>CATOCB010000219.1:77500-90000 GCA_951411735.1 Somateria mollissima | reverse complement strand
CCCTCCCGCGCGATCTAGCCGCCCGCCGTCCGGGACACGGGCTCGGCGGGAGCCTGACGACCAGCCAGGTTGCAGCTCCGTGCCCAAAATAATGCGCACCCCTCTCGCCTACGTGTGGCGCCAGCTTCCCACCGAGCGGAGTGGCCGGCGACGAGCTAGGAGTATTGCCCCTCCCGCCGTGCCCCCCGCCCAAGTGCTCGGCGCGGCTGCGCTGCGGCGTGCGGGTGGGGGGGGGTGGGGGGGGGGGCGGAGAGGAGCCGGCGCCGGTCGAGAAGCCGAGAGCGCGGCCGCGGCCCCTGGCTGCATCGGGCCGCCGCTCGCTCTGCCGTCAGGGGCTCTGGCTCGCCTGCGAGCCACCCGTGCGACTCTGCGTGGCGGGGCGTGTGTCACTGCAGCCATCGATCCGTGCGAAACGAGGCAAAGCGAAGGCGCGCAACGCAAAGGCGGAGCGCTGCCAGCAAAAGCCAGGCCAAGCAGCGCCGGGAAAAGCAAAGCAAAGCGGAGGAGCAACGGCAAAGCGGAGCGAGGCACAGCAGACGAAGGAAAAGCAAACGAGTGCCACGAATGCGACGCAAAGCAAAACGCAGCGCTTCCACGAAAAGCAAAGCGAAGCAGGGCCAGCAAAAGCAAAGCAAAGGGAAGGAACTGGCGGCCGGTCTCCCGCGGGCTCCGAGAGGCTCTGGCGGCGGGTAGACGTGGCGGCCAGAATCTGAGAGCGAACGCTTTCTCCGCACGCTTTGGACGACCTCTCGTCTCACCGCCGACAAGCGGGACCCGTGCTTTCTTGTTGCTGCTGCTGCTGCTGATGTTTTTTTTTTTTTTTATGTGTGTTTTTTTCTTTTTCTTTTTCTCTTTTTCTTTTTCTTTTTCTTTTTCTTGTTCTTTTTCTTTTTCTTGTTCTTTTTCTTTTAAAAGCGTGAACGATTCGAATGAATGGCGCCTCCCACCCGTTCCCCTGCACGCGAGAGGCGTGTGGATAGACCTGGCGGGCCGCCGGAGGGAAGCGTGCGGGCACGCGCGCGTCTGTGCACGCGCGCGTCTGCGTCTGTGTGGCCGTGTAGACGAGGCAGCCGGGCCACCCTCTAGCCGTGGCTGTGATGGCTAGACCAATGACCATGACGGCGGGGTAGACCTGATGGCTCCACGAGGCGGGAGGGGGCGGGGGAGACAGAGCGGGGAGGAGGAAGAAGTAGACCTGGTGGCTCCACGAAGCGGGAGGGGGCGGGGGGAGAGAGCGGGGAGGAGGAGGGAGAAGTAGACCTGGTGGCTTCACGAAGCGGGAGGGAGCGGGGGGAGAGAGCGGGGAGGAGGGAGAAGTAGACCTGGTGGCTCCACGAGGCGGGAGGGGGCGGGGGGAGAGCGGGGAGGAGGAGGGAGAAGGACCTGGTGGCTCCACGAGGCGGGAGGGGGCGGGGGAAGAGAGCGGGGGAGGAGGAGGGAGAAGTAGACCTGGTGGCTCCACGAGGCGGGAGGGGGCGGGGGGAGAGAGCGGGGAGGAGAAGTAGACCTGGCGGCTGCACGAGGCGGGGAGGGTGGGAGGGGTGGGTAGATAGGGCGGCCTGCATCTGACAGCGGCCGTCTATGCACTTCAATGGCCACCTCCGCCCCCTCCCCACTTCTCCCTCCCTCTCGTCCGCCCTTTGCAGCCTTTGCAGCGGGCGGGGCGGGGCGCCGGCGCCGGTCGGGAAGGCGAGGGCGCGGCCCCGGACCCCGGCTGCTTCGGGCCACCGCTCGCTCTGACGTCAGAGGTTCTTGCTCGGCCGCGAGCGGCTCGCCACCTGTGCCACTCAGTGCGGCTGACTGCCTGGCCGGTTTGCTTTAGCTGCTTTTGAAAATAAATACTGTTATCTTTATTATTATTATTATTATTAGTTAGTTCTGTTGCCTGTTTTCCGCTGTAGCTTTAGGAATCATGTCATTCCTTACCGTCTTTCAAAACCTCCCCCCCCCCCCCCCCCCCCCCCCCCCACTCCTCAGCTCCCCCCCCTCCCCCCCCGCCTCCCCAGGCAAACGGCAGTTGAGCTCAGATGGCGGCTCCCCAGTCAGCAGGGGTCCTGGAATAGACTTGGCTGGGTGGCCGACCCCCACCCCCCCCCCCCCACCTGCCAGCTGCGAAGGGACGGTTGGCGACTGTGGGGAGGCCGAATTAGGTGACCCAGCGTTCCTGTGTGTGTAAACACATCAAAAAAGCAAAAAAGCAAAGCAAAGCAGAGTAGGAACAGCAAAGCAGAGCAAAGAAAAGGAAATCGGTGCCGGGAATACAAACCAAAACCCCCCAAAAATAGGCAGTTCTAAGGAAAGCACGTCGAAGCAGGTGCAGGAAAAGCAAAGCGGGCAAGAGCAACGAAAAGTAAAGCAAGGAAAAGTAAAGCAAAGCAAAGCGAAGCAAAATCATTAGGAATCATGTCATGTCACTTATCGTCCTAAAAAACCTCACCCAACCCCATCCCCAGACGAACAGCAGCAGCGGGACCCACCTGGCGGCTCGCCGGACAGCGGGGGATGAGGAATAGACCATGCTGGGTGGGTGGCCGGGCTTCCTGTCCCCGCCCTCCAGCTCGCAGGGGACAGTCGTCGGGCTGCGGGGAGGCCACGGTGTGCGCCTGAGGGTTTATGCGTTCATAAATACACCGATCGGCTCATCGCCCAAATCGGTGCGACGGTCTGCAAAAGAAGCCTACCTAGTACGGCAAAGCAGAGCTGAGCAATGCAACGGAAAGCAGAGCGAGACAAAGCAAAGCCCTGCTAGGGAAAAGAAAGAGGCAAAAGGAAAAGCAAAGCCAAGAAGGGCCGGGAAAAGCAAAACGAAGCAGGGCAAGAAAAACCAAAGCAGAAGAGGTCCAGGAAAAGAAAAGTGGTGTCACGAATACAAAGTAAAGCAAAACAAAGCAAGGCAGGGCCAGCAAAAGCAAAACAAAGAAGGGCGAGAAAAAAACTAAGCTAAGGATTTCCTGGGGGGTGGGGGAAAGAAAAACGGTGTCTTGAATACAAAGTAAAGCAAAACAAAGCAAGGCAGGGCCAGCAAAAGCAAAACAAAGAAAGGCGAGAAAAACCAAAGCAAAAGAGGTCCAGGAAAAGAAAAGCGGTGTGGTGTCTTGAATACAACCGTAAAGCAAAACAAAGCAAGGCAGGGCCGGCCAGCAAAAGCAAAACAAAGAAGGGCGAGAAAAACCAAAGCAAAGGAGGTCCAGGGAAAGAAAAGCGGTGTCTTGAATACTAAGTAAAGCAAAACGAAACGAAGCAAGGCCAGGAAAAGCAAAGCATGGTCAGGAACAGACAAACCAAAGTAAAACAGGGCCAGGAAAAGCGAAGCAGTGCCATGAATACAAAGCAAAGCAAAACAACACAGGGCCAGGGAAAGCAAAGCAAAGAAAAACGGTGCTGCCAAAACAAAATGCGTAGTTAACTTAGCGTCAGTCGAAATCGCACCCCCCACCCACCCCAGAGGAAAAGGGGCCCGTTGCTGGCTTACGGGGAGCTGGGCGTTTGAGAAGGCCAGGGTGTGGCAGCGGCCCCCGGTTGCCTCGGGCCGCCTCTCGCTCTGACATCAGAGGCTCCTGCTCGGCCGCGAACGGCTCCCCACCTGTGCCACTCAGTTTGGCTGGCTGCCTGGCTGGTTTGCTTTAGCTGCTTATCATTATATAAATGATCAATACTACTACTAATAATAATTATTATTATTATCTACTACTAAGAAGTTATTAGAAATAAAAGTATTAAATAGTAATAGAAATAAATATCATTAAAACATAATAAAAATAGGAGTAGTAGTAATAACAATAGTATTCTTCGTCTGTTTCCCCCTTTAGTTTTAGGAATCGAGTAGTTATTTATTGTTGTTCTCAACCCCCACCCCTCCCCAGACGAATAGCAACGGAGCCCACCTGGTGGCTCTCCGGACAACGGTGGGCAACAAAATAGACCTGGCCCGGTAGCCAGATCCCTGTCCCTGCCCGCCAGCTCCGAGGGGACAGCTGCCGGGCTGCGGGCCGGCTAACTTTTCTATGTGTTCATAAACAAGTTTTATGAACTTGTTTATGCGTTCATAAAGACAGCAAAGCTAAGGAAAGGAGCACAAGGAAAAGCAAAGCGGTGCCAGGAAAGGGAAAGCCAAGGAAAGAAAGCAGTTTGAGGCAAAGCAAAGCACAGCGAGGCTAAGAAAGGTACAGAAGAGCAGAGAAGGGAAAGCAAAGCACTGACAGGAATACGAAGCAAAGAAATAAAAAATAAAGCATGACTGCACAAGTAAAAACATAGCAGGCCCAGGAAAGAAAAAGCAAAACAAAGCTGAGCAGAGCAAAGGAAAGTAGCACAAGAAAAAACAAAGCATTGCCAGGAAAGAAACAGCAAAACAATCTGAGGCAAAGCAAAGCAAAGCCGGGGCAAGAACAGCAGAGGAAAGGAGGTATGGAAAAGCAAAACTGTGCCAGGAAGAGCAAAGCAAAGCGGAGCAAGGCAAAACAAAGAGAAGCAAAGCAAATGTAAGGAGCTGGCGGCCAGCCCTCCTTTGGGTTCCAAGTGGCTGTGGGGGGGGGAGACCGGAGGGCCTCCATGTTGTGTGCAGGTGGCAGCCAGACTTGGACAGTGGCTGTACCCTGATCGCCCTCTCCCCAGCCTCCTTCACATGTCCTAGTCCACCGTGACGGTGGGCAAGAACCATGTCTTGATTTAGCTGGTTTTATATATCTCTATCTATGTTGTTGTTGTTGTTGTTGTTGTTGTGGATTTCTTCCACCGTGGTTGTGGGAATCTTGTGGTTACTTATTGTCGTTGAGAACCTCACACACCCAACTAGCAGTGGGGCCCACCTGGCGGCTCGCCGCGTGGCTGAGGCCACAAAATGGACCATGTCGGGTGGCCAGGCCTGCTGCCCCCACGTGCCAGTTCCGAGGGGACAGTTGCTGGGCTGCGGGGAGGCCAACGTGTGTGTCTGACGGTTTATGTGCTCATAAATATACCAATCGACTCAGCAGCAAACTCAGTGAGACAGTCTCCAAAGGAAGCCTAGCCCAGCACAGGAGAGCAGAGCAATGCGGATGGAAGCTGAGCAAGACAAGGCAGAGCCCTGCTAGGGAAAAGACCTAGCGGCATAAGGAAAGCCATGAGAAGCAGGGCCTGGAAAAGCAAAACATGGCCGGAGAAAACACAAGAAAAAGATATAAAAGGAAAACATAAAGCATGGAATGAACATCAAATCAATAAAAATAAATAAATAAATAAATAAATAAATAAATAAATAAATAAATAAGGAATGCAAAACATGACCAGGAAAGGCAAAGCAAAGCAGCGCAAAGCAGAGCAAAGCAAAGTTAAGCAAAGGAAAGCATGGCCCCATAAAGCAAAACAAAGCAAGGCCAGGGAAGGCAAAGCTGAGCAAAGGAAAGTGGCACCGGGAAAAGCAAAGCATAACCAGGAAAGACAAGGCAAACAAAGGAAAGCAAAGCAGTTTGAGGCAAGGCAAAGCACAGCAGGGGTAGGAAAAGCAAAGCAGTGCCAGGTCTATAACCCAAAGCTAAACCAAGGAAAGCATAGCCAGGGAAGGGAAAGCTGAGCAAGTCAAAGCAGAGCAAGGGAACGTAGCACAAGGAAAAGCAAAGCATTGCCAGGAAAGAAACAGCAAAACAATCTGAGGCAAAGCAAAGCAAAGCCGGGGCAAGAGCAGCAGAGGAAAGGAGGTATGGAAAAGCAAAACTGTGCCAGGAAGAGCAAAGCAAAGCGGAGCAAGGCAAAACAAAGAGAAGCAAAGCGAACGTAAGGAGCTGGCGGCCAGCCCTCCTTTGGGTTCCAAGAGTCTGTGGGGGGGTGACCGGAGGGCCTCCATGTTGTGTACGGATGGCAGCCAGACTTGGACAGTGGCTGTACCCTGATCGCCCTCTCCCCAGCCTCCTTCACATGTCCTAGTCCACCGTGACGGTGGGCAAGAACCATGTCTTGCTTTAGCTGGTTTTATCTATATATCTATTTTGTTGTTGTTGTTGTTGTTGTTGTGGATTTCTTCCACCGTGGTTGTGGGAATCTTGTGGTTACTTATTGTCGTTGAGAACCTCACCCAACAGCTTCCTCACACGAGTAACACTGGGGCCCACCTGGCAGTTTGCCGCATGGCTGGGGCCACAAAATGGACCATGTCGGGTGGCCAGGCCTGCTGCCCCCACGTGCCAGTTCCGAGGGGACAGTTGCTGGGCTGCGGGGAGGCCAACGTGTGTGTCCGACAGTTTATGTGCTCATAAATATACCGATCGACTCAGCAGCAAACTCAGTGAGACAGTCTCCAAAGGAAGCCTAGCCCAGCACAGGAGAGCAGAGCAATGCGGATGGAAGCTGAGCAAGACAAGGCAGAGCCCTGCCAGGGAAAAGACCTAGCGGCATAAGGAAAAGCAATGACAAGCACGGCCTGGAAAAACAAAGCACTGTCAGAGAAAACACATCAAAAAGGTTCAAAAGGAAAACAAAACATGCAATGAACATGAAAAGAAAAAAAAAAGTAAAAATAAAAGTAAAGAGATGCAAAGCATGGCCAGGAAAGCAAAGCATGGCAAGGCAAAGCATAGCAAGGCAAAGCAAAGCAGAGCAAAGCAAAGCAGAGCAAAGGAAAGCTTGGCCCCATAAAGCAAAACAAAGCAAGGCCAGGGAAGGCAAAGCAGAGCAAAGGAAAGTAGCACCAGGAAAAGCAAAGCAGTGCCAGGAAAGAGAAAGCAGTGCCAGGGAAGAGAAAGCAGTGAAAAAAAAAAAAAATAAAAATAAAAAATGAACCAAAAAAAAAAAAAAAAAAAAAACAACGACAAAAAACCAGCAATAAAAACCACAACAAAGCGAAAAAGTTCGAGGTAAGGCAAATCAGAGCAGGGTTAAGAAAAGCTAAGCAGAGCAGAGAAGGAAAAGCAAAGCAGTGCCAGGAATACAAAGCAAAGCAAAGCAAAGCATGGGCAGGGAAGGCAAAGGTGAGCAAAGGAAAGTGGCACCGGGAAAAGCAAAGCATAACCAGGAAAGACAAGGCAAACAAAGGAAAGCAAAGCAGTTTGAGGCAAGGCAAAGCACAGCAGGGGTAGGAAAAGCAAAGCAGTGCCAGGTCTATAACCCAAAGCTAAACCAAGGAAAGCATGGCCTGATAAAGCAACCGGAAGCATGGCCAGGGAAGGCAAAGCAGAGCAAGGAAAAGCAAAGCAAAGCAAAGTAGCACAAGGAAATGCAAAGTATTTCCAGGAGAGAAAGAGCAAAACACTCTGAGGCAAAGCCGGGGCAAGAACAGCAGAGGAAAGGAGGTATGGAAAAGCAAAACTGTGCCAGGAAGAGCAAAGCAAAGCGGAGCAAGGCAAAACAAAGAGAAGCAAAGCAAACGTAAGGAGCTGGCGGCCAGCCCTCCTTTGGGTTCCAAGAGTCTGTGGGGGGGTGACCGGAGGGCCTCCATGTTGTGTACAGATGGCAGCCAGACTTGGACAGTGGCTGTACCCTGATCGCCCTCTCCCCAGCCTCCTTCACATGTCCTAGTCCACCGTGACGGTGGGCAAGAACCATGTCTTGCTTTAGCTGGTTTTATCTATATATCTATTTTGTTGTTGTTGTTGTTGTTGTTGTGGATTTCTTCCACCGTGGTTGTGGGAATCTTGTGGTTACTTATTGTCGTTGAGAACCTCACCCAACAGCTTCCTCACACGAGTAACACTGGGGACCACCTGGCAGTTTGCCGCATGGCTGGGGCCACAAAATGGACCATGTCGGGTGGCCAGGCCTGCTGCCCCCACGTGCCAGTTCCGAGGGGACAGTCGCTGGGCTTGCGGGTAGGCCAACGTGTGTGTCTGACGGTTTAAGTGTTCATAAATATACCAATCGACTCAGCAGCAAAAACAGTGAGACAGTCTCCAAAGGAAGCCTAGCCCAGCACAGGAGAGGAGGGCAATGTGGATGAAAGCTGAGCAAGACAAGGAAAAGTCCTGCTAGGGAAAAGACAGTGGCATAAGGAAAAGCAGTGACAACCAGGGCCTGGAAAAGCAAAGCACGGCCTGTAAAAACACATCATATAGGTCCAAAAGGAAAACAAAATAATGCAATGGACATTTAAAAAAAAAAAAAAATAATAATAATAATAAAAAAATAGATGCAAAGCATGTCCAGAAAAGGCAAAACATAGCAAGGCAAAGCAGAGCAGAGCGAAGCTAAACAAAGGCAAGCATGGCCCCATAAAGCAAAACAAAGCAAGGCCGGGGAAGGCAAAGCTGAGCTAAGGAAAGTAGCACAAGGACAAGTAAACCATAACAAGGGAAGAAAAGGCAAAGCAGTCTGATGCAAATCCAAGCAAAGCCGCGGCAAGAACAGCAGAGGAAAGGAGGTATGGAAAAGCAAAACTGTGCCAGGAAGAGCAAAGCAAAGCGGAGCAAGGCAAAACAAAGAGAAGCAAAGCAAACGTAAGGAGCTGGCGGCCAGCCCTCCTTTGGGTTCCAAGTGGCTGTGGGGGGGGAGACCGGAGGGCCTCCATGTTGTGTGCAGGTGGCAGCCAGACTTGGACAGTGGCTGTACCCTGATCGCCCTCTCCCCAGCCTCCTTCACATGTCCTAGTCCACCGTGACGGTGGGCAAGAACCATGTCTTGCTTTAGCTGGTTTTATATATCTCTATCTATTTTGTTGTTGTTGTTGTTGTTGTTGTGGATTTCTTCCACCGTGGTTGTGGGAATCTTGTGGTTACTTATTGTCGTTGAGAACCTCACACACCCAACTAGCAGTGGGGCCCACCTGGCAGTTTGCCACATGGCTGGGGCCACAAAATGGACCATGTCGGGTGGCCAGGCCTGCTGCCCCCACGTGCCAGTTCCGAGGGGACAGTTGCTGGGCTGCGGGGAGGCCAAGTTCTGTGTCTGACGGTTTATGTGCTCATAAATATACCAATCGACTCAGCAGCAAAATCAGTGAGACAGTCTCCAAAGGAAGCCTAGCCCAGCACAGGAGAGCAGAGCAATGCGGATGGAAGCTGAGCAAGACAAGGCAGAGCCCTGCCAGGGAAAAGACCTAGCGGCATAAGGAAAAGCAATGACAAGCACGGCCTGGAAAAGCAAAGCACTGTCAGAGAAAACACATCAAAAAGGTTCAAAAGGAAAACAAAACATGCAATGAACATGAAAAGAAAAAAAAAAGTAAAAATAAAAGTAAAGAGATGCAAAGCATGGCCAGGAAAGCAAAGCATGGCAAGGCAAAGTTAAGCAAAGGAAAGCTTGGCCCCATAAAGCAAAACAAAACAAGGCCAGGGAAGGCAAAGCAGAGCAAAGGAAAGTAGCACCAGGAAAAGCAGAGCAGTGCCAGGAAAGAGAAAGCAGTGCCAGGGAAGAGAAAGCAGTGAAAAAAAAAAAAAATAATAAAAAATGAACCAAAAAAAAAAAAAAAAAAAAAAAACAACGACAAAAAACCAGCAATAAAAACCACAACAAAGCGAAAAAGTTCGAGGTAAGGCAAATCAGAGCAGGGTTAAGAAAAGCTAAACAGAGCAGAGAAGGAAAAGCAAAGCAGTGCCAGGAATACAAAGCAAAGCAAAGCAAAGCATGGGCAGGGAAGGCAAAGGTGAGCAAAGGAAAGTGGCACCGGGAAAAGCAAAGCATAACCAGGAAAGACAAGGCAAACAAAGGAAAGCAAAGCAGTTTGAGGCAAGGCAAAGCACAGCAGGGGTAGGAAAAGCAAAGCAGTGCCAGGTCTATAACCCAAAGCTAAACCAAGGAAAGCATGGCCTGATAAAGCAACCGGAAGCATGGCCAGGGAAGGCAAAGCAGAGCAAGGAAAAGCAAAGCAAAGCAAAGTAGCACAAGGAAATGCAAAGCATTTCCAGGAGAGAAAGAGCAAAACACTCTGAGGCAAAGCCGGGGCAAGAACAGCAGAGGAAAGGAGGTATGGAAAAGCAAAACTGTGCCAGGAAGAGCAAAGCAAAGCGGAGCAAGGCAAAACAAAGAGAAGCAAAGCAAATGTAAGGAGCTGGCGGCCAGCCCTCCTTTGGGTTCCAAGAGTCTGTGGGGGGGGAGACCGGAGGGCCTCCATGTTGTGTGCAGGTGGCAGCCGGACTTGGACAGTGGCTGTACCCTGATCGCCCTCTCCCCAGCCTCCTTCACATGTCCTAGTCCACCGTGACAGCGGGCAAGAACCATGTCTTGCTTTAGCTGTGTATTTCTTTATTGTTGCCTTTCTTCCACCGTGGTTGTGGGAATCTTGTCGTTACTTATCGTCGTTCAAACCCTCAGCGAACACCATCCCCAGACGAATAGCTGTGGGGCCCACCTGGCGGCTCGCCGCACGGCTGGGGCCACAGAAAAGACCATGCTGGGTGTCCAGGCCTGCTGCCCCCACGCGCCAGTTCCGAGGGAACAGTCGCCGGGCTGTGGGGAGGCCAAAGTTCTGCGTCGGATGCTTTATGCGTTCATAATGATACCAATCGACTCGGCATCAAAATCAGTGGGACGGTCTCCAAAAGAAGCCTAGCCCAGCACAGGAGAGCAGAGCAATGCGGATGGAAGCTGAGCAAGACAAGGCAGAGCCCTGCTAGGGAAACGACGGCGGTGTTGGTTCCCGGCCGGCAGGTGTTCCCCGCCTGGGGGCGCCGCGGGCGCCTTGTATAAGCGCTGCGGACAGCAGCCGTCAGTTCTCCCCGTGTCTTCCTGCGGCCGCCAGGTCTACCCGGCCGCGGTCGCCATGTTTGCTTAGCCGGCGGCGACCTGTAGGGGTCGCTGCAGGTCCGTCCGCGAGAACGGCGTCGGGGTCTGCCCGGCAGCGACGGGCGCGCGCGCGCGCGCGCGTTTGCGAACGCGCACGTCTGCCGGTCGGTCGAGCGGTTCCCGAGCGGGTCCGATCGCGCGGAAAGCGTCGGAAATTCCCGGAAAGGTCCGAAAAGGCCCGAAAAGGTCCGAAAAGTGCCGGAAGGGCCCGTTCGAAAAGCGAAGGAAGGCGGGCCGGCGGTGTTGGTTCCCGGCCGGCGGGTCTCCCCGTGTCCTCCTGCGGTTGCCAGGTCTACCCGTGCGGAGGAGCTGGCCGACGGTCGGGCAGAGGGAGCGGCGGCCAGGTCTACCGTGGCTCCGACGGCACTTGGAGGGCAGCCGTGGGGCTGGCGGTAGACTAGCAGCTCGTGCCACGGCTCGGAAGGTGTGGTAGGCGTCGCTGTTTCTCTGTGCCTCCAGTTAGGTCGAGGTAAAAGTCGGTTGTGCTCGGGTGCCTCGCCGCGGTAGCCTGCAAAAGGTCGTGCGGTGTTTGTGAGGCAATGACTTCTGTGTCCGTCTCTAGGAGAGAGCGAGGACTCTGCTCCGCCAGCGGTGCCGAGCGAGCGCTTGGGGCTTGGAGAGCCGGCGCGCGAGAAGGGGGCGCGCGGCGTCGGTGGTGGCGTCGGCTCGGGCGTGGGTTGTGTGGAGCGGTAGCCCCGAGCTGCTTGCTGAGCCACTTCCCCCGCCCCGCCGGCGAGCGAGAAGCGGTCTCGCGCGTGCGAGTCGCCGGAGAGCAGCGAGCCGCGAGCTCAGAGCTGTGGAGAGAGCGGCCAGAAGCCGGCGGGCGGTCCGCCGGCGCCCGAACGCGTGTGTCCGGGGGCGTCCCCGGCTGCTTCTGTGGGTCCCGGAGGCTCGGAAGGCGAAGGAGGGGGGACCGCGTGGATTGGCACGGCCGAGGCGGCGGCGCCTCCGGCTCCCGACGATGCACCTCACGACACCCGCACGCAGGCGCCCGTCGAGGCGTTCCTCGGGCACGTCGGAGAGGCTCCCCGGCGGGTCGGTTCCTGTCAGGGCCGATGTTCAGGTCGGCGCGAGCACCTCTCGCGGACGTTGCTCCAGCACACCCGCACGCATGCACGCGCGCGACGCTGTTCGCTGCTGCTTTTTTTTTTTTTTTTTTTTTTTTTTCTTCTCCTGATCGATGAGGCCACTCGGGTCGCGTCGGAGAGGGCCCCCGGCGGGCCGGCTCTTCCGCGCTCCCCTGTCCCGGGGGAGCCGCGGCGGTGTCCGGTGTTCAGGCACGGGCGGTCTCCTGTCCAGCTCGCTTCCCGTCGCAGGCGAGGCGCTGCCCCGCTCGGGGCGAGAGCGGCGGCGGCGGCGTTTAGGGCGCGTGCCCTGGTCGCTGGTCGGCGCTCCGGCCGTCGTTCTCGTCGCCGAACGAAGGGGCTTTTCCGGCCGAAGCCGGCTGTGTGACGGCCGAGCGGCCCCGCGAGCCGCAGGGGTCCGTGAGCGTTGCGCGAGGCGCTGGTGCCAGCCTCGGTCCGGGGCCCGTCGGGTGCCGGCCGCGAGCAGCAAGGCGGCGGGGGTGGCCGCAAACGATGTGCCAAAAGCAGCGAGGGCGAGCAAGCGAGAGAGAGCCGCGCGGCGCGTCCCGCCTCCGGTTGGTTGGCTGGCTGGCTGGGGGGGCGTCCCCCCGCCGCGTCGGGGCCGCCGCAGCAGTGTGCGCGCTTTTGGTGGCCGCGTCCCCCGCCCGCTGCGGAGCGCGCCGCCCCGGTGTCGTGGGTGCCCCGGTCGCGGGGGCTCGTGCCCGCCTCGAGGTCGCGTTCTCCTCTAGC
>CATOCB010000219.1:55000-67500 GCA_951411735.1 Somateria mollissima | reverse complement strand
CCTGGGCAGATGGGCTCCTTTTCCGACGGCTGGCTTGACCCGGCGGCCCTTCGGGGGGGGGGCGGCGGCTCTCGAGGACGGCGGCAGCGCCTTTTTCCGGCGGCGGGTAGACCTGGCGGCCCGGAGGAGCGAAGCGCGCCTCCGCCTTCCCGGCTACGCTGTGCACGGCAGGCAGAGAGAGGCGCGCGGCTGCGTCCCGCCTACAGCCGGCACACGGGCTCGCCCGCTCGCCAACGGGCTCTGCCGCTTCAGCTCCTCGCCTTGACGGCACGCTACACCTGGCGGATCGAGGCTGGGGGGGCAGGGGGGCGGCTAGAGGGGAGGGGATTGACCTGTCGACTTCACGACGACGAGGAACGTAGAGCTGGCGGCCGATCCATCGATTCGTTGATTCATTCACTCATTCACTCACTCATTCATTCATTCATTCATTCATTCATTCATTCATTCATTCATTCACAAATACACCTCTTCTCGTTCCCTCCCTTTCCCCCTTCTCCGCGTTCCCACGCCGGTCTTCCCCAGCAGGCAGCCGAGAAGCGGGGCAGCCCCTTGTAGACGGGGCTGCCGGCGGCGGACAGCCGCTGCCCTCGCGAGCCCGCGAGCCCGAGCCGAAGCGCAAGCCCGAAGCCGACTCCGACCCCAATCCGCCCCGGCCGCGGAGCCGGCCGTCGCAGGAGGCGAGGCAACGCCCGCCCACCCGTCCGCCTTTGCGCCCCAGACGGGGCCCGGGGAAAAAACGCTGGAGGCGGGCGCGAGCTCGTCGCTCTGCTCCCTCCCGCGCGATCTAGCCGCCCGCCGTCCGGGACACGGGCTCGGCGGGAGCCTGACGACCAGCCAGGTTGCAGCTCCGTGCCCAAAATAATGCGCACCCCTCTCGCCTACGTGTGGCGCCAGCTTCCCACCGAGCGGAGTGGCCGGCGACGAGCTAGGAGTATTGCCCCTCCCGCCGTGCCCCCCGCCCAAGTGCTCGGCGCGGCTGCGCTGCGGCGTGCGGGTGGGGGGGGTGGGGGGGGGGGCGGAGAGGAGCCGGCGCCGGTCGAGAAGCCGAGAGCGCGGCCGCGGCCCCTGGCTGCATCGGGCCGCCGCTCGCTCTGCCGTCAGGGGCTCTGGCTCGCCTGCGAGCCACCCGTGCGACTCTGCGTGGCGGGGCGTGTGTCACTGCAGCCATCGATCCGTGCGAAACGAGGCAAAGCGAAGGCGCGCAACGCAAAGGCGGAGCGCTGCCAGCAAAAGCCAGGCCAAGCAGCGCCGGGAAAAGCAAAGCAAAGCGGAGGAGCAACGGCAAAGCGGAGCGAGGCACAGCAGACGAAGGAAAAGCAAACGAGTGCCACGAATGCGACGCAAAGCAAAACGCAGCGCTTCCACGAAAAGCAAAGCGAAGCAGGGCCAGCAAAAGCAAAGCAAAGGGAAGGAACTGGCGGCCGGTCTCCCGCGGGCTCCGAGAGGCTCTGGCGGCGGGTAGACGTGGCGGCCAGAATCTGAGAGCGAACGCTTTCTCCGCACGCTTTGGACGACCTCTCGTCTCACCGCCGACAAGCGGGACCCGTGCTTTCTTGTTGCTGCTGCTGCTGCTGATGTTTTTTTTTTTTTTTATGTGTGTTTTTTTCTTTTTCTTTTTCTCTTTTTCTTTTTCTTTTTCTTTTTCTTGTTCTTTTTCTTTTTCTTGTTCTTTTTCTTTTAAAAGCGTGAACGATTCGAATGAATGGCGCCTCCCACCCGTTCCCCTGCACGCGAGAGGCGTGTGGATAGACCTGGCGGGCCGCCGGAGGGAAGCGTGCGGGCACGCGCGCGTCTGTGCACGCGCGCGTCTGCGTCTGTGTGGCCGTGTAGACGAGGCAGCCGGGCCACCCTCTAGCCGTGGCTGTGATGGCTAGACCAATGACCATGACGGCGGGGTAGACCTGATGGCTCCACGAGGCGGGAGGGGGCGGGGGAGACAGAGCGGGGAGGAGGAAGAAGTAGACCTGGTGGCTCCACGAAGCGGGAGGGGGCGGGGGGAGAGAGCGGGGAGGAGGAGGGAGAAGTAGACCTGGTGGCTTCACGAAGCGGGAGGGAGCGGGGGGAGAGAGCGGGGAGGAGGGAGAAGTAGACCTGGTGGCTCCACGAGGCGGGAGGGGGCGGGGGGAGAGCGGGGAGGAGGAGGGAGAAGGACCTGGTGGCTCCACGAGGCGGGAGGGGGCGGGGGAAGAGAGCGGGGGAGGAGGAGGGAGAAGTAGACCTGGTGGCTCCACGAGGCGGGAGGGGGCGGGGGGAGAGAGCGGGGAGGAGAAGTAGACCTGGCGGCTGCACGAGGCGGGGAGGGTGGGAGGGGTGGGTAGATAGGGCGGCCTGCATCTGACAGCGGCCGTCTATGCACTTCAATGGCCACCTCCGCCCCCTCCCCACTTCTCCCTCCCTCTCGTCCGCCCTTTGCAGCCTTTGCAGCGGGCGGGGCGGGGCGCCGGCGCCGGTCGGGAAGGCGAGGGCGCGGCCCCGGACCCCGGCTGCTTCGGGCCACCGCTCGCTCTGACGTCAGAGGTTCTTGCTCGGCCGCGAGCGGCTCGCCACCTGTGCCACTCAGTGCGGCTGACTGCCTGGCCGGTTTGCTTTAGCTGCTTTTGAAAATAAATACTGTTATCTTTATTATTATTATTATTATTAGTTAGTTCTGTTGCCTGTTTTCCGCTGTAGCTTTAGGAATCATGTCATTCCTTACCGTCTTTCAAAACCTCCCCCCCCCCCCCCCCCCCCCCCCCCCACTCCTCAGCTCCCCCCCCTCCCCCCCCGCCTCCCCAGGCAAACGGCAGTTGAGCTCAGATGGCGGCTCCCCAGTCAGCAGGGGTCCTGGAATAGACTTGGCTGGGTGGCCGACCCCCACCCCCCCCCCCCCACCTGCCAGCTGCGAAGGGACGGTTGGCGACTGTGGGGAGGCCGAATTAGGTGACCCAGCGTTCCTGTGTGTGTAAACACATCAAAAAAGCAAAAAAGCAAAGCAAAGCAGAGTAGGAACAGCAAAGCAGAGCAAAGAAAAGGAAATCGGTGCCGGGAATACAAACCAAAACCCCCCAAAAATAGGCAGTTCTAAGGAAAGCACGTCGAAGCAGGTGCAGGAAAAGCAAAGCGGGCAAGAGCAACGAAAAGTAAAGCAAGGAAAAGTAAAGCAAAGCAAAGCGAAGCAAAATCATTAGGAATCATGTCATGTCACTTATCGTCCTAAAAAACCTCACCCAACCCCATCCCCAGACGAACAGCAGCAGCGGGACCCACCTGGCGGCTCGCCGGACAGCGGGGGATGAGGAATAGACCATGCTGGGTGGGTGGCCGGGCTTCCTGTCCCCGCCCTCCAGCTCGCAGGGGACAGTCGTCGGGCTGCGGGGAGGCCACGGTGTGCGCCTGAGGGTTTATGCGTTCATAAATACACCGATCGGCTCATCGCCCAAATCGGTGCGACGGTCTGCAAAAGAAGCCTACCTAGTACGGCAAAGCAGAGCTGAGCAATGCAACGGAAAGCAGAGCGAGACAAAGCAAAGCCCTGCTAGGGAAAAGAAAGAGGCAAAAGGAAAAGCAAAGCCAAGAAGGGCCGGGAAAAGCAAAACGAAGCAGGGCAAGAAAAACCAAAGCAGAAGAGGTCCAGGAAAAGAAAAGTGGTGTCACGAATACAAAGTAAAGCAAAACAAAGCAAGGCAGGGCCAGCAAAAGCAAAACAAAGAAGGGCGAGAAAAAAACTAAGCTAAGGATTTCCTGGGGGGTGGGGGAAAGAAAAACGGTGTCTTGAATACAAAGTAAAGCAAAACAAAGCAAGGCAGGGCCAGCAAAAGCAAAACAAAGAAAGGCGAGAAAAACCAAAGCAAAAGAGGTCCAGGAAAAGAAAAGCGGTGTGGTGTCTTGAATACAACCGTAAAGCAAAACAAAGCAAGGCAGGGCCGGCCAGCAAAAGCAAAACAAAGAAGGGCGAGAAAAACCAAAGCAAAGGAGGTCCAGGGAAAGAAAAGCGGTGTCTTGAATACTAAGTAAAGCAAAACGAAACGAAGCAAGGCCAGGAAAAGCAAAGCATGGTCAGGAACAGACAAACCAAAGTAAAACAGGGCCAGGAAAAGCGAAGCAGTGCCATGAATACAAAGCAAAGCAAAACAACACAGGGCCAGGGAAAGCAAAGCAAAGAAAAACGGTGCTGCCAAAACAAAATGCGTAGTTAACTTAGCGTCAGTCGAAATCGCACCCCCCACCCACCCCAGAGGAAAAGGGGCCCGTTGCTGGCTTACGGGGAGCTGGGCGTTTGAGAAGGCCAGGGTGTGGCAGCGGCCCCCGGTTGCCTCGGGCCGCCTCTCGCTCTGACATCAGAGGCTCCTGCTCGGCCGCGAACGGCTCCCCACCTGTGCCACTCAGTTTGGCTGGCTGCCTGGCTGGTTTGCTTTAGCTGCTTATCATTATATAAATGATCAATACTACTACTAATAATAATTATTATTATTATCTACTACTAAGAAGTTATTAGAAATAAAAGTATTAAATAGTAATAGAAATAAATATCATTAAAACATAATAAAAATAGGAGTAGTAGTAATAACAATAGTATTCTTCGTCTGTTTCCCCCTTTAGTTTTAGGAATCGAGTAGTTATTTATTGTTGTTCTCAACCCCCACCCCTCCCCAGACGAATAGCAACGGAGCCCACCTGGTGGCTCTCCGGACAACGGTGGGCAACAAAATAGACCTGGCCCGGTAGCCAGATCCCTGTCCCTGCCCGCCAGCTCCGAGGGGACAGCTGCCGGGCTGCGGGCCGGCTAACTTTTCTATGTGTTCATAAACAAGTTTTATGAACTTGTTTATGCGTTCATAAAGACAGCAAAGCTAAGGAAAGGAGCACAAGGAAAAGCAAAGCGGTGCCAGGAAAGGGAAAGCCAAGGAAAGAAAGCAGTTTGAGGCAAAGCAAAGCACAGCGAGGCTAAGAAAGGTACAGAAGAGCAGAGAAGGGAAAGCAAAGCACTGACAGGAATACGAAGCAAAGAAATAAAAAATAAAGCATGACTGCACAAGTAAAAACATAGCAGGCCCAGGAAAGAAAAAGCAAAACAAAGCTGAGCAGAGCAAAGGAAAGTAGCACAAGAAAAAACAAAGCATTGCCAGGAAAGAAACAGCAAAACAATCTGAGGCAAAGCAAAGCAAAGCCGGGGCAAGAACAGCAGAGGAAAGGAGGTATGGAAAAGCAAAACTGTGCCAGGAAGAGCAAAGCAAAGCGGAGCAAGGCAAAACAAAGAGAAGCAAAGCAAATGTAAGGAGCTGGCGGCCAGCCCTCCTTTGGGTTCCAAGTGGCTGTGGGGGGGGGAGACCGGAGGGCCTCCATGTTGTGTGCAGGTGGCAGCCAGACTTGGACAGTGGCTGTACCCTGATCGCCCTCTCCCCAGCCTCCTTCACATGTCCTAGTCCACCGTGACGGTGGGCAAGAACCATGTCTTGATTTAGCTGGTTTTATATATCTCTATCTATGTTGTTGTTGTTGTTGTTGTTGTTGTGGATTTCTTCCACCGTGGTTGTGGGAATCTTGTGGTTACTTATTGTCGTTGAGAACCTCACACACCCAACTAGCAGTGGGGCCCACCTGGCGGCTCGCCGCGTGGCTGAGGCCACAAAATGGACCATGTCGGGTGGCCAGGCCTGCTGCCCCCACGTGCCAGTTCCGAGGGGACAGTTGCTGGGCTGCGGGGAGGCCAACGTGTGTGTCTGACGGTTTATGTGCTCATAAATATACCAATCGACTCAGCAGCAAACTCAGTGAGACAGTCTCCAAAGGAAGCCTAGCCCAGCACAGGAGAGCAGAGCAATGCGGATGGAAGCTGAGCAAGACAAGGCAGAGCCCTGCTAGGGAAAAGACCTAGCGGCATAAGGAAAGCCATGAGAAGCAGGGCCTGGAAAAGCAAAACATGGCCGGAGAAAACACAAGAAAAAGATATAAAAGGAAAACATAAAGCATGGAATGAACATCAAATCAATAAAAATAAATAAATAAATAAATAAATAAATAAATAAATAAATAAATAAGGAATGCAAAACATGACCAGGAAAGGCAAAGCAAAGCAGCGCAAAGCAGAGCAAAGCAAAGTTAAGCAAAGGAAAGCATGGCCCCATAAAGCAAAACAAAGCAAGGCCAGGGAAGGCAAAGCTGAGCAAAGGAAAGTGGCACCGGGAAAAGCAAAGCATAACCAGGAAAGACAAGGCAAACAAAGGAAAGCAAAGCAGTTTGAGGCAAGGCAAAGCACAGCAGGGGTAGGAAAAGCAAAGCAGTGCCAGGTCTATAACCCAAAGCTAAACCAAGGAAAGCATAGCCAGGGAAGGGAAAGCTGAGCAAGTCAAAGCAGAGCAAGGGAACGTAGCACAAGGAAAAGCAAAGCATTGCCAGGAAAGAAACAGCAAAACAATCTGAGGCAAAGCAAAGCAAAGCCGGGGCAAGAGCAGCAGAGGAAAGGAGGTATGGAAAAGCAAAACTGTGCCAGGAAGAGCAAAGCAAAGCGGAGCAAGGCAAAACAAAGAGAAGCAAAGCGAACGTAAGGAGCTGGCGGCCAGCCCTCCTTTGGGTTCCAAGAGTCTGTGGGGGGGTGACCGGAGGGCCTCCATGTTGTGTACGGATGGCAGCCAGACTTGGACAGTGGCTGTACCCTGATCGCCCTCTCCCCAGCCTCCTTCACATGTCCTAGTCCACCGTGACGGTGGGCAAGAACCATGTCTTGCTTTAGCTGGTTTTATCTATATATCTATTTTGTTGTTGTTGTTGTTGTTGTTGTGGATTTCTTCCACCGTGGTTGTGGGAATCTTGTGGTTACTTATTGTCGTTGAGAACCTCACCCAACAGCTTCCTCACACGAGTAACACTGGGGCCCACCTGGCAGTTTGCCGCATGGCTGGGGCCACAAAATGGACCATGTCGGGTGGCCAGGCCTGCTGCCCCCACGTGCCAGTTCCGAGGGGACAGTTGCTGGGCTGCGGGGAGGCCAACGTGTGTGTCCGACAGTTTATGTGCTCATAAATATACCGATCGACTCAGCAGCAAACTCAGTGAGACAGTCTCCAAAGGAAGCCTAGCCCAGCACAGGAGAGCAGAGCAATGCGGATGGAAGCTGAGCAAGACAAGGCAGAGCCCTGCCAGGGAAAAGACCTAGCGGCATAAGGAAAAGCAATGACAAGCACGGCCTGGAAAAACAAAGCACTGTCAGAGAAAACACATCAAAAAGGTTCAAAAGGAAAACAAAACATGCAATGAACATGAAAAGAAAAAAAAAAGTAAAAATAAAAGTAAAGAGATGCAAAGCATGGCCAGGAAAGCAAAGCATGGCAAGGCAAAGCATAGCAAGGCAAAGCAAAGCAGAGCAAAGCAAAGCAGAGCAAAGGAAAGCTTGGCCCCATAAAGCAAAACAAAGCAAGGCCAGGGAAGGCAAAGCAGAGCAAAGGAAAGTAGCACCAGGAAAAGCAAAGCAGTGCCAGGAAAGAGAAAGCAGTGCCAGGGAAGAGAAAGCAGTGAAAAAAAAAAAAAATAAAAATAAAAAATGAACCAAAAAAAAAAAAAAAAAAAAAACAACGACAAAAAACCAGCAATAAAAACCACAACAAAGCGAAAAAGTTCGAGGTAAGGCAAATCAGAGCAGGGTTAAGAAAAGCTAAGCAGAGCAGAGAAGGAAAAGCAAAGCAGTGCCAGGAATACAAAGCAAAGCAAAGCAAAGCATGGGCAGGGAAGGCAAAGGTGAGCAAAGGAAAGTGGCACCGGGAAAAGCAAAGCATAACCAGGAAAGACAAGGCAAACAAAGGAAAGCAAAGCAGTTTGAGGCAAGGCAAAGCACAGCAGGGGTAGGAAAAGCAAAGCAGTGCCAGGTCTATAACCCAAAGCTAAACCAAGGAAAGCATGGCCTGATAAAGCAACCGGAAGCATGGCCAGGGAAGGCAAAGCAGAGCAAGGAAAAGCAAAGCAAAGCAAAGTAGCACAAGGAAATGCAAAGTATTTCCAGGAGAGAAAGAGCAAAACACTCTGAGGCAAAGCCGGGGCAAGAACAGCAGAGGAAAGGAGGTATGGAAAAGCAAAACTGTGCCAGGAAGAGCAAAGCAAAGCGGAGCAAGGCAAAACAAAGAGAAGCAAAGCAAACGTAAGGAGCTGGCGGCCAGCCCTCCTTTGGGTTCCAAGAGTCTGTGGGGGGGTGACCGGAGGGCCTCCATGTTGTGTACAGATGGCAGCCAGACTTGGACAGTGGCTGTACCCTGATCGCCCTCTCCCCAGCCTCCTTCACATGTCCTAGTCCACCGTGACGGTGGGCAAGAACCATGTCTTGCTTTAGCTGGTTTTATCTATATATCTATTTTGTTGTTGTTGTTGTTGTTGTTGTGGATTTCTTCCACCGTGGTTGTGGGAATCTTGTGGTTACTTATTGTCGTTGAGAACCTCACCCAACAGCTTCCTCACACGAGTAACACTGGGGACCACCTGGCAGTTTGCCGCATGGCTGGGGCCACAAAATGGACCATGTCGGGTGGCCAGGCCTGCTGCCCCCACGTGCCAGTTCCGAGGGGACAGTCGCTGGGCTTGCGGGTAGGCCAACGTGTGTGTCTGACGGTTTAAGTGTTCATAAATATACCAATCGACTCAGCAGCAAAAACAGTGAGACAGTCTCCAAAGGAAGCCTAGCCCAGCACAGGAGAGGAGGGCAATGTGGATGAAAGCTGAGCAAGACAAGGAAAAGTCCTGCTAGGGAAAAGACAGTGGCATAAGGAAAAGCAGTGACAACCAGGGCCTGGAAAAGCAAAGCACGGCCTGTAAAAACACATCATATAGGTCCAAAAGGAAAACAAAATAATGCAATGGACATTTAAAAAAAAAAAAAAATAATAATAATAATAAAAAAATAGATGCAAAGCATGTCCAGAAAAGGCAAAACATAGCAAGGCAAAGCAGAGCAGAGCGAAGCTAAACAAAGGCAAGCATGGCCCCATAAAGCAAAACAAAGCAAGGCCGGGGAAGGCAAAGCTGAGCTAAGGAAAGTAGCACAAGGACAAGTAAACCATAACAAGGGAAGAAAAGGCAAAGCAGTCTGATGCAAATCCAAGCAAAGCCGCGGCAAGAACAGCAGAGGAAAGGAGGTATGGAAAAGCAAAACTGTGCCAGGAAGAGCAAAGCAAAGCGGAGCAAGGCAAAACAAAGAGAAGCAAAGCAAACGTAAGGAGCTGGCGGCCAGCCCTCCTTTGGGTTCCAAGTGGCTGTGGGGGGGGAGACCGGAGGGCCTCCATGTTGTGTGCAGGTGGCAGCCAGACTTGGACAGTGGCTGTACCCTGATCGCCCTCTCCCCAGCCTCCTTCACATGTCCTAGTCCACCGTGACGGTGGGCAAGAACCATGTCTTGCTTTAGCTGGTTTTATATATCTCTATCTATTTTGTTGTTGTTGTTGTTGTTGTTGTGGATTTCTTCCACCGTGGTTGTGGGAATCTTGTGGTTACTTATTGTCGTTGAGAACCTCACACACCCAACTAGCAGTGGGGCCCACCTGGCAGTTTGCCACATGGCTGGGGCCACAAAATGGACCATGTCGGGTGGCCAGGCCTGCTGCCCCCACGTGCCAGTTCCGAGGGGACAGTTGCTGGGCTGCGGGGAGGCCAAGTTCTGTGTCTGACGGTTTATGTGCTCATAAATATACCAATCGACTCAGCAGCAAAATCAGTGAGACAGTCTCCAAAGGAAGCCTAGCCCAGCACAGGAGAGCAGAGCAATGCGGATGGAAGCTGAGCAAGACAAGGCAGAGCCCTGCCAGGGAAAAGACCTAGCGGCATAAGGAAAAGCAATGACAAGCACGGCCTGGAAAAGCAAAGCACTGTCAGAGAAAACACATCAAAAAGGTTCAAAAGGAAAACAAAACATGCAATGAACATGAAAAGAAAAAAAAAAGTAAAAATAAAAGTAAAGAGATGCAAAGCATGGCCAGGAAAGCAAAGCATGGCAAGGCAAAGTTAAGCAAAGGAAAGCTTGGCCCCATAAAGCAAAACAAAACAAGGCCAGGGAAGGCAAAGCAGAGCAAAGGAAAGTAGCACCAGGAAAAGCAGAGCAGTGCCAGGAAAGAGAAAGCAGTGCCAGGGAAGAGAAAGCAGTGAAAAAAAAAAAAAATAATAAAAAATGAACCAAAAAAAAAAAAAAAAAAAAAAAACAACGACAAAAAACCAGCAATAAAAACCACAACAAAGCGAAAAAGTTCGAGGTAAGGCAAATCAGAGCAGGGTTAAGAAAAGCTAAACAGAGCAGAGAAGGAAAAGCAAAGCAGTGCCAGGAATACAAAGCAAAGCAAAGCAAAGCATGGGCAGGGAAGGCAAAGGTGAGCAAAGGAAAGTGGCACCGGGAAAAGCAAAGCATAACCAGGAAAGACAAGGCAAACAAAGGAAAGCAAAGCAGTTTGAGGCAAGGCAAAGCACAGCAGGGGTAGGAAAAGCAAAGCAGTGCCAGGTCTATAACCCAAAGCTAAACCAAGGAAAGCATGGCCTGATAAAGCAACCGGAAGCATGGCCAGGGAAGGCAAAGCAGAGCAAGGAAAAGCAAAGCAAAGCAAAGTAGCACAAGGAAATGCAAAGCATTTCCAGGAGAGAAAGAGCAAAACACTCTGAGGCAAAGCCGGGGCAAGAACAGCAGAGGAAAGGAGGTATGGAAAAGCAAAACTGTGCCAGGAAGAGCAAAGCAAAGCGGAGCAAGGCAAAACAAAGAGAAGCAAAGCAAATGTAAGGAGCTGGCGGCCAGCCCTCCTTTGGGTTCCAAGAGTCTGTGGGGGGGGAGACCGGAGGGCCTCCATGTTGTGTGCAGGTGGCAGCCGGACTTGGACAGTGGCTGTACCCTGATCGCCCTCTCCCCAGCCTCCTTCACATGTCCTAGTCCACCGTGACAGCGGGCAAGAACCATGTCTTGCTTTAGCTGTGTATTTCTTTATTGTTGCCTTTCTTCCACCGTGGTTGTGGGAATCTTGTCGTTACTTATCGTCGTTCAAACCCTCAGCGAACACCATCCCCAGACGAATAGCTGTGGGGCCCACCTGGCGGCTCGCCGCACGGCTGGGGCCACAGAAAAGACCATGCTGGGTGTCCAGGCCTGCTGCCCCCACGCGCCAGTTCCGAGGGAACAGTCGCCGGGCTGTGGGGAGGCCAAAGTTCTGCGTCGGATGCTTTATGCGTTCATAATGATACCAATCGACTCGGCATCAAAATCAGTGGGACGGTCTCCAAAAGAAGCCTAGCCCAGCACAGGAGAGCAGAGCAATGCGGATGGAAGCTGAGCAAGACAAGGCAGAGCCCTGCTAGGGAAACGACGGCGGTGTTGGTTCCCGGCCGGCAGGTGTTCCCCGCCTGGGGGCGCCGCGGGCGCCTTGTATAAGCGCTGCGGACAGCAGCCGTCAGTTCTCCCCGTGTCTTCCTGCGGCCGCCAGGTCTACCCGGCCGCGGTCGCCATGTTTGCTTAGCCGGCGGCGACCTGTAGGGGTCGCTGCAGGTCCGTCCGCGAGAACGGCGTCGGGGTCTGCCCGGCAGCGACGGGCGCGCGCGCGCGCGCGCGTTTGCGAACGCGCACGTCTGCCGGTCGGTCGAGCGGTTCCCGAGCGGGTCCGATCGCGCGGAAAGCGTCGGAAATTCCCGGAAAGGTCCGAAAAGGCCCGAAAAGGTCCGAAAAGTGCCGGAAGGGCCCGTTCGAAAAGCGAAGGAAGGCGGGCCGGCGGTGTTGGTTCCCGGCCGGCGGGTCTCCCCGTGTCCTCCTGCGGTTGCCAGGTCTACCCGTGCGGAGGAGCTGGCCGACGGTCGGGCAGAGGGAGCGGCGGCCAGGTCTACCGTGGCTCCGACGGCACTTGGAGGGCAGCCGTGGGGCTGGCGGTAGACTAGCAGCTCGTGCCACGGCTCGGAAGGTGTGGTAGGCGTCGCTGTTTCTCTGTGCCTCCAGTTAGGTCGAGGTAAAAGTCGGTTGTGCTCGGGTGCCTCGCCGCGGTAGCCTGCAAAAGGTCGTGCGGTGTTTGTGAGGCAATGACTTCTGTGTCCGTCTCTAGGAGAGAGCGAGGACTCTGCTCCGCCAGCGGTGCCGAGCGAGCGCTTGGGGCTTGGAGAGCCGGCGCGCGAGAAGGGGGCGCGCGGCGTCGGTGGTGGCGTCGGCTCGGGCGTGGGTTGTGTGGAGCGGTAGCCCCGAGCTGCTTGCTGAGCCACTTCCCCCGCCCCGCCGGCGAGCGAGAAGCGGTCTCGCGCGTGCGAGTCGCCGGAGAGCAGCGAGCCGCGAGCTCAGAGCTGTGGAGAGAGCGGCCAGAAGCCGGCGGGCGGTCCGCCGGCGCCCGAACGCGTGTGTCCGGGGGCGTCCCCGGCTGCTTCTGTGGGTCCCGGAGGCTCGGAAGGCGAAGGAGGGGGGACCGCGTGGATTGGCACGGCCGAGGCGGCGGCGCCTCCGGCTCCCGACGATGCACCTCACGACACCCGCACGCAGGCGCCCGTCGAGGCGTTCCTCGGGCACGTCGGAGAGGCTCCCCGGCGGGTCGGTT
>CATOCB010000219.1:17500-42500 GCA_951411735.1 Somateria mollissima | reverse complement strand
AAAGCGTGAACGATTCGAATGAATGGCGCCTCCCACCCGTTCCCCTGCACGCGAGAGGCGTGTGGATAGACCTGGCGGGCCGCCGGAGGGAAGCGTGCGGGCACGCGCGCGTCTGTGCACGCGCGCGTCTGCGTCTGTGTGGCCGTGTAGACGAGGCAGCCGGGCCACCCTCTAGCCGTGGCTGTGATGGCTAGACCAATGACCATGACGGCGGGGTAGACCTGATGGCTCCACGAGGCGGGAGGGGGCGGGGGAGACAGAGCGGGGAGGAGGAAGAAGTAGACCTGGTGGCTCCACGAAGCGGGAGGGGGCGGGGGGAGAGAGCGGGGAGGAGGAGGGAGAAGTAGACCTGGTGGCTTCACGAAGCGGGAGGGAGCGGGGGGAGAGAGCGGGGAGGAGGGAGAAGTAGACCTGGTGGCTCCACGAGGCGGGAGGGGGCGGGGGGAGAGCGGGGAGGAGGAGGGAGAAGGACCTGGTGGCTCCACGAGGCGGGAGGGGGCGGGGGAAGAGAGCGGGGGAGGAGGAGGGAGAAGTAGACCTGGTGGCTCCACGAGGCGGGAGGGGGCGGGGGGAGAGAGCGGGGAGGAGAAGTAGACCTGGCGGCTGCACGAGGCGGGGAGGGTGGGAGGGGTGGGTAGATAGGGCGGCCTGCATCTGACAGCGGCCGTCTATGCACTTCAATGGCCACCTCCGCCCCCTCCCCACTTCTCCCTCCCTCTCGTCCGCCCTTTGCAGCCTTTGCAGCGGGCGGGGCGGGGCGCCGGCGCCGGTCGGGAAGGCGAGGGCGCGGCCCCGGACCCCGGCTGCTTCGGGCCACCGCTCGCTCTGACGTCAGAGGTTCTTGCTCGGCCGCGAGCGGCTCGCCACCTGTGCCACTCAGTGCGGCTGACTGCCTGGCCGGTTTGCTTTAGCTGCTTTTGAAAATAAATACTGTTATCTTTATTATTATTATTATTATTAGTTAGTTCTGTTGCCTGTTTTCCGCTGTAGCTTTAGGAATCATGTCATTCCTTACCGTCTTTCAAAACCTCCCCCCCCCCCCCCCCCCCCCCCCCCCACTCCTCAGCTCCCCCCCCTCCCCCCCCGCCTCCCCAGGCAAACGGCAGTTGAGCTCAGATGGCGGCTCCCCAGTCAGCAGGGGTCCTGGAATAGACTTGGCTGGGTGGCCGACCCCCACCCCCCCCCCCCCACCTGCCAGCTGCGAAGGGACGGTTGGCGACTGTGGGGAGGCCGAATTAGGTGACCCAGCGTTCCTGTGTGTGTAAACACATCAAAAAAGCAAAAAAGCAAAGCAAAGCAGAGTAGGAACAGCAAAGCAGAGCAAAGAAAAGGAAATCGGTGCCGGGAATACAAACCAAAACCCCCCAAAAATAGGCAGTTCTAAGGAAAGCACGTCGAAGCAGGTGCAGGAAAAGCAAAGCGGGCAAGAGCAACGAAAAGTAAAGCAAGGAAAAGTAAAGCAAAGCAAAGCGAAGCAAAATCATTAGGAATCATGTCATGTCACTTATCGTCCTAAAAAACCTCACCCAACCCCATCCCCAGACGAACAGCAGCAGCGGGACCCACCTGGCGGCTCGCCGGACAGCGGGGGATGAGGAATAGACCATGCTGGGTGGGTGGCCGGGCTTCCTGTCCCCGCCCTCCAGCTCGCAGGGGACAGTCGTCGGGCTGCGGGGAGGCCACGGTGTGCGCCTGAGGGTTTATGCGTTCATAAATACACCGATCGGCTCATCGCCCAAATCGGTGCGACGGTCTGCAAAAGAAGCCTACCTAGTACGGCAAAGCAGAGCTGAGCAATGCAACGGAAAGCAGAGCGAGACAAAGCAAAGCCCTGCTAGGGAAAAGAAAGAGGCAAAAGGAAAAGCAAAGCCAAGAAGGGCCGGGAAAAGCAAAACGAAGCAGGGCAAGAAAAACCAAAGCAGAAGAGGTCCAGGAAAAGAAAAGTGGTGTCACGAATACAAAGTAAAGCAAAACAAAGCAAGGCAGGGCCAGCAAAAGCAAAACAAAGAAGGGCGAGAAAAAAACTAAGCTAAGGATTTCCTGGGGGGTGGGGGAAAGAAAAACGGTGTCTTGAATACAAAGTAAAGCAAAACAAAGCAAGGCAGGGCCAGCAAAAGCAAAACAAAGAAAGGCGAGAAAAACCAAAGCAAAAGAGGTCCAGGAAAAGAAAAGCGGTGTGGTGTCTTGAATACAACCGTAAAGCAAAACAAAGCAAGGCAGGGCCGGCCAGCAAAAGCAAAACAAAGAAGGGCGAGAAAAACCAAAGCAAAGGAGGTCCAGGGAAAGAAAAGCGGTGTCTTGAATACTAAGTAAAGCAAAACGAAACGAAGCAAGGCCAGGAAAAGCAAAGCATGGTCAGGAACAGACAAACCAAAGTAAAACAGGGCCAGGAAAAGCGAAGCAGTGCCATGAATACAAAGCAAAGCAAAACAACACAGGGCCAGGGAAAGCAAAGCAAAGAAAAACGGTGCTGCCAAAACAAAATGCGTAGTTAACTTAGCGTCAGTCGAAATCGCACCCCCCACCCACCCCAGAGGAAAAGGGGCCCGTTGCTGGCTTACGGGGAGCTGGGCGTTTGAGAAGGCCAGGGTGTGGCAGCGGCCCCCGGTTGCCTCGGGCCGCCTCTCGCTCTGACATCAGAGGCTCCTGCTCGGCCGCGAACGGCTCCCCACCTGTGCCACTCAGTTTGGCTGGCTGCCTGGCTGGTTTGCTTTAGCTGCTTATCATTATATAAATGATCAATACTACTACTAATAATAATTATTATTATTATCTACTACTAAGAAGTTATTAGAAATAAAAGTATTAAATAGTAATAGAAATAAATATCATTAAAACATAATAAAAATAGGAGTAGTAGTAATAACAATAGTATTCTTCGTCTGTTTCCCCCTTTAGTTTTAGGAATCGAGTAGTTATTTATTGTTGTTCTCAACCCCCACCCCTCCCCAGACGAATAGCAACGGAGCCCACCTGGTGGCTCTCCGGACAACGGTGGGCAACAAAATAGACCTGGCCCGGTAGCCAGATCCCTGTCCCTGCCCGCCAGCTCCGAGGGGACAGCTGCCGGGCTGCGGGCCGGCTAACTTTTCTATGTGTTCATAAACAAGTTTTATGAACTTGTTTATGCGTTCATAAAGACAGCAAAGCTAAGGAAAGGAGCACAAGGAAAAGCAAAGCGGTGCCAGGAAAGGGAAAGCCAAGGAAAGAAAGCAGTTTGAGGCAAAGCAAAGCACAGCGAGGCTAAGAAAGGTACAGAAGAGCAGAGAAGGGAAAGCAAAGCACTGACAGGAATACGAAGCAAAGAAATAAAAAATAAAGCATGACTGCACAAGTAAAAACATAGCAGGCCCAGGAAAGAAAAAGCAAAACAAAGCTGAGCAGAGCAAAGGAAAGTAGCACAAGAAAAAACAAAGCATTGCCAGGAAAGAAACAGCAAAACAATCTGAGGCAAAGCAAAGCAAAGCCGGGGCAAGAACAGCAGAGGAAAGGAGGTATGGAAAAGCAAAACTGTGCCAGGAAGAGCAAAGCAAAGCGGAGCAAGGCAAAACAAAGAGAAGCAAAGCAAATGTAAGGAGCTGGCGGCCAGCCCTCCTTTGGGTTCCAAGTGGCTGTGGGGGGGGGAGACCGGAGGGCCTCCATGTTGTGTGCAGGTGGCAGCCAGACTTGGACAGTGGCTGTACCCTGATCGCCCTCTCCCCAGCCTCCTTCACATGTCCTAGTCCACCGTGACGGTGGGCAAGAACCATGTCTTGATTTAGCTGGTTTTATATATCTCTATCTATGTTGTTGTTGTTGTTGTTGTTGTTGTGGATTTCTTCCACCGTGGTTGTGGGAATCTTGTGGTTACTTATTGTCGTTGAGAACCTCACACACCCAACTAGCAGTGGGGCCCACCTGGCGGCTCGCCGCGTGGCTGAGGCCACAAAATGGACCATGTCGGGTGGCCAGGCCTGCTGCCCCCACGTGCCAGTTCCGAGGGGACAGTTGCTGGGCTGCGGGGAGGCCAACGTGTGTGTCTGACGGTTTATGTGCTCATAAATATACCAATCGACTCAGCAGCAAACTCAGTGAGACAGTCTCCAAAGGAAGCCTAGCCCAGCACAGGAGAGCAGAGCAATGCGGATGGAAGCTGAGCAAGACAAGGCAGAGCCCTGCTAGGGAAAAGACCTAGCGGCATAAGGAAAGCCATGAGAAGCAGGGCCTGGAAAAGCAAAACATGGCCGGAGAAAACACAAGAAAAAGATATAAAAGGAAAACATAAAGCATGGAATGAACATCAAATCAATAAAAATAAATAAATAAATAAATAAATAAATAAATAAATAAATAAATAAGGAATGCAAAACATGACCAGGAAAGGCAAAGCAAAGCAGCGCAAAGCAGAGCAAAGCAAAGTTAAGCAAAGGAAAGCATGGCCCCATAAAGCAAAACAAAGCAAGGCCAGGGAAGGCAAAGCTGAGCAAAGGAAAGTGGCACCGGGAAAAGCAAAGCATAACCAGGAAAGACAAGGCAAACAAAGGAAAGCAAAGCAGTTTGAGGCAAGGCAAAGCACAGCAGGGGTAGGAAAAGCAAAGCAGTGCCAGGTCTATAACCCAAAGCTAAACCAAGGAAAGCATAGCCAGGGAAGGGAAAGCTGAGCAAGTCAAAGCAGAGCAAGGGAACGTAGCACAAGGAAAAGCAAAGCATTGCCAGGAAAGAAACAGCAAAACAATCTGAGGCAAAGCAAAGCAAAGCCGGGGCAAGAGCAGCAGAGGAAAGGAGGTATGGAAAAGCAAAACTGTGCCAGGAAGAGCAAAGCAAAGCGGAGCAAGGCAAAACAAAGAGAAGCAAAGCGAACGTAAGGAGCTGGCGGCCAGCCCTCCTTTGGGTTCCAAGAGTCTGTGGGGGGGTGACCGGAGGGCCTCCATGTTGTGTACGGATGGCAGCCAGACTTGGACAGTGGCTGTACCCTGATCGCCCTCTCCCCAGCCTCCTTCACATGTCCTAGTCCACCGTGACGGTGGGCAAGAACCATGTCTTGCTTTAGCTGGTTTTATCTATATATCTATTTTGTTGTTGTTGTTGTTGTTGTTGTGGATTTCTTCCACCGTGGTTGTGGGAATCTTGTGGTTACTTATTGTCGTTGAGAACCTCACCCAACAGCTTCCTCACACGAGTAACACTGGGGCCCACCTGGCAGTTTGCCGCATGGCTGGGGCCACAAAATGGACCATGTCGGGTGGCCAGGCCTGCTGCCCCCACGTGCCAGTTCCGAGGGGACAGTTGCTGGGCTGCGGGGAGGCCAACGTGTGTGTCCGACAGTTTATGTGCTCATAAATATACCGATCGACTCAGCAGCAAACTCAGTGAGACAGTCTCCAAAGGAAGCCTAGCCCAGCACAGGAGAGCAGAGCAATGCGGATGGAAGCTGAGCAAGACAAGGCAGAGCCCTGCCAGGGAAAAGACCTAGCGGCATAAGGAAAAGCAATGACAAGCACGGCCTGGAAAAACAAAGCACTGTCAGAGAAAACACATCAAAAAGGTTCAAAAGGAAAACAAAACATGCAATGAACATGAAAAGAAAAAAAAAAGTAAAAATAAAAGTAAAGAGATGCAAAGCATGGCCAGGAAAGCAAAGCATGGCAAGGCAAAGCATAGCAAGGCAAAGCAAAGCAGAGCAAAGCAAAGCAGAGCAAAGGAAAGCTTGGCCCCATAAAGCAAAACAAAGCAAGGCCAGGGAAGGCAAAGCAGAGCAAAGGAAAGTAGCACCAGGAAAAGCAAAGCAGTGCCAGGAAAGAGAAAGCAGTGCCAGGGAAGAGAAAGCAGTGAAAAAAAAAAAAAATAAAAATAAAAAATGAACCAAAAAAAAAAAAAAAAAAAAAACAACGACAAAAAACCAGCAATAAAAACCACAACAAAGCGAAAAAGTTCGAGGTAAGGCAAATCAGAGCAGGGTTAAGAAAAGCTAAGCAGAGCAGAGAAGGAAAAGCAAAGCAGTGCCAGGAATACAAAGCAAAGCAAAGCAAAGCATGGGCAGGGAAGGCAAAGGTGAGCAAAGGAAAGTGGCACCGGGAAAAGCAAAGCATAACCAGGAAAGACAAGGCAAACAAAGGAAAGCAAAGCAGTTTGAGGCAAGGCAAAGCACAGCAGGGGTAGGAAAAGCAAAGCAGTGCCAGGTCTATAACCCAAAGCTAAACCAAGGAAAGCATGGCCTGATAAAGCAACCGGAAGCATGGCCAGGGAAGGCAAAGCAGAGCAAGGAAAAGCAAAGCAAAGCAAAGTAGCACAAGGAAATGCAAAGTATTTCCAGGAGAGAAAGAGCAAAACACTCTGAGGCAAAGCCGGGGCAAGAACAGCAGAGGAAAGGAGGTATGGAAAAGCAAAACTGTGCCAGGAAGAGCAAAGCAAAGCAGAGCAAGGCAAAACAAAGAGAAGCAAAGCAAACGTAAGGAGCTGGCGGCCAGCCCTCCTTTGGGTTCCAAGAGTCTGTGGGGGGGTGACCGGAGGGCCTCCATGTTGTGTACAGATGGCAGCCAGACTTGGACAGTGGCTGTACCCTGATCGCCCTCTCCCCAGCCTCCTTCACATGTCCTAGTCCACCGTGACGGTGGGCAAGAACCATGTCTTGCTTTAGCTGGTTTTATCTATATATCTATTTTGTTGTTGTTGTTGTTGTTGTTGTGGATTTCTTCCACCGTGGTTGTGGGAATCTTGTGGTTACTTATTGTCGTTGAGAACCTCACCCAACAGCTTCCTCACACGAGTAACACTGGGGACCACCTGGCAGTTTGCCGCATGGCTGGGGCCACAAAATGGACCATGTCGGGTGGCCAGGCCTGCTGCCCCCACGTGCCAGTTCCGAGGGGACAGTCGCTGGGCTTGCGGGTAGGCCAACGTGTGTGTCTGACGGTTTAAGTGTTCATAAATATACCAATCGACTCAGCAGCAAAAACAGTGAGACAGTCTCCAAAGGAAGCCTAGCCCAGCACAGGAGAGGAGGGCAATGTGGATGAAAGCTGAGCAAGACAAGGAAAAGTCCTGCTAGGGAAAAGACAGTGGCATAAGGAAAAGCAGTGACAACCAGGGCCTGGAAAAGCAAAGCACGGCCTGTAAAAACACATCATATAGGTCCAAAAGGAAAACAAAATAATGCAATGGACATTTAAAAAAAAAAAAAAATAATAATAATAATAAAAAAATAGATGCAAAGCATGTCCAGAAAAGGCAAAACATAGCAAGGCAAAGCAGAGCAGAGCGAAGCTAAACAAAGGCAAGCATGGCCCCATAAAGCAAAACAAAGCAAGGCCGGGGAAGGCAAAGCTGAGCTAAGGAAAGTAGCACAAGGACAAGTAAACCATAACAAGGGAAGAAAAGGCAAAGCAGTCTGATGCAAATCCAAGCAAAGCCGCGGCAAGAACAGCAGAGGAAAGGAGGTATGGAAAAGCAAAACTGTGCCAGGAAGAGCAAAGCAAAGCGGAGCAAGGCAAAACAAAGAGAAGCAAAGCAAACGTAAGGAGCTGGCGGCCAGCCCTCCTTTGGGTTCCAAGTGGCTGTGGGGGGGGAGACCGGAGGGCCTCCATGTTGTGTGCAGGTGGCAGCCAGACTTGGACAGTGGCTGTACCCTGATCGCCCTCTCCCCAGCCTCCTTCACATGTCCTAGTCCACCGTGACGGTGGGCAAGAACCATGTCTTGCTTTAGCTGGTTTTATATATCTCTATCTATTTTGTTGTTGTTGTTGTTGTTGTTGTGGATTTCTTCCACCGTGGTTGTGGGAATCTTGTGGTTACTTATTGTCGTTGAGAACCTCACACACCCAACTAGCAGTGGGGCCCACCTGGCAGTTTGCCACATGGCTGGGGCCACAAAATGGACCATGTCGGGTGGCCAGGCCTGCTGCCCCCACGTGCCAGTTCCGAGGGGACAGTTGCTGGGCTGCGGGGAGGCCAAGTTCTGTGTCTGACGGTTTATGTGCTCATAAATATACCAATCGACTCAGCAGCAAAATCAGTGAGACAGTCTCCAAAGGAAGCCTAGCCCAGCACAGGAGAGCAGAGCAATGCGGATGGAAGCTGAGCAAGACAAGGCAGAGCCCTGCCAGGGAAAAGACCTAGCGGCATAAGGAAAAGCAATGACAAGCACGGCCTGGAAAAGCAAAGCACTGTCAGAGAAAACACATCAAAAAGGTTCAAAAGGAAAACAAAACATGCAATGAACATGAAAAGAAAAAAAAAAGTAAAAATAAAAGTAAAGAGATGCAAAGCATGGCCAGGAAAGCAAAGCATGGCAAGGCAAAGTTAAGCAAAGGAAAGCTTGGCCCCATAAAGCAAAACAAAACAAGGCCAGGGAAGGCAAAGCAGAGCAAAGGAAAGTAGCACCAGGAAAAGCAAAGCAGTGCCAGGAAAGAGAAAGCAGTGCCAGGGAAGAGAAAGCAGTGAAAAAAAAAAAAAATAATAAAAAATGAACCAAAAAAAAAAAAAAAAAAAAAAACAACGACAAAAAACCAGCAATAAAAACCACAACAAAGCGAAAAAGTTCGAGGTAAGGCAAATCAGAGCAGGGTTAAGAAAAGCTAAACAGAGCAGAGAAGGAAAAGCAAAGCAGTGCCAGGAATACAAAGCAAAGCAAAGCAAAGCATGGGCAGGGAAGGCAAAGGTGAGCAAAGGAAAGTGGCACCGGGAAAAGCAAAGCATAACCAGGAAAGACAAGGCAAACAAAGGAAAGCAAAGCAGTTTGAGGCAAGGCAAAGCACAGCAGGGGTAGGAAAAGCAAAGCAGTGCCAGGTCTATAACCCAAAGCTAAACCAAGGAAAGCATGGCCTGATAAAGCAACCGGAAGCATGGCCAGGGAAGGCAAAGCAGAGCAAGGAAAAGCAAAGCAAAGCAAAGTAGCACAAGGAAATGCAAAGTATTTCCAGGAGAGAAAGAGCAAAACACTCTGAGGCAAAGCCGGGGCAAGAACAGCAGAGGAAAGGAGGTATGGAAAAGCAAAACTGTGCCAGGAAGAGCAAAGCAAAGCAGAGCAAGGCAAAACAAAGAGAAGCAAAGCAAACGTAAGGAGCTGGCGGCCAGCCCTCCTTTGGGTTCCAAGAGTCTGTGGGGGGGTGACCGGAGGGCCTCCATGTTGTGTACAGATGGCAGCCAGACTTGGACAGTGGCTGTACCCTGATCGCCCTCTCCCCAGCCTCCTTCACATGTCCTAGTCCACCGTGACGGTGGGCAAGAACCATGTCTTGCTTTAGCTGGTTTTATCTATATATCTATTTTGTTGTTGTTGTTGTTGTTGTTGTGGATTTCTTCCACCGTGGTTGTGGGAATCTTGTGGTTACTTATTGTCGTTGAGAACCTCACCCAACAGCTTCCTCACACGAGTAACACTGGGGACCACCTGGCAGTTTGCCGCATGGCTGGGGCCACAAAATGGACCATGTCGGGTGGCCAGGCCTGCTGCCCCCACGTGCCAGTTCCGAGGGGACAGTTGCTGGGCTGCGGGGAGGCCAAGTTCTGTGTCTGACGGTTTATGTGCTCATAAATATACCAATCGACTCAGCAGCAAAATCAGTGAGACAGTCTCCAAAGGAAGCCTAGCCCAGCACAGGAGAGCAGAGCAATGCGGATGGAAGCTGAGCAAGACAAGGCAGAGCCCTGCCAGGGAAAAGACCTAGCGGCATAAGGAAAAGCAATGACAAGCACGGCCTGGAAAAGCAAAGCACTGTCAGAGAAAACACATCAAAAAGGTTCAAAAGGAAAACAAAACATGCAATGAACATGAAAAGAAAAAAAAAAGTAAAAATAAAAGTAAAGAGATGCAAAGCATGGCCAGGAAAGCAAAGCATGGCAAGGCAAAGTTAAGCAAAGGAAAGCTTGGCCCCATAAAGCAAAACAAAACAAGGCCAGGGAAGGCAAAGCAGAGCAAAGGAAAGTAGCACCAGGAAAAGCAAAGCAGTGCCAGGAAAGAGAAAGCAGTGCCAGGGAAGAGAAAGCAGTGAAAAAAAAAAATAAAAATAAAAAATGAACCAAAAAAAAAAAAAAAAAAAAAAAACAACGACAAAAAACCAGCAATAAAAACCACAACAAAGCGAAAAAGTTCGAGGTAAAGCAAATCAGAGCAGGGTTAAGAAAAGCTAAACAGAGCAGAGAAGGAAAAGCAAAGCAGTGCCAGGAATACAAAGCAAAGCAAAGCAAAGCATGGGCAGGGAAGGCAAAGGTGAGCAAAGGAAAGTGGCACCGGGAAAAGCAAAGCATAACCAGGAAAGACAAGGCAAACAAAGGAAAGCAAAGCAGTTTGAGGCAAGGCAAAGCACAGCAGGGGTAGGAAAAGCAAAGCAGTGCCAGGTCTATAACCCAAAGCTAAACCAAGGAAAGCATGGCCTGATAAAGCAACCGGAAGCATGGCCAGGGAAGGCAAAGCAGAGCAAGGAAAAGCAAAGCAAAGCAAAGTAGCACAAGGAAATGCAAAGTATTTCCAGGAGAGAAAGAGCAAAACACTCTGAGGCAAAGCCGGGGCAAGAACAGCAGAGGAAAGGAGGTATGGAAAAGCAAAACTGTGCCAGGAAGAGCAAAGCAAAGCAGAGCAAGGCAAAACAAAGAGAAGCAAAGCAAACGTAAGGAGCTGGCGGCCAGCCCTCCTTTGGGTTCCAAGAGTCTGTGGGGGGGTGACCGGAGGGCCTCCATGTTGTGTACAGATGGCAGCCAGACTTGGACAGTGGCTGTACCCTGATCGCCCTCTCCCCAGCCTCCTTCACATGTCCTAGTCCACCGTGACGGTGGGCAAGAACCATGTCTTGCTTTAGCTGGTTTTATCTATATATCTATTTTGTTGTTGTTGTTGTTGTTGTTGTGGATTTCTTCCACCGTGGTTGTGGGAATCTTGTGGTTACTTATTGTCGTTGAGAACCTCACCCAACAGCTTCCTCACACGAGTAACACTGGGGACCACCTGGCAGTTTGCCGCATGGCTGGGGCCACAAAATGGACCATGTCGGGTGGCCAGGCCTGCTGCCCCCACGTGCCAGTTCCGAGGGGACAGTCGCTGGGCTTGCGGGTAGGCCAACGTGTGTGTCTGACGGTTTAAGTGTTCATAAATATACCAATCGACTCAGCAGCAAAAACAGTGAGACAGTCTCCAAAGGAAGCCTAGCCCAGCACAGGAGAGGAGGGCAATGTGGATGAAAGCTGAGCAAGACAAGGAAAAGTCCTGCTAGGGAAAAGACAGTGGCATAAGGAAAAGCAGTGACAACCAGGGCCTGGAAAAGCAAAGCACGGCCTGTAAAAACACATCATATAGGTCCAAAAGGAAAACAAAATAATGCAATGGACATTTAAAAAAAAAAAAAATAATAATAATAATAAAAAAATAGATGCAAAGCATGTCCAGAAAAGGCAAAACATAGCAAGGCAAAGCAGAGCAGAGCGAAGCTAAACAAAGGCAAGCATGGCCCCATAAAGCAAAACAAAGCAAGGCCGGGGAAGGCAAAGCTGAGCTAAGGAAAGTAGCACAAGGACAAGTAAACCATAACAAGGGAAGAAAAGGCAAAGCAGTCTGATGCAAATCCAAGCAAAGCCGCGGCAAGAACAGCAGAGGAAAGGAGGTATGGAAAAGCAAAACTGTGCCAGGAAGAGCAAAGCAAAGCGGAGCAAGGCAAAACAAAGAGAAGCAAAGCAAACGTAAGGAGCTGGCGGCCAGCCCTCCTTTGGGTTCCAAGTGGCTGTGGGGGGGGAGACCGGAGGGCCTCCATGTTGTGTGCAGGTGGCAGCCAGACTTGGACAGTGGCTGTACCCTGATCGCCCTCTCCCCAGCCTCCTTCACATGTCCTAGTCCACCGTGACGGTGGGCAAGAACCATGTCTTGCTTTAGCTGGTTTTATATATCTCTATCTATTTTGTTGTTGTTGTTGTTGTTGTTGTGGATTTCTTCCACCGTGGTTGTGGGAATCTTGTGGTTACTTATTGTCGTTGAGAACCTCACACACCCAACTAGCAGTGGGGCCCACCTGGCAGTTTGCCACATGGCTGGGGCCACAAAATGGACCATGTCGGGTGGCCAGGCCTGCTGCCCCCACGTGCCAGTTCCGAGGGGACAGTTGCTGGGCTGCGGGGAGGCCAAGTTCTGTGTCTGACGGTTTATGTGCTCATAAATATACCAATCGACTCAGCAGCAAAATCAGTGAGACAGTCTCCAAAGGAAGCCTAGCCCAGCACAGGAGAGCAGAGCAATGCGGATGGAAGCTGAGCAAGACAAGGCAGAGCCCTGCCAGGGAAAAGACCTAGCGGCATAAGGAAAAGCAATGACAAGCACGGCCTGGAAAAGCAAAGCACTGTCAGAGAAAACACATCAAAAAGGTTCAAAAGGAAAACAAAACATGCAATGAACATGAAAAGAAAAAAAAAAGTAAAAATAAAAGTAAAGAGATGCAAAGCATGGCCAGGAAAGCAAAGCATGGCAAGGCAAAGTTAAGCAAAGGAAAGCTTGGCCCCATAAAGCAAAACAAAACAAGGCCAGGGAAGGCAAAGCAGAGCAAAGGAAAGTAGCACCAGGAAAAGCAAAGCAGTGCCAGGAAAGAGAAAGCAGTGCCAGGGAAGAGAAAGCAGTGAAAAAAAAAAATAAAAATAAAAAATGAACCAAAAAAAAAAAAAAAAAAAAAACAACGACAAAAAACCAGCAATAAAAACCACAACAAAGCGAAAAAGTTCGAGGTAAGGCAAATCAGAGCAGGGTTAAGAAAAGCTAAACAGAGCAGAGAAGGAAAAGCAAAGCAGTGCCAGGAATACAAAGCAAAGCAAAGCAAAGCATGGGCAGGGAAGGCAAAGGTGAGCAAAGGAAAGTGGCACCGGGAAAAGCAAAGCATAACCAGGAAAGACAAGGCAAACAAAGGAAAGCAAAGCAGTTTGAGGCAAGGCAAAGCACAGCAGGGGTAGGAAAAGCAAAGCAGTGCCAGGTCTATAACCCAAAGCTAAACCAAGGAAAGCATGGCCTGATAAAGCAACCGGAAGCATGGCCAGGGAAGGCAAAGCAGAGCAAGGAAAAGCAAAGCAAAGCAAAGTAGCACAAGGAAATGCAAAGTATTTCCAGGAGAGAAAGAGCAAAACACTCTGAGGCAAAGCCGGGGCAAGAACAGCAGAGGAAAGGAGGTATGGAAAAGCAAAACTGTGCCAGGAAGAGCAAAGCAAAGCAGAGCAAGGCAAAACAAAGAGAAGCAAAGCAAACGTAAGGAGCTGGCGGCCAGCCCTCCTTTGGGTTCCAAGAGTCTGTGGGGGGGTGACCGGAGGGCCTCCATGTTGTGTACAGATGGCAGCCAGACTTGGACAGTGGCTGTACCCTGATCGCCCTCTCCCCAGCCTCCTTCACATGTCCTAGTCCACCGTGACGGTGGGCAAGAACCATGTCTTGCTTTAGCTGGTTTTATCTATATATCTATTTTGTTGTTGTTGTTGTTGTTGTTGTGGATTTCTTCCACCGTGGTTGTGGGAATCTTGTGGTTACTTATTGTCGTTGAGAACCTCACCCAACAGCTTCCTCACACGAGTAACACTGGGGCCCACCTGGCAGTTTGCCGCATGGCTGGGGCCACAAAATGGACCATGTCGGGTGGCCAGGCCTGCTGCCCCCACGTGCCAGTTCCGAGGGGACAGTTGCTGGGCTGCGGGGAGGCCAAGTTCTGTGTCTGACGGTTTATGTGCTCATAAATATACCAATCGACTCAGCAGCAAAATCAGTGAGACAGTCTCCAAAGGAAGCCTAGCCCAGCACAGGAGAGCAGAGCAATGCGGATGGAAGCTGAGCAAGACAAGGCAGAGCCCTGCCAGGGAAAAGACCTAGCGGCATAAGGAAAAGCAATGACAAGCACGGCCTGGAAAAGCAAAGCACTGTCAGAGAAAACACATCAAAAAGGTTCAAAAGGAAAACAAAACATGCAATGAACATGAAAAGAAAAAAAAAAGTAAAAATAAAAGTAAAGAGATGCAAAGCATGGCCAGGAAAGCAAAGCATGGCAAGGCAAAGTTAAGCAAAGGAAAGCTTGGCCCCATAAAGCAAAACAAAACAAGGCCAGGGAAGGCAAAGCAGAGCAAAGGAAAGTAGCACCAGGAAAAGCAAAGCAGTGCCAGGAAAGAGAAAGCAGTGCCAGGGAAGAGAAAGCAGTGAAAAAAAAAAATAAAAATAAAAAATGAACCAAAAAAAAAAAAAAAAAAAAAACAACGACAAAAAACCAGCAATAAAAACCACAACAAAGCGAAAAAGTTCGAGGTAAGGCAAATCAGAGCAGGGTTAAGAAAAGCTAAACAGAGCAGAGAAGGAAAAGCAAAGCAGTGCCAGGAATACAAAGCAAAGCAAAGCAAAGCATGGGCAGGGAAGGCAAAGGTGAGCAAAGGAAAGTGGCACCGGGAAAAGCAAAGCATAACCAGGAAAGACAAGGCAAACAAAGGAAAGCAAAGCAGTTTGAGGCAAGGCAAAGCACAGCAGGGGTAGGAAAAGCAAAGCAGTGCCAGGTCTATAACCCAAAGCTAAACCAAGGAAAGCATGGCCTGATAAAGCAACCGGAAGCATGGCCAGGGAAGGCAAAGCAGAGCAAGGAAAAGCAAAGCAAAGCAAAGTAGCACAAGGAAATGCAAAGTATTTCCAGGAGAGAAAGAGCAAAACACTCTGAGGCAAAGCCGGGGCAAGAACAGCAGAGGAAAGGAGGTATGGAAAAGCAAAACTGTGCCAGGAAGAGCAAAGCAAAGCAGAGCAAGGCAAAACAAAGAGAAGCAAAGCAAACGTAAGGAGCTGGCGGCCAGCCCTCCTTTGGGTTCCAAGAGTCTGTGGGGGGGTGACCGGAGGGCCTCCATGTTGTGTACAGATGGCAGCCAGACTTGGACAGTGGCTGTACCCTGATCGCCCTCTCCCCAGCCTCCTTCACATGTCCTAGTCCACCGTGACGGTGGGCAAGAACCATGTCTTGCTTTAGCTGGTTTTATCTATATATCTATTTTGTTGTTGTTGTTGTTGTTGTTGTGGATTTCTTCCACCGTGGTTGTGGGAATCTTGTGGTTACTTATTGTCGTTGAGAACCTCACCCAACAGCTTCCTCACACGAGTAACACTGGGGACCACCTGGCAGTTTGCCGCATGGCTGGGGCCACAAAATGGACCATGTCGGGTGGCCAGGCCTGCTGCCCCCACGTGCCAGTTCCGAGGGGACAGTCGCTGGGCTTGCGGGTAGGCCAACGTGTGTGTCTGACGGTTTAAGTGTTCATAAATATACCAATCGACTCAGCAGCAAAAACAGTGAGACAGTCTCCAAAGGAAGCCTAGCCCAGCACAGGAGAGGAGGGCAATGTGGATGAAAGCTGAGCAAGACAAGGAAAAGTCCTGCTAGGGAAAAGACAGTGGCATAAGGAAAAGCAGTGACAACCAGGGCCTGGAAAAGCAAAGCACGGCCTGTAAAAACACATCATATAGGTCCAAAAGGAAAACAAAATAATGCAATGGACATTTAAAAAAAAAAAAAATAATAATAATAATAAAAAAATAGATGCAAAGCATGTCCAGAAAAGGCAAAACATAGCAAGGCAAAGCAGAGCAGAGCGAAGCTAAACAAAGGCAAGCATGGCCCCATAAAGCAAAACAAAGCAAGGCCGGGGAAGGCAAAGCTGAGCTAAGGAAAGTAGCACAAGGACAAGTAAACCATAACAAGGGAAGAAAAGGCAAAGCAGTCTGATGCAAATCCAAGCAAAGCCGCGGCAAGAACAGCAGAGGAAAGGAGGTATGGAAAAGCAAAACTGTGCCAGGAAGAGCAAAGCAAAGCGGAGCAAGGCAAAACAAAGAGAAGCAAAGCAAACGTAAGGAGCTGGCGGCCAGCCCTCCTTTGGGTTCCAAGTGGCTGTGGGGGGGGAGACCGGAGGGCCTCCATGTTGTGTGCAGGTGGCAGCCAGACTTGGACAGTGGCTGTACCCTGATCGCCCTCTCCCCAGCCTCCTTCACATGTCCTAGTCCACCGTGACGGTGGGCAAGAACCATGTCTTGCTTTAGCTGGTTTTATATATCTCTATCTATTTTGTTGTTGTTGTTGTTGTTGTTGTGGATTTCTTCCACCGTGGTTGTGGGAATCTTGTGGTTACTTATTGTCGTTGAGAACCTCACACACCCAACTAGCAGTGGGGCCCACCTGGCAGTTTGCCACATGGCTGGGGCCACAAAATGGACCATGTCGGGTGGCCAGGCCTGCTGCCCCCACGTGCCAGTTCCGAGGGGACAGTTGCTGGGCTGCGGGGAGGCCAAGTTCTGTGTCTGACGGTTTATGTGCTCATAAATATACCAATCGACTCAGCAGCAAAATCAGTGAGACAGTCTCCAAAGGAAGCCTAGCCCAGCACAGGAGAGCAGAGCAATGCGGATGGAAGCTGAGCAAGACAAGGCAGAGCCCTGCCAGGGAAAAGACCTAGCGGCATAAGGAAAAGCAATGACAAGCACGGCCTGGAAAAGCAAAGCACTGTCAGAGAAAACACATCAAAAAGGTTCAAAAGGAAAACAAAACATGCAATGAACATGAAAAGAAAAAAAAAAGTAAAAATAAAAGTAAAGAGATGCAAAGCATGGCCAGGAAAGCAAAGCATGGCAAGGCAAAGTTAAGCAAAGGAAAGCTTGGCCCCATAAAGCAAAACAAAACAAGGCCAGGGAAGGCAAAGCAGAGCAAAGGAAAGTAGCACCAGGAAAAGCAAAGCAGTGCCAGGAAAGAGAAAGCAGTGCCAGGGAAGAGAAAGCAGTGAAAAAAAAAAATAAAAATAAAAAATGAACCAAAAAAAAAAAAAAAAAAAAAAACAACGACAAAAAACCAGCAATAAAAACCACAACAAAGCGAAAAAGTTCGAGGTAAGGCAAATCAGAGCAGGGTTAAGAAAAGCTAAACAGAGCAGAGAAGGAAAAGCAAAGCAGTGCCAGGAATACAAAGCAAAGCAAAGCAAAGCATGGGCAGGGAAGGCAAAGGTGAGCAAAGGAAAGTGGCACCGGGAAAAGCAAAGCATAACCAGGAAAGACAAGGCAAACAAAGGAAAGCAAAGCAGTTTGAGGCAAGGCAAAGCACAGCAGGGGTAGGAAAAGCAAAGCAGTGCCAGGTCTATAACCCAAAGCTAAACCAAGGAAAGCATGGCCTGATAAAGCAACCGGAAGCATGGCCAGGGAAGGCAAAGCAGAGCAAGGAAAAGCAAAGCAAAGCAAAGTAGCACAAGGAAATGCAAAGTATTTCCAGGAGAGAAAGAGCAAAACACTCTGAGGCAAAGCCGGGGCAAGAACAGCAGAGGAAAGGAGGTATGGAAAAGCAAAACTGTGCCAGGAAGAGCAAAGCAAAGCAGAGCAAGGCAAAACAAAGAGAAGCAAAGCAAACGTAAGGAGCTGGCGGCCAGCCCTCCTTTGGGTTCCAAGAGTCTGTGGGGGGGTGACCGGAGGGCCTCCATGTTGTGTACAGATGGCAGCCAGACTTGGACAGTGGCTGTACCCTGATCGCCCTCTCCCCAGCCTCCTTCACATGTCCTAGTCCACCGTGACGGTGGGCAAGAACCATGTCTTGCTTTAGCTGGTTTTATCTATATATCTATTTTGTTGTTGTTGTTGTTGTTGTTGTGGATTTCTTCCACCGTGGTTGTGGGAATCTTGTGGTTACTTATTGCCGTTGAGAACCTCACCCAACAGCTTCCTCACACGAGTAACACTGGGGACCACCTGGCAGTTTGCCGCATGGCTGGGGCCACAAAATGGACCATGTCGGGTGGCCAGGCCTGCTGCCCCCACGTGCCAGTTCCGAGGGGACAGTTGCTGGGCTGCGGGGAGGCCAAGTTCTGTGTCTGACGGTTTATGTGCTCATAAATATACCAATCGACTCAGCAGCAAAATCAGTGAGACAGTCTCCAAAGGAAGCCTAGCCCAGCACAGGAGAGCAGAGCAATGCGGATGGAAGCTGAGCAAGACAAGGCAGAGCCCTGCCAGGGAAAAGACCTAGCGGCATAAGGAAAAGCAATGACAAGCACGGCCTGGAAAAGCAAAGCACTGTCAGAGAAAACACATCAAAAAGGTTCAAAAGGAAAACAAAACATGCAATGAACATGAAAAGAAAAAAAAAAGTAAAAATAAAAGTAAAGAGATGCAAAGCATGGCCAGGAAAGCAAAGCATGGCAAGGCAAAGTTAAGCAAAGGAAAGCTTGGCCCCATAAAGCAAAACAAAACAAGGCCAGGGAAGGCAAAGCAGAGCAAAGGAAAGTAGCACCAGGAAAAGCAAAGCAGTGCCAGGAAAGAGAAAGCAGTGCCAGGGAAGAGAAAGCAGTGAAAAAAAAAAAAAAAAATAAAAAATGAACCAAAAAAAAAAAAAAAAAAAAAAACAACGACAAAAAACCAGCAATAAAAACCACAACAAAGCGAAAAAGTTCGAGGTAAAGCAAATCAGAGCAGGGTTAAGAAAAGCTAAACAGAGCAGAGAAGGAAAAGCAAAGCAGTGCCAGGAATACAAAGCAAAGCAAAGCAAAGCATGGGCAGGGAAGGCAAAGGTGAGCAAAGGAAAGTGGCACCGGGAAAAGCAAAGCATAACCAGGAAAGACAAGGCAAACAAAGGAAAGCAAAGCAGTTTGAGGCAAGGCAAAGCACAGCAGGGGTAGGAAAAGCAAAGCAGTGCCAGGTCTATAACCCAAAGCTAAACCAAGGAAAGCATGGCCTGATAAAGCAACCGGAAGCATGGCCAGGGAAGGCAAAGCAGAGCAAGGAAAAGCAAAGCAAAGCAAAGTAGCACAAGGAAATGCAAAGTATTTCCAGGAGAGAAAGAGCAAAACACTCTGAGGCAAAGCCGGGGCAAGAACAGCAGAGGAAAGGAGGTATGGAAAAGCAAAACTGTGCCAGGAAGAGCAAAGCAAAGCAGAGCAAGGCAAAACAAAGAGAAGCAAAGCAAACGTAAGGAGCTGGCGGCCAGCCCTCCTTTGGGTTCCAAGAGTCTGTGGGGGGGTGACCGGAGGGCCTCCATGTTGTGTACAGATGGCAGCCAGACTTGGACAGTGGCTGTACCCTGATCGCCCTCTCCCCAGCCTCCTTCACATGTCCTAGTCCACCGTGACGGTGGGCAAGAACCATGTCTTGCTTTAGCTGGTTTTATCTATATATCTATTTTGTTGTTGTTGTTGTTGTTGTTGTGGATTTCTTCCACCGTGGTTGTGGGAATCTTGTGGTTACTTATTGTCGTTGAGAACCTCACCCAACAGCTTCCTCACACGAGTAACACTGGGGACCACCTGGCAGTTTGCCGCATGGCTGGGGCCACAAAATGGACCATGTCGGGTGGCCAGGCCTGCTGCCCCCACGTGCCAGTTCCGAGGGGACAGTCGCTGGGCTTGCGGGTAGGCCAACGTGTGTGTCTGACGGTTTAAGTGTTCATAAATATACCAATCGACTCAGCAGCAAAAACAGTGAGACAGTCTCCAAAGGAAGCCTAGCCCAGCACAGGAGAGGAGGGCAATGTGGATGAAAGCTGAGCAAGACAAGGAAAAGTCCTGCTAGGGAAAAGACAGTGGCATAAGGAAAAGCAGTGACAACCAGGGCCTGGAAAAGCAAAGCACGGCCTGTAAAAACACATCATATAGGTCCAAAAGGAAAACAAAATAATGCAATGGACATTTAAAAAAAAAAAAAATAATAATAATAATAAAAAAATAGATGCAAAGCATGTCCAGAAAAGGCAAAACATAGCAAGGCAAAGCAGAGCAGAGCGAAGCTAAACAAAGGCAAGCATGGCCCCATAAAGCAAAACAAAGCAAGGCCGGGGAAGGCAAAGCTGAGCTAAGGAAAGTAGCACAAGGACAAGTAAACCATAACAAGGGAAGAAAAGGCAAAGCAGTCTGATGCAAATCCAAGCAAAGCCGCGGCAAGAACAGCAGAGGAAAGGAGGTATGGAAAAGCAAAACTGTGCCAGGAAGAGCAAAGCAAAGCGGAGCAAGGCAAAACAAAGAGAAGCAAAGCAAACGTAAGGAGCTGGCGGCCAGCCCTCCTTTGGGTTCCAAGTGGCTGTGGGGGGGGAGACCGGAGGGCCTCCATGTTGTGTGCAGGTGGCAGCCAGACTTGGACAGTGGCTGTACCCTGATCGCCCTCTCCCCAGCCTCCTTCACATGTCCTAGTCCACCGTGACGGTGGGCAAGAACCATGTCTTGCTTTAGCTGGTTTTATATATCTCTATCTATTTTGTTGTTGTTGTTGTTGTTGTTGTGGATTTCTTCCACCGTGGTTGTGGGAATCTTGTGGTTACTTATTGTCGTTGAGAACCTCACACACCCAACTAGCAGTGGGGCCCACCTGGCAGTTTGCCACATGGCTGGGGCCACAAAATGGACCATGTCGGGTGGCCAGGCCTGCTGCCCCCACGTGCCAGTTCCGAGGGGACAGTTGCTGGGCTGCGGGGAGGCCAAGTTCTGTGTCTGACGGTTTATGTGCTCATAAATATACCAATCGACTCAGCAGCAAAATCAGTGAGACAGTCTCCAAAGGAAGCCTAGCCCAGCACAGGAGAGCAGAGCAATGCGGATGGAAGCTGAGCAAGACAAGGCAGAGCCCTGCCAGGGAAAAGACCTAGCGGCATAAGGAAAAGCAATGACAAGCACGGCCTGGAAAAGCAAAGCACTGTCAGAGAAAACACATCAAAAAGGTTCAAAAGGAAAACAAAACATGCAATGAACATGAAAAGAAAAAAAAAAGTAAAAATAAAAGTAAAGAGATGCAAAGCATGGCCAGGAAAGCAAAGCATGGCAAGGCAAAGTTAAGCAAAGGAAAGCTTGGCCCCATAAAGCAAAACAAAACAAGGCCAGGGAAGGCAAAGCAGAGCAAAGGAAAGTAGCACCAGGAAAAGCAAAGCAGTGCCAGGAAAGAGAAAGCAGTGCCAGGGAAGAGAAAGCAGTGAAAAAAAAAAAAAATAATAAAAAATGAACCAAAAAAAAAAAAAAAAAAAAAAAACAACGACAAAAAACCAGCAATAAAAACCACAACAAAGCGAAAAAGTTCGAGGTAAGGCAAATCAGAGCAGGGTTAAGAAAAGCTAAACAGAGCAGAGAAGGAAAAGCAAAGCAGTGCCAGGAATACAAAGCAAAGCAAAGCAAAGCATGGGCAGGGAAGGCAAAGGTGAGCAAAGGAAAGTGGCACCGGGAAAAGCAAAGCATAACCAGGAAAGACAAGGCAAACAAAGGAAAGCAAAGCAGTTTGAGGCAAGGCAAAGCACAGCAGGGGTAGGAAAAGCAAAGCAGTGCCAGGTCTATAACCCAAAGCTAAACCAAGGAAAGCATGGCCTGATAAAGCAACCGGAAGCATGGCCAGGGAAGGCAAAGCAGAGCAAGGAAAAGCAAAGCAAAGCAAAGTAGCACAAGGAAATGCAAAGTATTTCCAGGAGAGAAAGAGCAAAACACTCTGAGGCAAAGCCGGGGCAAGAACAGCAGAGGAAAGGAGGTATGGAAAAGCAAAACTGTGCCAGGAAGAGCAAAGCAAAGCAGAGCAAGGCAAAACAAAGAGAAGCAAAGCAAACGTAAGGAGCTGGCGGCCAGCCCTCCTTTGGGTTCCAAGAGTCTGTGGGGGGGTGACCGGAGGGCCTCCATGTTGTGTACAGATGGCAGCCAGACTTGGACAGTGGCTGTACCCTGATCGCCCTCTCCCCAGCCTCCTTCACATGTCCTAGTCCACCGTGACGGTGGGCAAGAACCATGTCTTGCTTTAGCTGGTTTTATCTATATATCTATTTTGTTGTTGTTGTTGTTGTTGTTGTGGATTTCTTCCACCGTGGTTGTGGGAATCTTGTGGTTACTTATTGCCGTTGAGAACCTCACCCAACAGCTTCCTCACACGAGTAACACTGGGGACCACCTGGCAGTTTGCCGCATGGCTGGGGCCACAAAATGGACCATGTCGGGTGGCCAGGCCTGCTGCCCCCACGTGCCAGTTCCGAGGGGACAGTTGCTGGGCTGCGGGGAGGCCAAGTTCTGTGTCTGACGGTTTATGTGCTCATAAATATACCAATCGACTCAGCAGCAAAATCAGTGAGACAGTCTCCAAAGGAAGCCTAGCCCAGCACAGGAGAGCAGAGCAATGCGGATGGAAGCTGAGCAAGACAAGGCAGAGCCCTGCCAGGGAAAAGACCTAGCGGCATAAGGAAAAGCAATGACAAGCACGGCCTGGAAAAGCAAAGCACTGTCAGAGAAAACACATCAAAAAGGTTCAAAAGGAAAACAAAACATGCAATGAACATGAAAAGAAAAAAAAAAGTAAAAATAAAAGTAAAGAGATGCAAAGCATGGCCAGGAAAGCAAAGCATGGCAAGGCAAAGCATAGCAAGGCAAAGCAAAGCAGAGCAAAGCAAAGCAGAGCAAAGGAAAGCTTGGCCCCATAAAGCAAAACAAAGCAAGGCCAGGGAAGGCAAAGCAGAGCAAAGGAAAGTAGCACCAGGAAAAGCAAAGCAGTGCCAGGAAAGAGAAAGCAGTGCCAGGGAAGAGAAAGCAGTGAAAAAAAAAAATAAAAATAAAAAATGAACCAAAAAAAAAAAAAAAAAAAAAAAAACAACGACAAAAAACCAGCAATAAAAACCACAACAAAGCGAAAAAGTTCGAGGTAAGGCAAATCAGAGCAGGGTTAAGAAAAGCTAAACAGAGCAGAGAAGGAAAAACAAAGCAGTGCCAGGAATACAAAGCAAAGCAAAGCAAAGCATGGGCAGGGAAGGCAAAGGTGAGCAAAGGAAAGTGGCACCGGGAAAAGCAAAGCATAACCAGGAAAGACAAGGCAAACAAAGGAAAGCAAAGCAGTTTGAGGCAAGGCAAAGCACAGCAGGGGTAGGAAAAGCAAAGCAGTGCCAGGTCTATAACCCAAAGCTAAACCAAGGAAAGCATGGCCTGATAAAGCAACCGGAAGCATGGCCAGGGAAGGCAAAGCAGAGCAAGGAAAAGCAAAGCAAAGCAAAGTAGCACAAGGAAATGCAAAGTATTTCCAGGAGAGAAAGAGCAAAACACTCTGAGGCAAAGCCGGGGCAAGAACAGCAGAGGAAAGGAGGTATGGAAAAGCAAAACTGTGCCAGGAAGAGCAAAGCAAAGCGGAGCAAGGCAAAACAAAGAGAAGCAAAGCAAACGTAAGGAGCTGGCGGCCAGCCCTCCTTTGGGTTCCAAGAGTCTGTGGGGGGGGAGACCGGAGGGCCTCCATGTTGTGTGCAGGTGGCAGCCGGACTTGGACAGTGGCTGTACCCTGATCGCCCTCTCCCCAGCCTCCTTCACATGTCCTAGTCCACCGTGACAGCGGGCAAGAACCATGTCTTGCTTTAGCTGTGTATTTCTTTATTGTTGCCTTTCTTCCACCGTGGTTGTGGGAATCTTGTCGTTACTTATCGTCGTTCAAACCCTCAGCGAACACCATCCCCAGAGGAATAGCTGTGGGGCCCACCTGGCGGCTCGCCGCACGGCTGGGGCCACAGAAAAGACCATGCTGGGTGTCCAGGCCTGCTGCCCCCACGCGCCAGTTCCGAGGGAACAGTCGCCGGGCTGTGGGGAGGCCAAAGTTCTGCGTCGGATGCTTTATGCGTTCATAATGATACCAATCGACTCGGCATCCAAATCAGTGGGACGGTCTCCAAAAGAAGCCTAGCCCAGCACAGGAGAGCAGAGCAATGCGGATGGAAGCTGAGCAAGACAAGGCAGAGCCCTGCTAGGGAAACGACGGCGGTGTTGGTTCCCGGCCGGCAGGTGTTCCCCGCCTGGGGGCGCCGCGGGCGCCTTGTATAAGCGCTGCGGACAGCAGCCGTCAGTTCTCCCCGTGTCTTCCTGCGGCCGCCAGGTCTACCCGGCCGCGGTCGCCATGTTTGCTTAGCCGGCGGCGACCTGTAGGGGTCGCTGCAGGTCCGTCCGCGAGAACGGCGTCGGGGTCTGCCCGGCAGCGACGGGCGCGCGCGCGCGCGCGCGTTTGCGAACGCGCACGTCTGCCGGTCGGTCGAGCGGTTCCCGAGCGGGTCCGATCGCGCGGAAAGCGTCGGAAATTCCCGGAAAGGTCCGAAAAGGCCCGAAAAGGTCCGAAAAGTGCCGGAAGGGCCCGTTCGAAAAGCGAAGGAAGGCGGGCCGGCGGTGTTGGTTCCCGGCCGGCGGGTCTCCCCGTGTCCTCCTGCGGTTGCCAGGTCTACCCGTGCGGAGGAGCTGGCCGACGGTCGGGCAGAGGGAGCGGCGGCCAGGTCTACCGTGGCTCCGACGGCACTTGGAGGGCAGCCGTGGGGCTGGCGGTAGACTAGCAGCTCGTGCCACGGCTCGGAAGGTGTGGTAGGCGTCGCTGTTTCTCTGTGCCTCCAGTTAGGTCGAGGTAAAAGTCGGTTGTGCTCGGGTGCCTCGCCGCGGTAGCCTGCAAAAGGTCGTGCGGTGTTTGTGAGGCAATGACTTGTGTGTCCGTCTCTAGGAGAGAGCGAGGACTCTGCTCCGCCAGCGGTGCCGAGCGAGCGCTTGGGGCTTGGAGAGCCGGCGCGCGAGAAGGGGGCGCGCGGCGTCGGTGGTGGCGTCGGCTCGGGCGTGGGTTGTGTGGAGCGGTAGCCCCGAGCTGCTTGCTGAGCCACTTTCCCCGCCCCGCCGGCGAGCGAGAAGCGGTCTCGCGCGTGCGAGTCGCCGGAGAGCAGCGAGCCGCGAGCTCAGAGCTGTGGAGAGAGCGGCCAGAAGCCGGCGGGCGGTCCGCCGGCGCCCGAACGCGTGTGTCCGGGGGCGTCCCCGGCTGCTTCTGTGGGTCCCGGAGGCTCGGAAGGCGAAGGAGGGGGGACCGCGTGGATTGGCACGGCCGAGGCGGCGGCGCCTCCGGCTCCCGACGATGCACCTCACGACACCCGCACGCAGGCGCCCGTCGAGGCGTTCCTCGGGCACGTCGGAGAGGCTCCCCGGCGGGTCGGTTCCTGTCAGGGCCGATGTTCAGGTCGGCGCGAGCACCTCTCGCGGACGTTGCTCCAGCACACCCGCACGCATGCACGCGCGCGACGCTGTTCGCTGCTGCTTTTTTTTTTTTTTTTTTTTTTTTTTTTCTTCTCCT
>CATOCB010000219.1:0-5000 GCA_951411735.1 Somateria mollissima | reverse complement strand
TGGCGGCGGGTAGACGTGGCGGCCAGAATCTGAGAGCGAACGCTTTCTCCGCACGCTTTGGACGACCTCTCGTCTCACCGCCGACAAGCGGGACCCGTGCTTTCTTGTTGCTGCTGCTGCTGCTGATGTTTTTTTTTTTTTTTATGTGTGTTTTTTTCTTTTTCTTTTTCTCTTTTTCTTTTTCTTTTTCTTGTTCTTTTTCTTTTTCTTGTTCTTTTTCTTTTAAAAGCGTGAACGATTCGAATGAATGGCGCCTCCCACCCGTTCCCCTGCACGCGAGAGGCGTGTGGATAGACCTGGCGGGCCGCCGGAGGGAAGCGTGCGGGCACGCGCGCGTCTGTGCACGCGCGCGTCTGCGTCTGTGTGGCCGTGTAGACGAGGCAGCCGGGCCACCCTCTAGCCGTGGCTGTGATGGCTAGACCAATGACCATGACGGCGGGGTAGACCTGATGGCTCCACGAGGCGGGAGGGGGCGGGGGAGACAGAGCGGGGAGGAGGAAGAAGTAGACCTGGTGGCTCCACGAAGCGGGAGGGGGCGGGGGGAGAGAGCGGGGAGGAGGAGGGAGAAGTAGACCTGGTGGCTTCACGAAGCGGGAGGGAGCGGGGGGAGAGAGCGGGGAGGAGGGAGAAGTAGACCTGGTGGCTCCACGAGGCGGGAGGGGGCGGGGGGAGAGCGGGGAGGAGGAGGGAGAAGGACCTGGTGGCTCCACGAGGCGGGAGGGGGCGGGGGAAGAGAGCGGGGGAGGAGGAGGGAGAAGTAGACCTGGTGGCTCCACGAGGCGGGAGGGGGCGGGGGGAGAGAGCGGGGAGGAGAAGTAGACCTGGCGGCTGCACGAGGCGGGGAGGGTGGGAGGGGTGGGTAGATAGGGCGGCCTGCATCTGACAGCGGCCGTCTATGCACTTCAATGGCCACCTCCGCCCCCTCCCCACTTCTCCCTCCCTCTCGTCCGCCCTTTGCAGCCTTTGCAGCGGGCGGGGCGGGGCGCCGGCGCCGGTCGGGAAGGCGAGGGCGCGGCCCCGGACCCCGGCTGCTTCGGGCCACCGCTCGCTCTGACGTCAGAGGTTCTTGCTCGGCCGCGAGCGGCTCGCCACCTGTGCCACTCAGTGCGGCTGACTGCCTGGCCGGTTTGCTTTAGCTGCTTTTGAAAATAAATACTGTTATCTTTATTATTATTATTATTATTAGTTAGTTCTGTTGCCTGTTTTCCGCTGTAGCTTTAGGAATCATGTCATTCCTTACCGTCTTTCAAAACCTCCCCCCCCCCCCCCCCCCCCCCCCCCCACTCCTCAGCTCCCCCCCCTCCCCCCCCGCCTCCCCAGGCAAACGGCAGTTGAGCTCAGATGGCGGCTCCCCAGTCAGCAGGGGTCCTGGAATAGACTTGGCTGGGTGGCCGACCCCCACCCCCCCCCCCCCACCTGCCAGCTGCGAAGGGACGGTTGGCGACTGTGGGGAGGCCGAATTAGGTGACCCAGCGTTCCTGTGTGTGTAAACACATCAAAAAAGCAAAAAAGCAAAGCAAAGCAGAGTAGGAACAGCAAAGCAGAGCAAAGAAAAGGAAATCGGTGCCGGGAATACAAACCAAAACCCCCCAAAAATAGGCAGTTCTAAGGAAAGCACGTCGAAGCAGGTGCAGGAAAAGCAAAGCGGGCAAGAGCAACGAAAAGTAAAGCAAGGAAAAGTAAAGCAAAGCAAAGCGAAGCAAAATCATTAGGAATCATGTCATGTCACTTATCGTCCTAAAAAACCTCACCCAACCCCATCCCCAGACGAACAGCAGCAGCGGGACCCACCTGGCGGCTCGCCGGACAGCGGGGGATGAGGAATAGACCATGCTGGGTGGGTGGCCGGGCTTCCTGTCCCCGCCCTCCAGCTCGCAGGGGACAGTCGTCGGGCTGCGGGGAGGCCACGGTGTGCGCCTGAGGGTTTATGCGTTCATAAATACACCGATCGGCTCATCGCCCAAATCGGTGCGACGGTCTGCAAAAGAAGCCTACCTAGTACGGCAAAGCAGAGCTGAGCAATGCAACGGAAAGCAGAGCGAGACAAAGCAAAGCCCTGCTAGGGAAAAGAAAGAGGCAAAAGGAAAAGCAAAGCCAAGAAGGGCCGGGAAAAGCAAAACGAAGCAGGGCAAGAAAAACCAAAGCAGAAGAGGTCCAGGAAAAGAAAAGTGGTGTCACGAATACAAAGTAAAGCAAAACAAAGCAAGGCAGGGCCAGCAAAAGCAAAACAAAGAAGGGCGAGAAAAAAACTAAGCTAAGGATTTCCTGGGGGGTGGGGGAAAGAAAAACGGTGTCTTGAATACAAAGTAAAGCAAAACAAAGCAAGGCAGGGCCAGCAAAAGCAAAACAAAGAAAGGCGAGAAAAACCAAAGCAAAAGAGGTCCAGGAAAAGAAAAGCGGTGTGGTGTCTTGAATACAACCGTAAAGCAAAACAAAGCAAGGCAGGGCCGGCCAGCAAAAGCAAAACAAAGAAGGGCGAGAAAAACCAAAGCAAAGGAGGTCCAGGGAAAGAAAAGCGGTGTCTTGAATACTAAGTAAAGCAAAACGAAACGAAGCAAGGCCAGGAAAAGCAAAGCATGGTCAGGAACAGACAAACCAAAGTAAAACAGGGCCAGGAAAAGCGAAGCAGTGCCATGAATACAAAGCAAAGCAAAACAACACAGGGCCAGGGAAAGCAAAGCAAAGAAAAACGGTGCTGCCAAAACAAAATGCGTAGTTAACTTAGCGTCAGTCGAAATCGCACCCCCCACCCACCCCAGAGGAAAAGGGGCCCGTTGCTGGCTTACGGGGAGCTGGGCGTTTGAGAAGGCCAGGGTGTGGCAGCGGCCCCCGGTTGCCTCGGGCCGCCTCTCGCTCTGACATCAGAGGCTCCTGCTCGGCCGCGAACGGCTCCCCACCTGTGCCACTCAGTTTGGCTGGCTGCCTGGCTGGTTTGCTTTAGCTGCTTATCATTATATAAATGATCAATACTACTACTAATAATAATTATTATTATTATCTACTACTAAGAAGTTATTAGAAATAAAAGTATTAAATAGTAATAGAAATAAATATCATTAAAACATAATAAAAATAGGAGTAGTAGTAATAACAATAGTATTCTTCGTCTGTTTCCCCCTTTAGTTTTAGGAATCGAGTAGTTATTTATTGTTGTTCTCAACCCCCACCCCTCCCCAGACGAATAGCAACGGAGCCCACCTGGTGGCTCTCCGGACAACGGTGGGCAACAAAATAGACCTGGCCCGGTAGCCAGATCCCTGTCCCTGCCCGCCAGCTCCGAGGGGACAGCTGCCGGGCTGCGGGCCGGCTAACTTTTCTATGTGTTCATAAACAAGTTTTATGAACTTGTTTATGCGTTCATAAAGACAGCAAAGCTAAGGAAAGGAGCACAAGGAAAAGCAAAGCGGTGCCAGGAAAGGGAAAGCCAAGGAAAGAAAGCAGTTTGAGGCAAAGCAAAGCACAGCGAGGCTAAGAAAGGTACAGAAGAGCAGAGAAGGGAAAGCAAAGCACTGACAGGAATACGAAGCAAAGAAATAAAAAATAAAGCATGACTGCACAAGTAAAAACATAGCAGGCCCAGGAAAGAAAAAGCAAAACAAAGCTGAGCAGAGCAAAGGAAAGTAGCACAAGAAAAAACAAAGCATTGCCAGGAAAGAAACAGCAAAACAATCTGAGGCAAAGCAAAGCAAAGCCGGGGCAAGAACAGCAGAGGAAAGGAGGTATGGAAAAGCAAAACTGTGCCAGGAAGAGCAAAGCAAAGCGGAGCAAGGCAAAACAAAGAGAAGCAAAGCAAATGTAAGGAGCTGGCGGCCAGCCCTCCTTTGGGTTCCAAGTGGCTGTGGGGGGGGGAGACCGGAGGGCCTCCATGTTGTGTGCAGGTGGCAGCCAGACTTGGACAGTGGCTGTACCCTGATCGCCCTCTCCCCAGCCTCCTTCACATGTCCTAGTCCACCGTGACGGTGGGCAAGAACCATGTCTTGATTTAGCTGGTTTTATATATCTCTATCTATGTTGTTGTTGTTGTTGTTGTTGTTGTGGATTTCTTCCACCGTGGTTGTGGGAATCTTGTGGTTACTTATTGTCGTTGAGAACCTCACACACCCAACTAGCAGTGGGGCCCACCTGGCGGCTCGCCGCGTGGCTGAGGCCACAAAATGGACCATGTCGGGTGGCCAGGCCTGCTGCCCCCACGTGCCAGTTCCGAGGGGACAGTTGCTGGGCTGCGGGGAGGCCAACGTGTGTGTCTGACGGTTTATGTGCTCATAAATATACCAATCGACTCAGCAGCAAACTCAGTGAGACAGTCTCCAAAGGAAGCCTAGCCCAGCACAGGAGAGCAGAGCAATGCGGATGGAAGCTGAGCAAGACAAGGCAGAGCCCTGCTAGGGAAAAGACCTAGCGGCATAAGGAAAGCCATGAGAAGCAGGGCCTGGAAAAGCAAAACATGGCCGGAGAAAACACAAGAAAAAGATATAAAAGGAAAACATAAAGCATGGAATGAACATCAAATCAATAAAAATAAATAAATAAATAAATAAATAAATAAATAAATAAATAAATAAGGAATGCAAAACATGACCAGGAAAGGCAAAGCAAAGCAGCGCAAAGCAGAGCAAAGCAAAGTTAAGCAAAGGAAAGCATGGCCCCATAAAGCAAAACAAAGCAAGGCCAGGGAAGGCAAAGCTGAGCAAAGGAAAGTGGCACCGGGAAAAGCAAAGCATAACCAGGAAAGACAAGGCAAACAAAGGAAAGCAAAGCAGTTTGAGGCAAGGCAAAGCACAGCAGGGGTAGGAAAAGCAAAGCAGTGCCAGGTCTATAACCCAAAGCTAAACCAAGGAAAGCATAGCCAGGGAAGGGAAAGCTGAGCAAGTCAAAGCAGAGCAAGGGAACGTAGCACAAGGAAAAGCAAAGCATTGCCAGGAAAGAAACAGCAAAACAATCTGAGGCAAAGCAAAGCAAAGCCGGGGCAAGAGCAGCAGAGGAAAGGAGGTATGGAAAAG
>CATOCB010000218.1:0-22468 GCA_951411735.1 Somateria mollissima | reverse complement strand
GAATTACAGAATATCCTGAGTCGGAAGGGACCCCATAAAGATTACAGAATCAGAGAATATATCAGAGGCCAGCCTGAACCTCCCCTGCCCCAGCTTACACCCTCTAGGCCCTTCACCACCCTCATCGCCCTCCTCTGGACCCTTTCCAACACTTTCACCCCTTTTTTTGCACCGCGGTGCCGAGAACCACGCCCAGCACTTGAAGCGAGGCTGGAGCAGAGCAGGACGAACACCTCCAGCAGCCTCGGGGAGATTTGTGTCCCCAGAACCCCATTAATTCCCCCGAACCCGCAGAAAACACCACCCTCGCGTGCTCCAGGCAGCGGCAGAGCCCCATCAAAGCAAGCAGGCCAGCACCACGGGTTAACCCCAGCCGAATTCCACTCGCAACATCCCTGCTATCACCTCAGGGAAGCACCCGGGCAGCTCCAGCAGCTTCTCCTGCCCGCCGAGGACTTTGGGCTTTGCCCTGGGGTCGGTGGCAAGCAGGAGAAGCGCCCGTAACCCCCGTGCTGCACCTACAGCGGGGCCCAAGGCTCGAAGCCCCACGCCTTGCTGATTTTTTTTCTGCCTGCTGAGTTTAGGCACCGCCTAAATCGGCTCCGAGGGGGCTGCTGAAGGAAGAGACCAGAGGCAGAGGCGCGAGGGGCTGGCGGCAGCGGGGGCAGCGGGCTCACCGGTGCCCTTGTACTTGTCCACGAAGCAGTACTTCAGCTCGTAGTCGCTCAGCAGCTCGTGGACTTCCTAAAAAATAAAAAAAAATAAAAAAAAAGAAATAAATAAAACAAAAAGAAGCAGGGAGAGGGGCAGAGGTCAGCAGGATGCTCCTGGGGTGATGTCCCCAGCCGTTTCCCTCTCCCCACGCGCGGGGATGGGAGGATTTGGAGGCAAGGCGCTCCTGCACCACCATCGGGCCCCGATTTTGCTCCATCTGGCCCCAATTTCGCCCCAGCAGGCCCCAGTTTCCCACCATAAGGTCCCGATTTCGTTCCACTGGGCCCCAATTATGCACCAGCAGGTCCCAGTTTTGCAGCATTGGGCCCCAATTTCACCCCATAAGGTCCCAATTTCGCCCCGTAAACTCCCAATTTCAGTCTCCATCCCGCTTCCCGCTACACCCCCGTTACTTCCCGGTCCCCCCCATTACCCTCCGGGCCCTTCCCCAGCCCCCGTTACCCCCCGGTGCCGACCCCGGTTCCTCCTCCTTAGCCTCAAACCGGTCCCGGTCCCCGTTACCCCCCGGTACCAGCCCCGGTCCCGTTCCCAGCCCCCATTATCCCCCATTACCAGTCCCGGTTCCCCCTCCTCAACCCCAAACCGGCCCCAGTCCCGTTCCTGGCCCCCGTTACCCCCCCGGTATCGACCCCAGTTCCCTCTCCTCAGCCCCAAACCGGTCCCGGTCCCCGTTACCCCTCATTCTTCCCGGTTCCAGCCCCGTTCCCGGCCGCTCCCAGCCCCCATTACCCCCCAGTCCCGTTACCGGTCCCGGTTTCCCCTCCTCAGCCCCAAACCGGCCCCGTGTCCCCCCCCCCCCGGTCCCCATTCCCCCCCCGTTACCGGCCCCGGTCCCCGTTACCCCCCCATCACCCCCCGTTACCCTCCGGTTCCTGTCCCAATTCCCCCTCCTCAGCCCCAAACCGGCCCCGGGCCACTCCCCCCATCCCCCCCCCCCCGTTCCCGTTCCCGGTCCCGGTCCCCGTTACCTGGTTGCTGACGTCCGGCGGCAGCCCGCGGATCAGCACCTTGCGGCGGTTACGGAACTGGCGGGCGCTGCGCTCCAGGCGGCTCCGGGCCTCGGCCGGGTCCAGCGGGGGCAGCTCCTCCTCGGGAGCCCGGCCCGGGCCCCGGCCCCGGCCCCTCCGCCCCCGGCGCCGCCGCCGCCGCCGCCATCTTAGGCCCCCGCCGCCTCCCGCGACCATCGAGAGGAGGGCGGAGCGCCGCCAAGACGCCGCCTCGCCATTGGTCCGTCGGAGGTGGCCGCCGCCGGTTCGGAGCCGCCTCGGAGCATCCCGCCTTCGGATTGGTCGGTTTGGAGCGGTGGAGTCACAGCCCCCGCGCTCCCATTCGCTGCTTGGATGAGGCCACGCCCCCTATGAGCCCAACCTCCCGGCCCCTCCCCGTGTCTTAAAGGGGCCGCGACCCGCTGGGACCTGCAGGGACCCCAGGGCCCCCCCCCCCCCCCGCCCTATAGGGGCCCCCGACACCCCCCGGCCCTATAGAGGAGCCAGGCGCCCCCATAAACAGCCCTATAGGGACCCCAAAAAGTCCCCAGCCCGACAAGGACTCCAAAATCCACCCCCAGCCCTACAAGGACCCCAAAATCCCCCCCCCCCCAAAATCCTATAGGGAACACTGACACCCCCCACAGGAGCCTCAAAACCCTGCCCTATAGGGGTCTCTGACACCCCCTGGCCCTACAGAGCCAGACACCCCCACACCCAACCCTATAGGGATCCCCAAAAGCCCCCCCCAACTCCTATAGAGGGCCCTGACACCCACCCTATAGGACCCCCAAAACCCTGCCCCTATATAGGGACTCCAAAATCCCCCCCCAGCCCTATAGGGACCCCCAAAACTCCCCCCCCAATGCTATAAGGAAGATTGATACCCCCCCCCATAGGACCCCCAAAACCCTGCCCTATAGGGACCCCCCAAACTCCCCTCTGCACCCTGGGGAGTCCTGACCCCCCCCCCAAAAAAAATAATCACCCTATAAGCCCCAAGGGAGCCCTTCCCCCCCCCCAAACCACCCCATAACCCCCCCACCCTATTACCACGGGGACACAGACCCCATTACCCCTCCCCTAAAGCAGGCAGAGCAGCCGGGGCCGTTACAACCTTTATTGGGGCCCCCCCCGGCCGCCCCCCACCCCATATCCGGGGGGGGGGGGGCCGCGGCATCACACAGCAGGCAATAAATAAGGGGGAACGGGGCGGAGCAGCCCCCCCCCTATTTGCACATTTCAAGGTGTGGGGGGGCCACCAGCCCCCTCGTCCCCCCCAAATCAGCTCCGTCCGACCCTAAAAACCTCCCTGGGGACGCAGGGAGGGGCAGCACCAGCCCCCCCCACCACCACCCCAAAAAGCTTTGTGGCGGGGGGGAGACCCAGCGCTGTCCCCCCCCCCCCAACCCTAAAAATCACCTCCCAAAACGCAGCGGAAAACCCCAAACTGCAATAAAGTGCCAAATTCTTTCGCTGACCCCCTCTTTTTGGGGTCGCGGGGGGGGGGGTTAGAAGGGGTGGGTGCCCTCTCGGTGCCCCCCCCCCTTGCCCCTAAAGCTCACGGTAACGGGGGGGGGGAGCCCCCGGCGGTCCCCAAATTTTGGCGGGGAGGGGGGGACACGTGGACCCCATAAAGGGGGGGTGCAGAGGGGCTGGGGCCGTCCCCGTCCCGTTTCACAGTGTTTGGCCCCATTTCGGTGTGAGGGGGGGGGGGGGGGAAATAAGGCGAGGACAAAAAAGGGGGGGGGGGGGGGGGGGGTGAAAAAAGAGGCACGGCGGCGACAGGCACGGCAGCCCCAAAACCCCAAAACCGGAGCGAAACCCGGTCCTGCCCTAAAACCCACCCCAAAAAAAAGGGAAAAAAAACCCTAAAGATGGGGTCTCCCGGCCCTAAAGGGGCTGGGGGGGCCCTGAATGTGTCCCCCCCCCCCCCCCCCTCAGCAGAGGCTGAAGACGGAGGGGGCCTGGGCGCGGTACTTGTCGTGGAAGGCCTTTAGGATGGGGACGAGGTTGGGGAAGGCCGGGCGGAACGAGGCCTCGGCCTCCCAGCAGTTCTTCATCAGGCGGTAGATCTGAAAAAAAAAAAAAAAAAGGGGAAAAAGGTCAAAAAAAGGGGCTGCGGGGTATAAAAAGAACAGCCAGGGGTGAGGAGGTAATGGGGTGGGGGGAAAAAGGTCCAAAAAAAGGGGAAGGGGAGCAAAAAAAAACCACCCAGGGAAGAGGATTTAATGAGGTGGAGGGGAAAAAATGCTCAAAAAAGGGGCAGGGCCCTAAAAAAAATACACCCAGGGGTGAGGATTTAATGGGGTAAGGGGAAAAAGGTCAGAAAAAGGGGCAGAGCCCTAAAAAAAAATACACCCAGGGGTGAGGAGGTAATGGGGTGGAGGGGAAAAATGCTCAAAGAAGGGGTAGGGCCCTAAAAAAAATACACCCAGGGGTGAGGATTTAATGGGGTAGGGGGAAAAAGGCTCAAAGAAGGGACAGGGTCCCAAAAAAAACCACCCAGGGGTGACAATTTAATGGGGTGGAGGGGGAAAAAAAGCTCAAAATGGGACAGCGTCCTAAAAAAAAAAAAAACAACAAAAAACACCCAGGGGCAACGATTTAATGGGGTGGAGGGGGAAAAGGCTCAAAAAAGGGTCAGAGTCCCGCAAAAAATCCACTCAGGGGAGATGAATTAATGGGATGGAGGGGAAAAATGCTCAAAAAAGGGTCAGGGCCTTAAAAATCCCATGGAGGGGCAACGATTTAATGGTGTTGACGGGAAAAAAGCTCAAAAAAAAGGGTCAGGGCCCTAAAAAACCCATGGAGGGGCGAAGATTTAATGGGGTTGAGGGGAAAAAAGCTCAAAAAAAGGGTCAGGGCCCTAAAAAACCCATGGAAGGGTGCCGATTTAATAGGGTTGAGGGGAAAAAAGCTCAAAAAAAGGGTCAGGGCCCTAAAAAACCCATGGAAGGGCGACGATTTAATAGGGTTGAGGGGACAAAAGCTCAAAAAAAAAGGGTCAGGGCCCTAAAAAACCCATGGAGGGGCAACAATTTAATGGGGTTGAGGGGAAAAAAGCTCAAAAAAAAGGGTCAGGGCCCTAAAAACCTATGGAAGGGTGACGATTTAATGGGGTTGAGGGGAAAAAAGCTCAAAAAAAAAACGGTCAGGGCCCTAAAAAACCCATGGAGGGGCGAAGATTTAATGGGGTTGAGGGGAAAAAAGCTCAAAAAAAGGGTCAGGGCCCTAAAAAAACCCACGGAAGGGTGATGATTGAATGGGGTTGAGGGGAAAAAAGCTCAAAAAAAAGGGTCAGGGCCCTAAAAAACCCATGGAGGGGCGACGATTGAATGGGGTTGAGGGGAAAAAAGCTCAAAAAAAAGGGTCAGGGTCCTAAAAAACCTATGGAAGGGTGACGATTTAATGGGGTTGAGGGGAAAAAAGCTCAAAAAAAAGGGTCAGGGTCCTAAAAATCCCATGGAAGGGCAACAATTTAATGGGGTTGAGGGGAAAAAAGCTCAAAAAAAAGGGTCAGGGTCCTAAAAAACCTATGGAAGGGTGACGATTTAATGGGGTTGAGGGGAAAAAAGCTCAAAAAAAAGGGTCAGGGTCCTAAAAATCCCATGGAAGGGCAACAATTTAATGGGGTGGATGGGCAGGGCCTCGTTTCCAAGCGCTCTGCTCCCCCGTTTTCGCCCGTTCCCTCGTCCCACGAGGTGCCAGTGGTGACTTTTGGGGTGGGAGAAAGGGGATTTACCTCGCAGGGACAGTCTTTGGGGCTGGGCAGCCTCTTCCCTCGGTCCAGCAGCTCAATCAGCCTCAGCACCGTCATCTGCCCCTGCGTGGCCCCGATCAGCTCGATGAATTTCTACGGGAAAGGATTAGGGGTGAGGAACCGGCATCGGGATCGCGCCCCCCCACCGGGACCTCGGCCCCAAACCCCAAACCCACCACGGGAGGGCTCTGAGCGGGGTCGCAGTGCGTCAGGAGCTCGTAGAGGGTCACCCCAAAGGACCAGACGTCGGAGGCGTAGTAGAACTTGCACTCCTTGAGGCACTCCACGGCGTACCTGTGGGGCAACGGGGGCAACGGGGGATTGGGGCCACAATGGGGACTCAGTGGGGCCACAATAGGGACACAATCGGGGATATGACTGGGACCCAATGGGGCTGCAACAGGGACTCAACAGGGACCCAGTGGGGCCACAATCAGGGCCCAATGGGGGCACAATGGGGCCACAACGGGGACACAATCGGGGACCCAATGGGGCCACAACGGGGACACAATCGGGGACCCAATGGGGCCACAATAGGGACACAATTGGGGACATGATTGGGACCCAATGGGGCCTCAACAGGGACTCAACAGGGACCCAATGGGGCCACAAGGGAGGCACAATTGGGGACCCAATGGGGCCACAACAGGGACCCAACTGGGACACGATTGGGACCCAATGGGGCCACAATGGGGACTCAACAGGGACCCAACGGGGACCCAATGGGGCCACAACGGGGACCCAATGGGGCCACAATGAGACTACAATCAGGACCCAATGGGGACCCAATGGGGACACAATGGGGCCACAACCAGGGACCCACAATCGGGGCCCAGTGGGGCCAGAACAAGGCCACAATGGGGACCCAACAGGTCCACAATTGGGACCACAATGGGGCCACAATTGGGACCCAATGGGACCACAATGAGACTACAATTGGGACCCAATGGGGACACAACTGGGGACCCAATGGGGACACAATGGGGCCACAATCAGGGCCCAACGGAGACCCAATGGGCAGACAATCGGGACACAACTGGGGACCCAACAGGGCCACAATGGGGCCACAATCGAGACCCAATGGGGCCCAACAGGGCCACAATGAGACCACAATCGGGACCCAATGGGGACACAATCAGGGACCCAACAGGGCCACAAGGGGGCCACAATCAAGGACCCAACGGGGCCACAATTGGGGCCCAATGGAGACACAATCGGGACACAACTGGGCCACAACGAGGACCACAATGGGGACACAACTGGGACCCAATTGGGGCCCAACAGGGACATGAGACCACAATCAGGACCCAATGGGGACACAGTCGGGGACCCAATGGGGCCACAACAGGGACACAATCAGGGCCCAACGGAGACCCAACGGGGCCACAATCAGGGACCCAACAGGGCCACAGTCGGGCACCACAATGGGGACACAACTGGGGACCCCATGGGGCCACAACGAGGCCACAATGGGGCCACAATCGGGACACAATCAGGACCCAATGGGGACACAGAGGAGCCACAATCAGGGACCCAACAGGGCCACAACGTGGACACAATCAGGGCCCAACGGGGCCACAACCGGGACCACGATGGGGCCACCATCGGGCCAAAATCGGGACCACGATGGGGATCCAGCGGGGCCACAATCAGGACCTAATGGGGCCACAACTGGGGACCCAACGGGGCCACAATTGGGGTCGCGGCGCTCACCAGAAGACGGGGCTGTCCCCGTCCTCGCAGACGCGGTAGTACTCGTGGCCCTCAGGGATGGCTTTGGCCAGGCCGAAGTCGCCGATCTTCACCACGTTCTCGTTCTCCAGCAGCACGTTGCGGGCGGCGAGGTCCCTGTGGATGTAGTGCAGCGAGTGCAGGTAGGCCATGCCCTGCGACGGGGGGAAAACGGGCTTAGAGGGGGCGTGGGGAGGGGCGGTTTGGGGAGGAAAACGGGGATTGGAACCATTTTGGGGAGAGAAAATGGGACTTAGAGACATTTAGGGGTGGACCAAAAGGGAGGTGGAGGCAGGGAGCCCAGCCAGGTCTTGCCGTGCTTTTACCCCAAGGTTTTCCCTATATCAAGAGGCATTTATGTGGGGAGAAGGGGGGCTTTAGAGGCAATTTGGGGAGGAAAAAGTGGATTGGAAACATTTTGGGGAGAGAAAACGGGACTTAGAGCCATTTAGGGGGAGACCAAAAGGGAGGTGAAGGTTCAAGGAGGCAGGGAGCCTGGCCAGCTCTCGCTGTGGTTTTCCCCAAGGTTTTTCCCTATATCAAGAAGGATATATGAGGGGAGAAAGGGGGCAGTTTGAGACAGTTTAGAGGGGCTTTAGAGGCAGTTTGGGGAGGAAAAACCAGACTGGAACCATTCTGGGGAGGGAAAATGGGACTTAGAGCCATTTAGGGGGAGACCTAAAGGGAGGCAGAGGTTCAAGGAAGCAGGGAGCCCGGCCAGCTGTCACCGTGCTTTTTCCCTAAGGTTTTTCCCCATTTTGGGGACGCCCCGGCAGAGGTCGGAGCCTTTACCTCGCAGATCTGCTGGGCGAAGAGCAGGATGTGCGCCAGGCTGACGTTGTGCTTGGGCAGGTAGTCGCGCAGGCTGCCCAGCGGCACGTACTCCATGATCAGCTGCACGATCTTCTCCCCTGGCCGAGGAGCAGGAGGTGAGGCAGAAATCCAAAAGAAAACACCCAGGGGGGAGGAGAAACACCCCAAAAATTATGTTTTGAGCCTCCCCGCCACCTGGGCTGACGGGGATCGAGCAGAACACGTTCAGGCTCCACGAAACAGAGCCTGGGAGCCGGGTTTGTGCCCTCCTCGCAGCTCCTCCTTACCCTGCTCGCTGCAGCAGCCCTTGTACTTGACGATGTTCTCGTGGTAGAGCGTCTTGAGGATCTCGATCTCCCTCTTCCAGCTGGCCAGCAGCTGCTGGCTGCAGCCGGCCTTCAGGGACTTGACGGCCACCATCTCACCCGTGCCGTCGTTGGTGGGGTCGTAGCAGTAGAGGCTCACCTTGCCGAAGTGCCCCTGGGGGGGGAGCAGGGATTGGGGGCACCGTTCTGGCTTCCCCCAGCCGGGTCAGGGAGCTTTTTGGGCAGAGGGAACAGCCTCGGTGGCAACAGGTTGAAAATAAAGACTTGTGAGCCTCGTTCAGGTATGAATTTTGGGGGGAAATCTGGGCAGAAAGAGGCCGCTGCTCCCTGAGGGGATGGGAGCGTATAAATCGTGCGTGGCTGCTGCAAAGGGAACATCCGACGGGGTCCCAGCCCTTCTGCACATCCCAGCCCACCCAAAAAGACCTCAGTGTCTTTGGGGGATCCGTCCTCACCTCCCCCAGCTCGCGGATCTTCTTCAGGTAGCGCTTCTGGAAGACGGTGGGGTCGGACACGGGGAAGTCGGGGTTGACAGAGGTGACATCCACGAGGTCTGCAAAAGACAGGAGGGGTCAGGGGCCAGCCGAGCTCTGAGCACCTTCTGCTCCTGCCCCTGCAGCCCAGGAGGTGATTTCTGCTCTGGGGCTTTGCTCCCCAACAAAAATTGGCCAGGGAGAGGAGCAAAGGGCCCCGTGGGCAGGGCTCACACCATCACTGAAGCTGCGAGCTCCCAAAAGCTGGCTGCAGCTGTGCCCACACCAGCCCGGCTCCTGCGCCGGGGAGAAGCTGTGGAGGAACGGGCAGGGGAGGGAAGGGCAGGGCCTCACTGTGGGGCTGGAGCTGGGTGAGGTCCCGGAGGATGGTGCGGAAGGACGGGCGCTCGCTGGGCGCGTAGCTGAGGCACTGCGAGATCAGCGTGGCCAGCTCCTTGCAGGACGGCTCGGGCAGGCGGTGCCTCTTCTCGTAGAAACGCTCTTTCTGGGTGAGAAAAGAAGGAAAAAAACAGGTCACGGACGTGCCCGCAGCCACGGAGGGGCTCAAAGCTGTGAGGCTGAGGGAAGCCAAGCGCCCCGCTGTCCCCGCGGGCCTTTGTCACCTCGGAAGGCGTGCGCTCCTTGAGCGGGACGTCGGCGTCGAAGCAGATCTCCAGCAGCGTGGTGCCGAAGCTCCACTTGTCGGCGGCCGTGCTGAGGTTCCCCATGTCCTGCACGCACTCGGGGGCGATCCAGGGGATGCGGTCCACGCGCTCTTTGGGAAGGAGAAGGCGCGGGGGGGTCAGCCAGAAGGGGACACAACCCCGCGGGATCAGCTTTCAGGCCGGCTGCCGTCACGGGGCTCGCATCAAAACCTCTCCAGCGCTCAAAACTGAGGGCTGGAAGGCAGGCAGGCGTTGCCAGAGCAGCTCAGGCACAGCCCACGCTTTTGGCTAGCCGCAGGAGGTGGAAAAGCACCTGGTTTCCCAGCTCCCAACAAGCCCGGGCCCGGCCCTGCCCGGCCCAGGGATCCCCGCGGGGCGCGGTACCTTCTCGAGACAGCACCGTGAAGCTGACCCCGGGGTCGCTGAGCTTCACGAAGGGCAGGGAGCCGTCCTCCAGCCCCTTCCTGGCCAGCAGAATGTTCTTGGCGCACACGTTGCCGTGCACCAGGTTCTTGTCCTCCTAGGGCAAGGGAACGAGGAGACAAAGAGGGTCAGAGAGGAGGAACGCCGGGAAACAAAACCGCGGCGCTCCCGGCCCCCGCTTTCCGTCCCTTCCCTGCCTCTTTCCTCATCCCTCCGCACAAAGCTGGAGCCTGGGGGCAAATCTGGAGCCTGGGGATTACCCAGTGCAGCTCACGCCTTCCTGAGCTGCTGGCCAGAAGCCCAGCAAGCAGGGGAGAGAGCTTCCTCCTCCTCCTCCTCCTCCTCTCTGCCCCAGCCCCACAGCCCCCAGCTGAAGCTCCGGAGCAGCTCCAGCATTTCAGGTCCCCCCCAGAGGTGCTCACCTCCACGACAGAGGGAGAAGGGACAGGTTATTACGCTAAAAAAACGCATTTATCTGCTCGGAGAGCAGAGCAAAGGGACCGCTGTGCCGGCGTGGAGGCAGCCAGCGTGGCCCCAGCCCCTCACCAGGTAGCTCAGGGCGCTCGCCAGCTGCTTGGCCACGGTGATTTTCCAGCTCACGGTGACCCGGCCCTTCTCCTTGCGCAGCAGCACATCCAGAGGGCCGTGCTCTACGAACTCCTCCACCATGATATCTGGGAACACAAAGAGGGGTCGTTTAGGGCCAGCAGTCCCAAAATCCGGCCCTAGGAAGGGCAACGGGAGGGCGGCCGATGGGTCCGGCCAGCCCGGGACTCACTCTCAGAGCCCCGCACGCAGACGCCGTGCACGAAGGCCAGGTGGACGTGGGACACTTGGCTCATCAGGCTGGCCGTCTCGAAAAACGCCTGGAAAGAGCAAAAAAAAAAAAAAAAAAAAAAAAGAGGTCAGGAAGCTGGGGAGCATCACGAAGCTGCCCAGGGACCTGGCTCATGGTGCCGGAGGATCGCGGGGCTCACCAGGGCGATGTCTCGGTGGCTGGGGTCCAGGACTTTGAGCACCACGTGCAGCTCCCTGCTGTTGTTGTTCGGCTCGGTGGAGAAGTACTCGGCCTCGTCGTCGGCCCCAGCGGTGCTGCAGACGTTGAGCACGCCGTCGTAGATGTTGGTGCGGGTGCCCTGCCCCAGGTGGGCTCGCTGAGGGCAGAGGGAGAAGGAAAATGAGCAGCAGGGCTCTCCCCAACGCTCTCCCCGTCCCCCTGCTGGGGCTGTGGGTGGCAGGGAAGGAATTGTGCCCTGAGCCGACCGTGCTGCTGCTTTGCTTCGCCTCCTCCTTGCAGAGGGAGGGAATAAAGTGCTGAAGCAACCCCAAAATGTGTCTCTGCCCTTCCCTCGTGTGGTGGTGGGGGTTTGGTGGCATGCCCTGACTGGGAATTTGGGATCCTCCGTGTGCCCCGTCCCCAAAACCCATCCGCCACGCGGGCAGGGCACCCGACCTGCGTGATCTCGTTCTTGCGGATCTGGTGGAAGCTGAGCTGGGTCAGGTTTAGGATCTGCTTCGTGCTGTCCTTCACCTTCCACGTGATCAGCAGGTCCGAAATCTCTGCCAGAAGAGGGAACCGAGCCTTCAGAAACCAGCCGGTGCCCCTCGCTCCCGGGAGAGGAGGAGAGCCGCCCCCCTACCTCCTGGTTTGGGCGGGCAGCACCTCTTCACCGTGAAGCTCTCCTCGCCGGATTTGAGGGTGCAGCCCTTGAGGACGTCCAGGAGCTCGCGCAGAGTGGGGAACTCGCGGTCCCAGCCCTCCAGCACGAAGGAGCTGCCCTTCTTCTGGATGCGAAACTGCCTGTACTTCAGGGCCCCCTGCGCCCCGGGGCCCTGCGGGAGGGCAGGAGGCGTCAGGACGGGCGGCGGAGCTCCAGGACCCAAAGCTTGGCAGCTCCGACCCCGGTCCTAATGGGGCCGGCACCGCCCGGAGCTCACGGCTCTGCCTGCCCCCTGCTCGCCCAGCAAACGGAGCCGTTCCCCTTCCCTGGTCTGCTGAGCAGGTCAGCAAAACGGCAGGGGTTTAGCAGCAAAAAGAGCAGGACCTAAAACTGTGGGGATTTAGCAGCAACAGGAGCAGGACCCAAAACTGCGGGGATTTCAAAATTGCAGGGATTTAGCAGCAACTGGAGCAGGACCCAAAACTGCAGGGATTTAGAGGCAAAAAGAGCAGGACCCAAAACTGCAGGGATTTAGAGGCAAAAAGAGCAGGATGAAAAACTGCAGGGGTTTAGCAGCAACAGGAGCAGGACCCAAAACTGCAAGAATTTAGCAGCAAAAAGAGCAGGATGCAAAACCGCAAGGACTCAGCAGCAAAAAGAGCAGAACCCAAAACTGCAGGGGTTTAGCAGCAACAGGAGGAGGACCCAAAACTGCGGGGATTTAGAGACAAAAAGAGCAGGATGAAAAACTGCAGGGGTTTAGCAACAAAGAGAGCAAGACCTAAAACTGCGGGGATTCAGCAGCAAAAAGAGCAGGACCCAAAACTGCAGGGATTTAGCGGCAAAAAGAGCAAGACCCAAAACTGCAGGGATTTCAAAACTGCAGGGATTCAGCAGCAAAAAGAGCAGGACCCAAAACAGCAGGGGTTTAGCAGGAACAGGAGCAGGACCCAAAACTGCGGGGATTTAGCAGCAAAAAGAGCAAGACCTAAAACTGCAGGGATTTCAAAACTGCAGGGATTCAGCAGCAAAAAGAGCAGGATGCAAAACTGCAGGGGTTTAGCAGCAAAAGGTGCAGGACCCAAAACTGCACGGGTTTCAAAACTGCAGGGATTTAGTAGCAACAGGAGCAGGACCCAAAACTGCAGGGGTTTAGCAGCAAAAAGAGCAGGACCCAAAAGTGCAGGGATTTAGAGGCAAAAAGAGCAGGATGAAAAACTGCAGGGGTTTAGCAGCAACAGGAGCAGGACCCAAAACTGCAAGAATTTAGCAGCAAAAAGAGCAGGATGCAAAACCGCAAGGACTCAGCAGCAAAAAGAGCAGAACCCAAAACTGCAGGGGTTTAGCAGGAACAGGAGCAGGACCCAAAACTGCGGGGATTTAGAGGCAAAAAGAGTAGGATACAAAACTGCAGGGGTTTAGCAGCAAAAAGAGCAAGACCTAAAACTGCAGGGATTTCAAAATTGCAGGGATGTAGCAGCAACAGGAGCAGGACCCAAAACTGCGAGGATTCAGCAGCAAAAAGCGCAGGATGCTCCACCTCAAAGCTGCTCCCCTCGCTCTCCCACATGGAAACTCCACTGGCTGAGCCCAGCTACGACCCAAGCAGCAAAAAGCAAGTTTCCAGCCCGCAGATTTTCCCTCTGGCACAGCGAATCCTCCCCAGGGAAGGCCACGAGGCGCCGGGACACCCGCCCTACCTGCTGGTGGCCCCGTTTGACCACGGACAGAATCATCCTGTTGAAGTCGAGGACGCTCCAGCGGATGATGTAGAGCCCCTCCTCCTGCTCCTCCCGCCGCAGCTTGGCGAAAACGAATTCCTCCCTAGCGAGGGGGAGAAGGGGAAAGGCTCGAGACAAACCCCAAAGCCCTGGGACGTCCCCTGGGATGCTGCAGGACACGGGACGTACTGCATGGGCCCGTGGATGCCGTTGAGGATGCTCATGACGAGCCGTGGAGGCGCCACTTCGTGGCACAGGTAGTGGCTGGAGTCGGCCGTCAGTCGGAAGTAGCCGTCCACCAGCGAGACCAGGGAGAGGGCGCTCTCGTAGGACGGGAGGAGCACCTCCTGGGGGGCACGAGAAAGCAGCCAAATTGAGAGGAAGCCGCCCCAAATCCCCCCCAGCCAGCCCGGAGGAGAGAGCGCAGAACTCAGGGAGGGGGAAAAAAAGGAGGAGAAATCCTCATTCCTCTCCTCGCTGTCCCCAGAAGGGAAAAAAAATCATGGAAAAATCCTTGTTCCTCTCCTCACTGTCCCCAGGAGGGAAAAAAAAAAGAGGATTTTTTCCATTTTCTTCTCCTTGCTGCCCCTTTTCAGCCCCCAGAGCCCAACCGAAGCCCCCCGCAGGTGTTGGGATGGGGTGGAGGTGCTCACCAGGCACTGGTTGTCCTGCCGGTTGATGCTGACTCTGCAGTCCTTGACGACGACGTGCGTGATCTCTCGGAAGTGGCAGAAATGCGCCCACTTGGGCTCGCTGGGCTCTGCCTGGCGCGGCCCCCGGGGCTCCGGCTCCTTGCTTCGGCTTTTCCTCCCGAAATAACCTCGGTGGGTGACGGCCTCGACGCTCTGCGGGGCCAAGGACAAAGGGAATCGGGGAACGGCACCACTCGAAGCCGTGTGGCCAAACTGGGATGAACTGGAAGGGAACTCGGGGTTCCCCAAGCCCCATCCGGCCTCCAAACCGCAAGCGAGGCGGCGGCAAAGCCCGGGAGCGTGCGGTTTTCACCTCGTCCCACCTCCGTGGACGAAACCCCGAGGGCCAACCTACCTCAGGAGGCACGGGCCGCCACTGGATGCCACCCGTGCCGGTGACAAGGACCTCGTGGGTAACGGGCGGGTCCCTGGGGAGCAGCGCGTGGCCGTGCTCCGCCGGCGCGTGGCCCCCGTTGACGTAGAGCGGCGCCTTCTCGCCCTCGGAGGAGGTCTCCAGGGAGAGCACGGGGTAGAGCTCGCTGCCGAAACGGGGCGCGAGGTGCTCCAGGGTGGCCAGGTACTTGTACATGATGTCCTGCTCCGTCAGCTTCCCCGCGCTGACCGTGTGCCGCTGGAAGCGCTGCACGAACTTCTTGAAGACGGTTTTCATGCGGAACTTGGTCAGGTAGTTGTTCTGCTGGATCTGGCGGTAGAAGGAGCGCGGGATGCAGTCCTTGAAGCTGCACAGGCGGAGGAAGAAACAGGTCAGGAAAATAAACCTCGTGCTGGGATCGTGCCCTAAGCAGCCCAGCAGGCTGCGCTGCCCCGGCGTCTCCGAAAATTGGCTGGAAAAGGGAGAGCGAGGGCACGGAGCCAAGCAGGCCGCCCCCTCCTGCGCTGGCTCCTGCTGCCCTCTTGCAGCAGCCTGCTGGCAGAGCAGGAGAAGCCCTTTGGAAAAGCACAGAGCAGAAACTTCCAGCTTTCTGGCACCAGAGCCAGGCGCTCACCTGTATTTCCTGGCCACTTCCTCCAGGGAGATGCCCTTCTTGATGGCGATGTGAGAGAGGTGGAGCACGGCCATGCCCAAGCTTTCGTTCTTGAACCTCTGGATCTCCTGCTCCGTCTGCAGGTCTCTCAGGGACGCGACGTCGTTGATGAATTCAGACTTCCCCTGGCGAGGAGGAGGAAGAAAGTTCAACAATGGGGGAAAGAAAAACACCCTGCGCCGGCTCCGGGGCTGCTTTTCCTACGTTATTTTTTTCTACGTTATTTTTTTTTGTTTCATTATTTTTTTAATGCTGTAACAGGATCTCCTCAGCCCAGCTGGAAAAAAAAAAAAAAAAAAAAAAGCTTTGAGGGCCCTGGCAGGCCCCCAGCTGTGTTTGCCCTTTCCACAAAGCTCCCAAAGCTGGGGAAACAGCCGCTGACGAACGGGCCGAGCCCTTGGGTGTCCCCGATCCCGGCCCGACCAGGATCCGGCCGGTCCAGCAGCCGCCCGCAGCCCTCACCTGCTCGAAGAGGTACTCGAAGGACGCCTTGTCGAGCACGGCTCCCCCCTGCAGCCTCTCGTCGGGGGCCTCGCTGGGCCGCGGCGCGTTGCGGTAGACGGCCGGCTCCTTCTCGTTCATCCCGTGCCAGTTCCGAAAGTAGTACCTGCGGCGGGGCACCGGGACGGGGTCGTTCCCGCTCACCGACACAGAAAATGCTCTGTTTTCACCCCAAAATCCCCCTAACAATGACTCCCTGCTCCCGCAGAGGGTTTTTGCTACCGGTTCCAAGGGGACGAGGGGGTGAGGAAGGAGCACACAGGCGGCTGCACGGGTTCCCAGCAGGTTTTTAGGGCAAACCACGCCGCCGAAACCGCTTCTAAAGCCCGACCTGAACACCAGGCACTTCCTCGAGGTGCTTTTCCGCTCCTCTCAACCCCAAAAGCCACATCCAGCTCCAAAAAAGGGGCAGAAGGGACTTGGTGTCCCCAAAAACGAGGCGGGTTGGCTGCAGGTTGAGAGCCGTGGGTCGATTCTACGGCTGGCGGAGAGCTGGAGGTGCCGCGAGGACTCAAAACCTTTGCCCTGCTCTGCTGGCCGGGGCTTTTTGCAGCACTCAGCCCGTTCCTAGAGGGCACAACGATCTTCCCCATGCGAGGATGATCTTCCCGTGCAATCTATCCCAATATTTCCCACACGAGGACAAGCGGAGGGAAGCATCAGCTCCTTCCCAGCCCCCCAGGAGGCAGGAGGAGCCGCAGGTCACTTCGAAGGCATCGGGCACGAGTGAAGGCATCCCCAGGCTGCTCCTCCCCGCGCTTTTACCTTCACCCTGACAGCTCAGCCTGAAAAAGGCTCCCCCAGCGAGACTGCGGGCGGCACTGCCTCGGGAGGAAAGGCAGCAGTGAGCTCGGAGATCGCCAGGGAGCCTGAAAACCTCGCCGAGAGGGAGCGAGGCCAGGAAACGGAGCCACAGCCCTGAGCGAAAAGACGCTGCCTCGGGGGGGGGACCAGAGCTGAACAGGGCAGCAGAGACACGAGCAGAGGAGCCCCAGGACCAGAGAAATTCAGTTTTCCAAGCAAGGTGCAGGCTCCAAAGCCATCCAGCTCCTGGTTTGCTCCTTCGGGGGCCGGATTTAGCTGAGCCCTGCCGGCTCGCCGGCCCCGTGCCAACCTCGGGCGCGTCTCCAGGCTGCTCCACCAGCTGCCCGCCCCGCGGGGGTGCAGGAGGAAGCCAGCACAGCCCCGGCAAAGCCCGGGACGTATTTATTGTGTTCAAAAAGGCACCTGGCTGCTTCGAGAGGCTCGGCGAGCGCCCTCACCTCATGCGGAAGAGCAGGCTGAGGTTGGTGTCCTTGCCGATTTTGAAGACGTGGTTGGGGGGCAGCCAGGTCCTGCTCTGGGGGTCGTAGAGCGCGAAGAGGCTGTAGCAGAGCGGCGTGATGCCTGCGAAGACAACGCGGCGAGGAGCTGAGCGCGGGCGTTGGGCAAGAATTCGCAGCAGAAAACGTTAAAAAAAAAAAAAAAAGAATAAAACGATAAAAAAAATCTTCGCTGCTTCCCTCCCAGCTGCCAAATTCCGGGTGGTGCAGCCCCCCGGGCACGCTGCTGACAGCGGGGGCAGCGACTGAGGTGCCAGGGGACGGAGCCTTCCTCCTCCCCAGCACCCTTCGTAAATGTCAGAGGCAGCAGAGAGGTGCTGGGAGGGGGGGACACGGACATCTGCTGCCTCTAAAAGCACCGTTAAACAGGGACACGGGCATCTGGGCCTCCCCAGCTGCACTTGAAGCCAGCCCCACGCCTGCCATCCTGCCGGGGAAGCCAGCTGGGCGCAGGAGCCTCAGCACGGTGCAGAGACGCCACGGGAAACCCGTGGGAGACCCGAAGCGAGGCTGTTTGAGACCCAAAGTGAGAGCGTTTGGTCAACGAGGGGAGAGCTGCAGCCTGCTCCAGCAAATCAGGGCTCAAAAAGACACCGAGTCGCAGCTCGGGGTTGCGAGAAGCCCCCAGACCCACAGATCCTGCAGCTGCTGCCTGTGGGAAGCCCCCTCAGGATCAGTTCAGCAAGGACTGGAACCAGGGGAGGGACCCCACGGCACAGGGGCCGAGAGGGACCGAGAAGGAGAGGAGGAGAAGTGCTGCAGACTGACCGCAGCCCCCGTTCCCCCTTTCCCCACTCGGGGGGAGGAGGTGGAAGTGGTTGGCTGGGGGAAGGCGCTTTTGGTTCCTTCCCTTTGTTTCTCACGTCTCTAGCTCGTTAGTAATTAGCAATTAATCTCCCTGCCTCCCCACTCTCAGCCTGTTTTGCCCGTCACGATAATTACAGCGCCATCTCCCCGTCCTCATCGCAACCCTTGAGCCCTTTTTGTTAGATTTTCTCCCCGTTTCTCTTTGAGGAAAGGGAGGGAGAGAGCAGTTGTGGTGGAGCTCGGCCGCCCCCCGCCCCGAATAAAACCACCACAGCCCGTGGAGACGGGGTGAGGGATGAAGGCAGCGCTCTGCGAGGCTGAGGCTGAACTCTCACAGCCGGCTCGGCACCAAAAAGCCGCTTTTTAGGAGCAAAAGGGGAGCTCGGGGGTAGAAAAGAGCTCGGGATGAGGTGGCACAAGTGGAGAGGACCGCCGCCGGGCTCACCGATGCGCCGCGCGAGGTCGATGCAGATCTCCTCGGCGCTCGGCGTGCCCTGCGTGTAGCTCTGGCATCGCTCGCGCTCCTCGGCGCCGCCCCAGTGCAGGGAAACCTTGAGGCAGCCGCCGCCGGGCGGGGAGCAGCAGCCCTCGGGCTCCGACTCGCTGTGCTTCACCGCGCACTGGCACAGAGACATCTCCTGCGGGGCGGGGGACGGGGTTAACGGGGACGGGGAGGGGGTAGGGGGGCACCGAGAGCCCCCCTCACCTCCCCCGGGCACCCACCTCGCCGTCAGCTGGAGCATAACGCGGAGCTGGTCCCCCGGGAGCGGCGGCGATGTCGTTCCCTGCGTGGGGACAGGGGGTCGGGGGTGACAAATTGGTCCGTGGCCCCCCCAGGGGGTGCAGGACCACGGCTCCCACCCCAGCGGCATCGCTCCCACCCCGAGCTCAGCCCCTGCCTCTGCCCCCGAGCGCGTTGGTCGCCGCCAATTTGGCCAAATTGTGTTTTTTTTTTTCCTCTTTTCTGCCAAGCAAAAGGGCTCGGATCGCAGCTCAGCACCCTCAGCTCACCACCAGGATCCCGAGCCACCCGCGCTGACAGCTCCGGGCCCCGCTCTTCCACGGGGACAGGGACAGACACGGAGCTGCGACCCCATCCGACAGGGAAAGCCCAAACAAATCCGGAGTTTTCAGCCCTAAGAAGGCTCAGGGTGGGCTTCTCGGGGTGTTCCAGTGCTTAAAAATGCCAAATAACCAGGTTTTGCCCCCAAAAAAACTTTACTTTGGGTGCCTGCAGGCCCAACAACAGCTCTGGGCGCAGCAGCCCTAACCCAGGCAGCGCAACGGGGGCACAAAAAAACCCCAAACGGGTTTGGAAGCGGCTCCAGCCACCAAATTTTGGTGCAGGGAGCGTTGGTGGAGGGCTTTGGATCTCCCCGAGTCCCCGGGTGGCCAAAAAAAAAACCCCACGGGGCGACGTCCCCAAGGCTAAACCTCGTCACGGCGCGTCGAGCGAGCTCAGGGCAAAGTTTGGGGTGGTTTCGCCTCTTTTTGCTCCCCGCCAGAGGCCCCGATCGAGGTCGGCAGCCCCAGGCGGCCGCGGCTCAAAGGTCGCGGGCAGGCGAGGGCGGGGAGGGAGGGGGCCGGCCGCTGCCGCCCCCGTTTCTAGCGATAAGGGGGGGATTTGGGACGTTAGAGGGCCCCCCCGGGCCCCAAAATGGGGGATGTCAATGGGGTTGGAGTCCCAGCCCCCCCAGATCCTGAGCCCAAACCCTCCCCAACCCTGCCCCCAAAGCCCCCCAGGTCCTGAGCCCCCAGATCCTGACCCCAAAGCCCCCAGCCCCACCCCCACCCCCACAGACCTGACAGCCCCCAGCCACCCCCCATCACATCCACGTCTGCTCTGACCCCCCCCCAAGCCCCACACCCTGCAGACCCCCATATCCTGCGCCCCCACACCCCCCCCAGCCCCACAACTCCCCCTCAGCCCCACGTCCACCCCCCCCCCCAGCCCCCACAACTCCCCCCAGCCTCACAAATCCCCGCTCGGCCCCACATGCCCCCCTCCCACCCCACAACTCCCCTCCACCCTACACATTGCCCCCCCCCCAGCCCCATGTGTCCCCCCCCCCGGCCCCACAAATCCCCCCCTTGGCCCCACAACTCCCCCCCAGCCCCATAACCCCCCCCCGACCCCACAAATCCCCCCCCCCGGCCCCACATTCCTCCCCCAATCCCATAACTCCCCTCCACCCCACATTGCCCCCCCAGCCCCATAAACCCCCCCCAGCCCCACAAAGCCCCCCCCCAAGCCCCCAATTCCGCCTCCAGCCCCACCCCCCGCCCCAAATCCCCCTCTCCCCGCCCCCCCCGGCCCTGCCTCCCCCCCCCGCAGCCCCCAGCACCTCCCCCCCCAAGCCCCTCACACACCGGCCCCGGCCCGGTTCCGCTTCCGCTCCCAGTTCCGGTTCCGGTCCCGGTCCCGGCCCCGCTCCCCGCCGGCCCGGCCGCGGTTCCGGCTCCGTGGGTCCCGCAGAGACGCCGCCTCCCATTGGACCCCATGAGACGCGCGCTGCTATTGGCCCGCCGCCGCCACGGGGCCACGCCCACCCGCCTGCGCCCCCCTGGGCGGGGGCGAGTGCCGCAGGAGGGGGGCGTGGTCTGTGTGCAGTGGGCGTGGTTTTACGCGGGGGGTGTGGTCTAGCGTAAAGGGGGGCGTGGCCTGCGGGAGGGGGGCGTGGCCACAGCCAGGGCTTGGGTGCAGCTGGATGGGGGCAAATTGGGGGGGGGCAGGGGGCAAATTGGGGGGGCACAGGTGGAATTGGGGGGGTGGGGGGGCAAATTGGGGGGCTGGGGGCAAATTTGGGGGGCAAAGGTGGAAATGGGGGGGCTGGGGGCAAACTGGGGAGGCACAGGTGGGATTGGGGGGGTGGGGGGGCAAATTGGGGGGGCACAGGGGGCTGGGGGCAAATTTGGGGGGCAAAGGTGGAAATGGGGGGTCTGGGGGGCAAATTAGGGGGGGCACAGCTGGATATGGGGGGCACATGGTCCAAATTTGGGGGGGCACAGTTGGATTTGGAGGGGCAGATAGCCCAAAAGGGGGGGGGGGGGCACAAAGGTGAATTTGGGGGGGGCAGAGGGTCTGAATTGGGGGGGGCACAGCTGGAAATGGGGGGGGGCGAATTTGGGGAATAACATCTGGATATGGGGGGCAGGTAACCAAATTTTGGGGGGGGCACATCCCTAAAAACGTGTGTCCCCCCCCCAACACCTGCAGGCTTCCCCCCCAACTAGGGGGAACCCCAGCGCCCCCCCCACTCTCCTTTGCCCCCCCCCAACCAACACCCCCCCACCCACCCCCTTTGCCCCCCCCCAACACCCCCAGCCCCCCCCATTCACCCCCTCCCGAGCCAATATCCCCCCTCCCAACCCCCTTTCGTCCCCCCCCAACACCCCCCACCCCCTTTTTACCCCCCACCCCCCTTTTTACCCCCCCCTTTTACCCCTTTCACCCCCCCCAGCCACCATCCCCCCCCACCCCCCCCAAAACCCATATCACCCCCCTTTTCACCCCCCCCCAGTGCCAATATCTCCCCCACCCCTCCTTTTTACCCCCCCACTGCCCTTTTTAGCCCCCCCCCCAACCCTTCCCCTCCCCCTTTCACCCCCCCCGGAGCCCATATCCCCCACACACCCCCCTTTTTACCCCCTCAACCCCCTTTTTACCCCCCCCAGCCCCCTTTTTACCCCCCCCAGCCCCCTTTTTACCCCCCTACCACCCCTTTTTGCCCCCCCCCCCACCACGACACCCCCTCTACTTCCATCACTTTATTGGTGCCAGAGCCAGGCGCTGCCCTGGAGCCGCGGTGACCATTGCACTGCCCGGCCCCCCCCCCGGAGGAGGGGGGGGGGGCGACCCCAAAACCCCCCCCCTCGCCCACACCCAACGGAGGGGGGCTTCAAGGGGGTGGAGGAGGAGTTGAGGGGGGGTTGTGGCACCCCAAAAACCCCCCCAAAGGGGCGAGGCGGGGGCGGCGGGGGCTGTGGGGATGCCCCCCCCCCCCCACTCCGGGCTGTGTGTGGGGGGGGTGAGAAGCGTGCGTGGCGGCGAGGAGCGAGGAAGAGGAGGGGGGGGGGGGAGGAAGAGCGGCGCCCTCACGCCTTCCCCTTGCCCTCGGCCCCGCTCTCTTTTGGGGTCTCCTTCGGGATCTCCTCGTAGACGGCCTCGGCCCCCTCCCCGCTTTTGTCCCCCCCCTTGGCGTTGGGGACCCAGAGCCCGGAGTCAATGCAGCGCTGCATGTGGTACTTGGCCTCCTGCGGAGAGGGAGGGGGGGGGGGAAAAAGGGTTAAAAATAAGGAAAAATGTATCAAAATGATCAAAAAGGAAGCTGCGGCCCCAAAAAAACCGCCCGGTGCGCACCGTGGGGTCCATCTTGCTGATGGTGTCCTGCAGCAGCTGCACGTCCTTCACGTCGAAACACTTCTGCAGCTCCTGGGGGGGGGCGGCACGGGAGGGGGTGGGCAAAGCCCCACAGCCCCCCCCAAAACACCTAGAGAGCCCCCCATCCCCTACAAGCACCCCCTGCCCCAAAAAAGCCCCCTCAAAAGGCCCCCCACCACCTACAAATGCCCCCCCACAAAGCCCCCCACGCTCCCACAAAGCCCCCAACCCCACAAATCCCCCCCCCAAAAAAAAAAACAAAACACAAAGCTCCCCACAACCCCCCCCACAACCCCCCCAAAACCCTCCTCCCCCAAAACCTCCACCCTCACCTCCCCCAAACCCCCCAACCCCAAAACCCCCCCAGAACCCCCCCCAAAAAAACCCAACCCCTCCCAAACCCCCCAACCCCCCCAAAGCCC
>CATOCB010000217.1:605000-755270 GCA_951411735.1 Somateria mollissima | reverse complement strand
GGTGACCCCACGTGACCCGGTCACCTGGGGCCGGTGTCCCCACGTGACCCGGTCACCTGGGGCCGGTGACCCCACGTGACCCGGTCACCTGGGGCCGGTGACCCCACGTGACCCGGTCACCTGGGGCCGGTGACCCCACGTGACCCGGTGACCTGGGGCCGGTGTCCCCACGTGACCCGCTGACCTGGGGCCGGTGACCCCACGTGACCCGGTCACCTGGGGCCGGTGACCCCACGTGACCCGGTCACCTGGGACGGTGACCGCACGTGACCCGGTCACCTGGGGCCGGTGACCCCACGTGACCCGGTCACCTGGGACCGGTGACCCCACGTGACCCGGTCACCTGGGGCCGGTGACCCCACGTGACCCGGTCATCTGGGGCCGGTGTCCCCACGTGACCCGGTCATCTGGGGCCGGTGTCCCCACGTGACCCGGTCACCTGGCGCCGGTGACCCCACGTGACCCGGTCACCTGGGGCCAGTGACCCCACCTGACCCGGTCACCTGGGGCCGGTGACCCCACGTGACCCGGTCACCTGGGGCCGGTGACCCCACGTGACCCGGTCACCTGGGGCTGGTGTCCCCACGTGACCCGGTCACCTGGGGCCGGTGACCCCACGTGACCCAGTCACCTGGTGCCGTGGTCCCCACGGGACCTGGGGTCCTGGTGCCGGGGTGGTCACCGGAACCTGGGAACCAGGCCGGGTGCGCGACATGACCCGGTGACCTGGGGCCGGGTTAACGACCTGTCCAGGGGACGCGGGCCGGGGACCCGACAGGACCCGGTGGTCCTTCGCTGGTGTCCCGATGCAACCCGGGGACCCGGGCCCGGGCCCCCACGTGATCCAGTGATCCGGTGCTTTTGTCCCGATGCAACCCGGGGACCCGGGCCGGGGACCCGGTATGACTCCGTCTCCCGGGGCCGGGGTGGTCACCTGACACTGGTACCCGGGACAGCGACCCGACATGACCCCGTGACCCGGGGCCGGGGTGCCGACCTGTCCAGGGGACCCGACCCGGGTACCCGACAGGACCCGGTGATCTGCGGCTGGGGTAAAAACCCGTCCCGGGGACCCGGGCTGGGTCCCGACATGACCCCGTGACCTGGGGCTGTGGTGTCGACCGGACTCGGGGACCTGGTCCGGTGTCCCGTCATGACCCGGAGACCTGGGGTCGGGGTGGTCACCAGACCCTTGTACCCAGGCCGTTGACCCGACATGACCCTGTGACCCGGGGCCTGGGTAAAAATCCAAGCCGGGGACCCGGGCATGGGACGTGACATGACCCGACCTGGGTCCGGGGTCCCGAACTGACCCGGTGACCTGGGTCCGGGGACTCGGTATGACCCGGTTACCTGGGGCCGGTGACCCCACGTGACCCGGTCACCTGGGACCGGTGACCCCACGTGACCCGGTCACCTGGGGCCGGTGACCCCACGTGACCCGGTCACCTGGGGCCGGTGTCCCCACGTGACCCGGTCACCTGGGGCCGGTGACCCCACGTGACCCGGTCACCTGGGGCCGGTGACCCCACGTGACCCGGTCACCTGGGGCCGGTGACCCCACGTGACCCAGTCACCTGGTGCCGGGGTCCCCACGGGACCCGGGGTCCTGGTGCCGGGGTGGTCACCGGAACCTGGGAACCAGGCCGGGTGCGCGACATGACCCGGTGACCTGGGGCCGGGTTAACGACCTGTCCAGGGGACCCGGGCCGGGGACCCGACAGGACCCGGTGGTCCTTCGCTGGTGTCCCGATGCAACCCGGGGACCCGGGCCCGGGCCCCCACGTGATCCAGTGATCCGGTGCTTTTGTCCCGATGCAACCCGGGGACCCGGGCCGGGGACCCGGTATGACTCCGCTCCCGAGGTCGGGGTGGTCACCTGACACTGGTACCCGGGACAGCGACCCGACATGACCCCGTGACCCGGGGCCGGGGTGCCGACCTGTCCAGGGGACCCGACCCGGGTACCCGACAGGACCCGGTGATCTGCGGCTGGGGTAAAAACCCGTCCCGGGGACCCGGGCTGGGTCCCGACATGACCCGGTGACCTGGGGCTGTGGTGTCGACCGGACTCGGGGACCTGGTCCGGTGTCCCGTCATGACCCGGAGACCTGGGGTCGGGGTGGTCACCAGACCCTTGTACCCAGGCCGTTGACCCGACATGACCCTGTGACCCGGGGCCTGGGTAAAAATCCAACCCGGGGACCCGGGCATGGGACGTGACATGACCCGACCTGGGTCCGGGGTCCCGAACTGACCCGGTGACCTGGGTCCGGGGACTCGGTATGACCCGGTTACCTGGGGCCGGTGACCCCACGTGACCCGGTCACCTGGGGCCGGTGACCCCACGTGACCCGGTCACCTGGGGCCGGTGACCCCACGTGACCCGGTCACCTGGGGCCGGTGTCCCCACGTGACCCGGTCACCTGGGGCCGGTGACCCCACGTGACCCGGTCACCTGGGGCCGGTGACCCCACGTGACCCGGTCACCTGGGGCCGGTGACCCCACGTGACCCAGTCACCTGGGGCCGGTGACCCCACGTGACCCGGTCACCTGGGGCCGGTGTCCCCACGTGACCCGGTCACCTGGGGCCGGTGACCCCACGTGACCCAGTCACCTGGTGCCGGGGTCCCCACGGGACCCGGGGTCCTGGTGCCGGGGTGGTCACCGGAACCTGGGAACCAGGCCGGGTGCGCGACATGACCCGGTGACCTGGGGCCGGGTTAACGACCTGTCCAGGGGACCCGGGCCGGGGACCCGACAGGACCCGGTGGTCCTTCGCTGGTGTCCCGATGCAACCCGGGGACCCGGGCCCGGGCCCCCACGTGATCCAGTGATCCGGTGCTTTTGTCCCGATGCAACCCGGGGACCCGGGCCGGGGACCCGGTATGACTCCGCTCCCGGGGCCGGGGTGGTCACCTGACACTGGTACCCGGGACAGCGACCCGACATGACCCCGTGACCCGGGGCCGGGGTGCCGACCTGTCCAGGGGACCCGACCCGGGTACCCGACAGGACCCGGTGATCTGCGGCTGGGGTAAAAACCCGTCCCGGGGACCCGGGCTGGGTCCCGACATGACCCGGTGACCTGGGGCTGTGGTGTCGACCGGACTCGGGGACCTGGTCCGGTGTCCCGTCATGACCCGGAGACCTGGGGTCGGGGTGGTCACCAGACCCTTGTACCCAGGCCGTTGACCCGACATGACCCTGTGACCCGGGGCCTGGGTAAAAATCCAACCCGGGGACCCGGGCATGGGACGTGACATGACCCGACCTGGGTCCGGGGTCCCGAACTGACCCGGTGACCTGGGTCCGGGGACTCGGTATGACCCGGTTACCTGGGGCCGGTGTCCCCACGTGACCCGCTGACCTGGGTCCGGGGTCCCCACGTGACCCGCTGACCTGAGGCCGGTGTCCCCACGTGACCCGGTCACCTGGGGCCGGTGACCCCACGTGACCCGGTCACCTGGGGCCGGTGACCCCACGTGACCAGGTCACCTGGGGCCGGTGACCCCACGTGACCCGGTGACCTGGGGCCGGTGTCCCCACGTGACCCGGTCACCTGGGGCCGGTGACCCCACGTGACCCGGTCACCTGGGGCCGGTGACCCCACGTGACCCGGTCACCTGGGGCCGGTGACCCCACGTGACCCGGTCACCTGGAGCCGGTGTCCCCACGTGACCCGGTCACCTGGGGCCGGTGACCCCACGTGACCCGGTCACCTGGGGCCGGTGACCCCACGTGACCCGGTCACCTGGGGCCGGTGACCCCATGTGACCCGGTCACCTGGGGCCGGTGACCCCACGTGACCCGGTCACCTGGGGCCGGTGACCCCACGTGACCAGGTCACCTGGGGCCGGTGACCCCACGTGACCCGATGACCTGGGGCCGGTGACCCCACGTGACCCGGTCACCTGGGGCCGGTGTCCCCACGTGACCCGGGGTCCTGGTGCCGGGGTGGTCATCGGAACCTGGGAACCAGGCCGGTTACCCGACACGACCTGGTGACCCGTTGCTGTGGTGTCGACGGACTCGTGGACCTGGGTTCGGGGTCCCGACCTGACGCGGTGACCTGGGGCCGGTGTCCCCACGTGACCCGCTGACCTGGGGCCGGTGACCCCACGTGACCCGCTGACCTGGGGCCGGTGACCCCACGTGAAACAGTCACCTGGTGCCGGGGTCCCCACGGGACCCGGGGTCCTGGTGCCGGGGTGGTCACCGGAACCTGGGAACCAGGCCGGGTGCGCGACATGACCCGGTGACCTGGGGCCGGGTTAACGACCTGTCCAGGGGACGCGGGCCGGGGACCCGACAGGACCCGGTGGTCCTTCGCTGGTGTCCCGATGCAACCCGGGGACCCGGGCCCGGGCCCCCACGTGATCCAGTGATCCGGTGCTTTTGTCCCGATGCAACCCGGGGACCCGGGCCGGGGACCCGGTATGACTCCGTCTCCCGGGGCCGGGGTGGTCACCTGACACTGGTACCCGGGACAGCGACCCGACATGACCCCGTGACCCGGGGCCGGGGTGCCGACCTGTCCAGGGGACCCGACCCGGGTACCCGACAGGACCCGGTGATCTGCGGCTGGGGTAAAAACCCGTCCCGGGGACCCGGGCTGGGTCCCGACATGCCTTGGTTACCTGGGGCCGGTGTCCCCACGTGACCCGCTGACCTGGGGCCGGTGACCCCACGTGACCCGGTCACCTGGGGCCGGTGACCCCACGTGACCCGGTCACCTGGGGCCGGTGACCCCACGTGACCGGGTCACCTGGGGCCGGTGACCCCACGTGACCCGGTCACCTGGGGCCGGTGACCCCACGTGACCCGGTCACCTGGGGCCGGTGTCCCCACGTGACCCGGTCACCTGGTGCCGGTGACCCCACGTGACCCGGTCACCTGGGGCCGGTGACCCCACGTGACCCGGTCACCTGGGGCCGGTGACCCCACGTGACCCGGTGACCTGGGGCCGGTGTCCCCACGTGACCCGGTCACCTGGGGCCGGTGACCCCACGTGACCCGGTCACCTGGGGCCGGTGTCCCCACGTGACCCGCTGAGCTGGGGCCGGTGACCCCACGTGACCCGGTCACCTGGGGCCGGTGACCCCACGTGACCCGGTGACCTGGGGCCGGTGTCCCCACGTGACCCGCTGACCTGGGGCCGGTGACCCCACGTGACCCGGTCACCTGGGGCCGGTGTCCCCACGTGACCCGCTGACCTGGGGCCGGTGACCCCACGTGACCCGGTCACCTGGGGCCGGTGACCCCACGTGACCCGGTCACCTGGGGCCAGTGACCCCACGTGACCCGGTCACCTGGGGCCGGTGACCCCACGTGACCCGGTCACCTGGGGCCGGTGACCCCACGTGACCCGGTGACCTGGGGCCGGTGTCCCCACGTGACCCGGTCACCTGGGGCCGGTGACCCCACGTGACCCGGTCACCTGGGGCCGGTGTCCCCACGTGACCCGCTGAGCTGGGGCCGGTGACCCCACGTGACCCGGTCACCTGGGGCCGGTGACCCCACGTGACCCGGTGACCTGGGGCCGGTGTCCCCACGTGACCCGCTGACCTGGGGCCGGTGACCCCACGTGACCCGGTCACCTGGGGCCGGTGTCCCCACGTGACCCGCTGACCTGGGGCCGGTGACCCCACGTGACCCGGTCACCTGGGGCCGGTGACCCCACGTGACCCGGTCACCTGGGGCCAGTGACCCCACGTGACCCGGTCACCTGGGGCCGGTGTCCCCACGTGACCCGGTCACCTGGGGCCGGTGACCCCACGTGACCCGGTCACCTGGGGCCGGTGACCCCACGTGACCCGGTCACCTGGGGCCGGTGACCCCACGTGACCCGGTCACCTGGGGCCGGTGACCCCACGTGACCCGGTCACCTGGGGCCGGTGACCCCACGTGACCCGGTCACCTGGGGCCGGTGACCCCACGTGACCCGGTCACCTGGGGCCGGTGTCCCCACGTGACCCGTTCACCTGGGGTCGGTGTCCCCACGTGACCCGGTCACCTGGGGCCGGTGACCCCACGTGACCCGGTCACCTGGGGCCGGTGACCCCACGTGACCCGGTCACCTGGGGCCGGTGACCCCACGTGACCCGGTCACCTGGGGCCGGGTTAACGACCTGTCCAGGGGACCCGGGCCGGGGACCCGACAGGACCCGGTGGTCCTTCGCTGGTGTCCCGATGCAACCCGGGGACCCGGGCCCGGGCCCCCACGTGATCCAGTGATCCGGTGCTTTTGTCCCGATGCAACCCGGGGACCCGGGCCGGGGACCCGGTATGACTCCGTCTCCCGGGGCCGGGGTGGTCACCTGACACTGGTACCCGGGACAGCGACCCGACATGACCCCGTGACCCGGGGCCGGGGTGCCGACCTGTCCAGGGGACCCGACCCGGGTACCCGACAGGACCCGGTGATCTGCGGCTGGGGTAAAAACCCGTCCCGGGGACCCGGGCTGGGTCCCGACATGACCCGGTGACCTGGGGCTGTGGTGTCGACCGGACTCGGGGACCTGGTCCGGTGTCCCGTCATGACCCGGAGACCTGGGGTCGGGGTGGTCACCAGACCCTTGTACCCAGGCCGTTTACCCGACATGACCCTGTGACCCGGGGCCTGGGTAAAAATCCAACCCGGGGACCCGGGCATGGGACGTGACATGACCCGACCTGGGTCCGGGGTCCCGAACTGACCCGGTGACCTGGGTCCGGGGACTCGGTATGACCCGGTTACCTGGGGCCGGTGTCCCCACATGACCCGGTCACCTGGGGCCGGGGTCCCCACGTGACCCGCTGACCTGAGGCCGGTGTCCCCACGTGACCCGGTCACCTGGGGCCGGTGACCCCACGTGACCCGGTCACCTGGGGCCGGTGACCCCACGTGACCAGGTCACCTGGGGCCGGTGACCCCACGTGACCCGGTCACCTGGGGCCGGTGACCCCACGTGACCCGGTCACCTGGGGCCGGTGACCCCACGTGACCCGGTCACCTGGGGCCGGTGACCCCACGTGACCCGGTGACCTGGGGCCGGTGTCCCCACGTGACCCGGTCACCTGGGGCCGGTGACCCCACGTGACCCGGTCACCTGGGGCCGGTGACCCCACGTGACCCGGGGTCCTGGTGCCGGGGTGGTCATCGGAACCTGGGAACCAGGCCGGGTGCGCGAGATGACCGGGTGACCTGGGGCCGGGTTATCAACCTGTCCAGGGGACCCGGGCCGGGGACCCGACAGGACCCGGTGATCTGCGGCTGGGGTAAAAACCCGTCCCGGGGACCCGGGCTGGGTCCCGACATGCCTTGGTTACCTGGGGCCGGTGACCCCACGTGACCCGGTCACCTGGGGCCGGTGTCCCCACGTGACCCGGTCACCTGGGGCCGGTGACCCCACGTGACCCGGTCACCTGGGGCCGGTGACCCCACGTGACCCGGTCACCTGGGGCCGGTGTCCCCACGTGACCCGGTCACCTGGGGCCGGTGACCCCACGTGACCAGGTCACCTGGGGCCGGTGACCCCACGTGACCCGGTCACCTGGTGCCGGGGTCCCCACGGGACCCGGGGTCCTGGTGCCGGGGTGGTCACCGGAACCTGGGAACCAGGCCGGTTACCCGACACGACCCGGTGACCTGGGGCCGGGTTAACGACCTGTCCAGGGGACCCGGGCCGGGGACCCGACAGGACCCGGTGGTCCTTCGCTGGTGTCCCGATGCAACCCGGGGACCCGGGCCCGGGCCCCCACGTGATCCAGTGATCCGGTGCTTTTGTCCCGATGCAACCCGGGGACCCGGGCCGGGGACCCGGTATGACTCCGTCTCCCGGGGCCGGGGTGGTCACCTGACACTGGTACCCGGGACAGCGACCCGACATGACCCCGTGACCCGGGGCCGGGGTGCCGACCTGTCCAGGGGACCCGACCCGGGTACCCGACAGGACCCGGTGATCTGCGGCTGGGGTAAAAACCCGTCCCGGGGACCCGGGCTGGGTCCCGACATGACCCGGTGACCTGGGGCTGTGGTGTCGACCGGACTCGGGGACCTGGTCCGGTGTCCCGTCATGACCCGGAGACCTGGGGTCGGGGTGGTCACCAGACCCTTGTACCCAGGCCGTTGACCCGACATGACCCTGTGACCCGGGGCCTGGGTAAAAATCCAACCCGGGGACCCGGGCATGGGACGTGACATGACCCGACCTGGGTCCGGGGTCCCGAACTGACCCGGTGACCTGGGTCCGGGGACTCGGTATGACCCGGTTACCTGGGGCCGGTGACCCCACGTGACCCGGTCACCTGGGGCCGGTGACCCCACGTGACCCGGTCACCTGGGGCCGGTGACCCCACGTGACCCGGTCACCTGGGGCCGGTGTCCCCACGTGACCCGGTCACCTGGGGCCGGTGACCCCACGTGACCCGGTCACCTGGGGCCGGTGACCCCACGTGACCCGGTCACCTGGGGCCGGTGACCCCACGTGACCCGGTCACCTGGGGCCGGTGACCCCACGTGACCCGGTCACCTGGGACCGGTGACCCCACGTGACCCGGTCACCTGGGGCCGGTGACCCCACGTGACCCGGTCACCTGGGGCCGGTGACCCCACGTGACCCGGTCACCTGGGGCCGGTGTCCCCACGTGACCCGGTCACCTGGGGCCGGTGACCCCACGTGACCCGGTCACCTGGGGCCGGTGACCCCACGTGACCCGGTCACCTGGGGCCGGTGACCCCACGTGAAACAGTCACCTGGTGCCGGGGTCCCCACGGGACCCGGGGTCCTGGTGCCCGGGTGGTCACCGGAACCTGGGAACCAGGCCGGGTGCGCGACATGACCCGGTGACCTGGGGCCGGGTTAACGACCTGTCCAGGGGACCCGGGCCGGGGACCCGACAGGACCCGGTGGTCCTTCGCTGGTGTCCCGATGCAACCCGGGGACCCGGGCCCGGGCCCCCACGTGATCCAGTGATCCGGTGCTTTTGTCCCGATGCAACCCGGGGACCCGGGCCGGGGACCCGGTATGACTCCGTCTCCCGGGGCCGGGGTGGTCACCTGACACTGGTACCCGGGACAGCGACCCGACATGACCCCGTGACCCGGGGCCGGGGTGCCGACCTGTCCAGGGGACCCGACCCGGGTACCCGACAGGACCCGGTGATCTGCGGCTGGGGTAAAAACCCGTCCCGGGGACCCGGGCTGGGTCCCGACATGACCCGGTGACCTGGGGCTGTGGTGTCGACCGGACTCGGGGACCTGGTCCGGTGTCCCGTCATGACCCGGAGACCTGGGGTCGGGGTGGTCACCAGACCCTTGTACCCAGGCCGTTTACCCGACATGACCCTGTGACCCGGGGCCTGGGTAAAAATCCAACCCGGGGACCCGGGCATGGGACGTGACATGACCCGACCTGGGTCCGGGGTCCCGAACTGACCCGGTGACCTGGGTCCGGGGACTCGGTATGACCCGGTTACCTGGGGCCGGTGTCCCCACGTGACCCGGTCACCTGGGTCCGGGGTCCCCACGTGACCCGCTGACCTGAGGCCGGTGTCCCCACGTGACCCGGTCACCTGGGGCCGGTGACCCCACGTGACCCGGTCACCTGGGGCCGGTGACCCCACGTGACCAGGTCACCTGGGGCTGGTGACCCCACGTGACCCGGTCACCTGGGGCCGGTGTCCCCACGTGACCCGGTCACCTGGGGCCGGTGACCCCACGTGACCCGGTCACCTGGGGCCGGTGACCCCACGTGACCCGGTCACCTGGGGCCGGTGACCCCACGTGACCCGGTGACCTGGGGCCGGTGTCCCCACGTGACCCGGTCACCTGGGGCCGGTGACCCCACGTGACCCGGTCACCTGGGGCCGGTGACCCCACGTGACCCGGGGTCCTGGTGCCGGGGTGGTCATCGGAACCTGGGAACCAGGCCGGGTGCGCGAGATGACCGGGTGACCTGGGGCCGGGTTATCAACCTGTCCAGGGGACCCGGGCCGGGGACCCGACAGGACCCGGTGATCTGCGGCTGGGGTAAAAACCCGTCCCGGGGACCCGGGCTGGGTCCCGACATGACCCGGTGACCTGGGGCCGGTGACCCCACGTGACCCGGTCACCTGGGGCCGGTGTCCCCACGTGACCCGGTCACCTGGGGCCGGTGACCCCACGTGACCCGGTCACCTGGGGCCGGTGACCCCACGTGACCCGGTCACCTGGGGCCGGTGTCCCCACGTGACCCGGTCACCTGGGGCCGGTGACCCCACGTGACCAGGTCACCTGGGGCCGGTGACCCCACGTGACCCAGTCACCTGGTGCCGGGGTCCCCACGGGACCCGGGGTCCTGGTGCCGGGGTGGTCACCGGAACCTGGGAACCAGGCCGGGTGCGCGACATGACCCGGTGACCTGGGGCCGGGTTAATGACCTGTCCAGGGGACCCGGGCCGGGGACCCGACAGGACCCGGTGGTCCTTCGCTGGTGTCCCGATGCAACCCGGGGACCCGGGCCCGGGCCCCCACGTGATCCAGTGATCCGGTGCTTTTGTCCCGATGCAACCCGGGGACCCGGGCCGGGGACCCGGTATGACTCCGTCTCCCGGGGCCGGGGTGGTCACCTGACACTGGTACCCGGGACAGCGACCCGACATGACCCCGTGACCCGGGGCCGGGGTGCCGACCTGTCCAGGGGACCCGACCCGGGTACCCGACAGGACCCGGTGATCTGCGGCTGGGGTAAAAACCCGTCCCGGGGACCCGGGCTGGGTCCCGACATGACCCGGTGACCTGGGGCTGTGGTGTCGACCGGACTCGGGGACCTGGTCCGGTGTCCCGTCATGACCCGGAGACCTGGGGTCGGGGTGGTCACCAGACCCTTGTACCCAGGCCGTTGACCCGACATGACCCTGTGACCCGGGGCCTGGGTAAAAATCCAACCCGGGGACCCGGGCATGGGACGTGACATGACCCGACCTGGGTCCGGGGTCCCGAACTGATCCGGTGACCTGGGTCCGGGGACTCGGTATGACCCGGTTACCTGGGTCCGGGGTCCCCACGTGACCCGCTGACCTGGGTCCGGGGTCCCCACGTGACCCGCTGATCTGAGGCCGGTGTCCCCACGTGACCCGGTCACCTGGGGCCGGTGACCCCACGTGACCCGGTCACCTGGGGCCGGTGACCCCACGTGACCGGGTCACCTGGGGCCGGTGACCCCACGTGACCCGGTCACCTGGGGCCGGTGTCCCCACGTGACCCGGTCACCTGGGGCCGGTGACCCCACGTGACCCGGTCACCTGGGGCCGGTGACCCCACGTGACCCGGTCACCTGGGGCCGGTGACCCCACGTGACCCGGTGACCTGGGGCCGGTGTCCCCACGTGACCCGGTCACCTGGGGCCGGTGACCCCACGTGACCCGGTCACCTGGGGCCGGTGTCCCCACGTGACCCGCTGAGCTGGGGCCGGTGACCCCACGTGACCCGGTCACCTGGGGCCGGTGACCCCACGTGACCCGGTGACCTGGGGCCGGTGTCCCCACGTGACCCGCTGACCTGGGGCCGGTGACCCCACGTGACCCGGTCACCTGGGGCCGGTGACCCCACGTGACCCGGTCACCTGGGGCCGGTGACCCCACGTGACCCGGTCACCTGGGGCCGGTGTCCCCACGTGACCGGGTCACCTGGGTCCGGTGACCCGACGTGACCCGGTGACCTGGGGCCGGTGACCCCACGTGACCCGGTCACCTGGGGCCGGTGACCCCACGTGACCCGGTCACCTGGGGCCGGTGTCCCCACGTGACCCGGTCACCTGGGGCCGGTGACCCCACGTGACCCGGTCACCTGGGGCCGGTGACCCCACGTGACCCCGTCACCTGGGGCCGGTGACCCCACGTGACCCGGTCACCTGGGGCCGGTGACCCCACGTGACCCGGTCACCTGGGGCCGGTGACCCCACGTGACCCGGTCACCTGGGGCCGGTGTCCCCACGTGACCCGGTCACCTGGGGCCGGTGACCCCACGTGACCCGGTCACCTGGGGCCGGTGACCCCACGTGACCCCGTCACCTGGGGCCGGTGACCCCACGTGACCCGGTCACCTGGGGCCGGTGTCCCCACGTGACCCGGTCACCTGGGGTCGGTGTCCCCACGTGACCCGGTCACCTGGGGCCGGTGACCCCACGTGACCCGATGACCTGGGGCCGGTGACCCCACGTGACCCGGTCACCTGGGGCCGGTGTCCCCACGTGACCCGGGGTCCTGGTGCCGGGGTGGTCATCGGAACCTGGGAACCAGGCCGGTTACCCGACACGACCCGGTGACCCGTTGCTGTGGTGTCGACGGACTCGTGGACCTGGGTTCGGGGTCCCGACCTGACGCGGTGACCTGGGGCCGGTGTCCCCACGTGACCCGCTGACCTGGGGCCGGTGACCCCACGTGACCCGCTGACCTGGGGCCGGTGACCCCGCGTGACCCGGTCACCTGGGGCCGGGGTCCCCACGGGACCCGGGGTCCTGGTGCCGGGGTGGTCACCGGAACCTGGGAACCAGGCCGGTTACCCGACACGACCCGGTGACCTGGGGCCGGGTTAACGACCTGTCCAGGGGACCCGGGCCGGGGACCCGACAGGACCCGGTGGTCCTTCGCTGGTGTCCCGATGCAACCCGGGGACCTGGGCCGGGGACCCGGTATGACTCCGTCTCCCGGGGCCGGGGTGGTCACCTGACACTGGTACCCGGGACAGCGACCCGACATGACACCGTGACCCGGGGCCGGGGTGCCGACCTGTCCAGGGGACCCGACCCGGGTACCCGACAGGACCCGGTGATCTGCGGCTGGGGTAAAAACCCGTCCCGGGGACCCGGGCTGGGTCCCGACATGCCTTGGTTACCTGGGGCCGGTGTCCCCACGTGACCCGCTGACCTGGGGCCGGTGACCCCACGTGACCCGGTCACCTGGGGCCGGTGACCCCACGTGACCCGGTCACCTGGGGCCGGTGACCCCACGTGACCCGGTCACCTGGGGCCGGTGTCCCCACGTGACCCGGGGTCCTGGTGCCGGGGTGGTCATCGGAACCTGGGAACCAGGCCGGTTACCCGACACGACCCGGTGACCCGTTGCTGTGGTGTCGACGGACTCGTGGACCTGGGTTCGGGGTCCCGACCTGACGCAGTGACCTGGGGCCGGTGTCCCCACGTGACCCGCTGACCTGGGGCCGGTGACCCCACGTGACCCGCTGACCTGGGGCCGGTGACCCCGCGTGACCCGGTCACCTGGGGCCGGGGTCCCCACGGGACCCGGGGTCCTGGTGCCGGGGTGGTCACCGGAACCTGGGAACCAGGCCGGTTACCCGACACGACCCGGTGACCTGGGGCCGGGTTAACGACCTGTCCAGGGGACCCGGGCCGGGGACCCGACAGGACCCGGTGGTCCTTCGCTGGTGTCCCGATGCAACCCGGGGACCCGGGCCCGGGCCCCCACGTGATCCAGTGATCCGGTGCTTTTGTCCCGATGCAACCCGGGGACCCGGGCCGGGGACCCGGTATGACTCCGTCTCCCGGGGCCGGGGTGGTCACCTGACACTGGTACCCGGGACAGCGACCCGACATGACCCCGTGACCCGGGGCCGGGGTGCCGACCTGTCCAGGGGACCCGACCCGGGTACCCGACAGGACCCGGTGATCTGCGGCTGGGGTAAAAACCCGTCCCGGGGACCCGGGCTGGGTCCCGACATGACCCGGTGACCTGGGGCTGTGGTGTCGACCGGACTCGGGGACCTGGTCCGGTGTCCCGTCATGACCCGGAGACCTGGGGTCGGGGTGGTCACCAGACCCTTGTACCCAGGCCGTTGACCCGACATGACCCTGTGACCCGGGGCCTGGGTAAAAATCCAACCCGGGGACCCGGGCATGGGACGTGACATGACCCGACCTGGGTCCGGGGTCCCGAACTGACCCGGTGACCTGGGTCCGGGGACTCGGTATGACCCGGTTACCTGGGTCCGGGGTCCCCACGTGACCCGGTCACCTGGGTCCGGGGTCCCCACGTGACCCGCTGACCTGGGGCCGGTGACCCCACGTGACCCGGTCACCTGGGGCCGGTGTCCCCACGTGACCCGGGGTCCTGGTGCCGGGGTGGTCATCGGAACCTGGGAACCAGGCCGGGTGCGCGAGATGACCGGGTGACCTGGGGCCGGGTTATCGACCTGTCCAGGGGACCCGGGCCGGGGACCCGACAGGACCCGGTGATCTGCGGCTGGGGTAAAAACCCGTCCCGGGGACCCGGGCTGGGTCCCGACATGCCTTGGTTACCTGCGGCCGGTGTCCCCACGTGACCCGGTCACCTGGGGCCGGTGACCCCACGTGACCCGGTCACCTGGGGCCGGTGACCCCACGTGACCAGGTCACCTGGGGCCGGTGACCCCACGTGACCCGGTCACCTGGGGCCGGTGACCCCACGTGACCCGGTCACCTGGGGCCGGTGACCCCACGTGACCCGGTCACCTGGGGCCGGTGACCCCACGTGACCCGGTCACCTGGGGCCGGTGTCCCCACGTGACCCAGTCACCTGGGGCCGGTGACCCCACGTGACCCGGTCACCTGGGGCCGGTGACCCCACGTGACCCGGTCACCTGGGGCCGGTGACCCCACGTGACCCGGTCACCTGGGGCCGGTGTCCCCACGTGACCCGGTCACCTGGGGCCGGTGACCCCACGTGACCCGGTCACCTGGGGCCGGTGACCCCACGTGACCCGGTCACCTGGGGCCGGTTACCCCACGTGACTTGGTCAACTGGGGCCAGTGACCCCACGAGACCCGGTCACCTGGGGCCGGTGACCCCACGTGACCCGGTCACCTGGGGCCGGTGACCCCACGTGACCCGGTCACCTGGGGCCGGTGACCCCACGTGACCCGGTCACCTGGGACCGGTGACCCCACGTGACCCGGTCACCTGGGGCCGGTGACCCCACGTGACCCGGTCATCTGGGGCCGGTGTCCCCACGTGACCCGGTCACCTGGGGCCGGTGACCCCACGTGACCCGGTCACCTGGGGCCGGTGACCCCACGTGACCTGGTCACCTGGGGCCGGTGACCCCACGTGACCCGGTCACCTGGGGCCGGTGACCCCACGTGACCCGGTCACCTGGGACCGGTGACCGCACGTGACCCGGTCACCTGGGGCCGGTGACCCCACGTGACCAGGTCACCTGGGGCCGGTGTCCCCACGTGACCCGGGGTCCTGGTGCCGGGGTGGTCATCGGAACCTGGGAACCAGGCCGGTTACCCGACACGACCCGGTGACCCGTTGCTGTGGTGTCGACGGACTCGTGGACCTGGGTTCGGGGTCCCGACCTGACGCGGTGACCTGGGGCCGGTGTCCCCACGTGACCCGCTGACCTGGGGCCGGTGACCCCACGTGACCCGCTGACCTGGGGCCGGTGACCCCGCGTGACCCGGTCACCTGGGGCCGGGGTCCCCACGGGACCCGGGGTCCTGGTGCCGGGGTGGTCACCGGAACCTGGGAACCAGGCCGGTTACCCGACACGACCCGGTGACCTGGGGCCGGGTTAACGACCTGTCCAGGGGACCCGGGCCGGGGACCCGACAGGACCCGGTGGTCCTTCGCTGGTGTCCCGATGCAACCCGGGGACCCGGGCCCGGGCCCCCACGTGATCCAGTGATCCGGTGCTTTTGTCCCGATGCAACCCGGGGACCTGGGCCGGGGACCCGGTATGACTCCGTCTCCCGGGGCCGGGGTGGTCACCTGACACTGGTACCCGGGACAGCGACCCGACATGACCCCGTGACCCGGGGCCGGGGTGCCGACCTGTCCAGGGGACCCGACCCGGGTACCCGACAGGACCCGGTGATCTGCGGCTGGGGTAAAAACCCGTCCCGGGGACCCGGGCTGGGTCCCGACATGACCCGGTGACCTGGGGCTGTGGTGTCGACCGGACTCGGGGACCTGGTCCGGTGTCCCGTCATGACCCGGGGACCTGGGGTCGGGGTGGTCACCAGACCCTTGTACCCAGGCCGTTGACCCGACATGACCCTGTGACCCGGGGCCTGGGTAAAAATCCAAGCCGGGGACCCGGGCATGGGACGTGACATGACCCGACCTGGGTCCGGGGTCCCGAACTGACCCGGTGACCTGGGTCCGGGGACTCGGTATGACCCGGTTACCTGGGTCCGGGGTCCCCACGTGACCCGGTCACCTGGGGCCGGGGTCCCCACGTGACCCGCTGACCTGGGGCCGGTGACCCCACGTGACCCGGTCACCTGGGGCCGGTGTCCCCACGTGACCCGGGGTCCTGGTGCCGGGGTGGTCATCGGAACCTGGGAACCAGGCCGGGTGCGCGAGATGACCGGGTGACCTGGGGCCGGGTTATCGACCTGTCCAGGGGACCCGGGCCGGGGACCCGACAGGACCCGGTCATCTGCGGCTGGGGTAAAAACCCGTCCCGGGGACCCGGGCTGGGTCCCGACATGCCTTGGTTACCTGCGGCCGGTGTCCCCACGTGACCCGGTCACCTGGGGCCGGTGACCCCACGTGACCCGGTCACCTGGGGCCGGTGACCCCACGTGACCAGGTCACCTGGGGCCGGTGACCCCACGTGACCCGGTCACCTGGGGCCGGTGTCCCCACGTGACCCGGTCACCTGGGACCGGTGACCCCAAGTGACCCGGTCACCTGGGGCCGGTGACCCCACGTGACCCGGTCACCTGGGGCAGGTGACCCCACGTGACCCGGTCACCTGGGGCCGGTGACCCCACGTGACCCGGTCACCTGGGGCCGGTGACCCCACGTGACCCGGTCACCTGGGGCCGGTGACCGCACGTGACCCGGTCACCTGGGGCCGGTGACCCCACGTGACCAGGTCACCTGGGGCCGGTGACCCCACGTGACCCGATGACCTGGGGCCGGTGACCGCACGTGACCCGGTCACCTGGGGCCGGTGTCCCCATGTGACCCGGGGTCCTGGTGCCGGGGTGGTCACCGGAACCTGGGAACCAGGCCGGGTGCGCGACATGACCCGGTGACCTGGGACCGGGTTAACGACCTGTCCAGGGGACCCGGGCCGGGGACCCGACAGGACCCGGTGGTCCTTCGCTGGTGTCCCGATGCAACCCGGGGACCCGGGCCCGGGCCCCCACGTGATCCAGTGATCCGGTGCTTTTGTCCCGATGCAACCCGGGGACCCGGGCCGGGGACCCGGTATGACTCCGTCTCCCGGGGCCGGGGTGGTCACCTGACACTGGTACCCGGGACAGCGACCCGACATGACCCCGTGACCCGGGGCCGGGGTGCCGACCTGTCCAGGGGACCCGACCCGGGTACCCGACAGGACCCGGTGATCTGCGGCTGGGGTAAAAACCCGTCCCGGGGACCCGGGCTGGGTCCCGACATGACCCGGTGACCTGGGGCTGTGGTGTCGACCGGACTCGGGGACCTGGTCCGGTGTCCCGTCATGACCCGGAGACCTGGGGTCGGGGTGGTCACCAGACCCTTGTACCCAGGCCGTTGACCCGACATGACCCTGTGACCCGGGGCCTGGGTAAAAATCCAAGCCGGGGACGCGGGCATGGGACGTGACATGACCCGACCTGGGTCCGGGGTCCCGAACTGACCCGGTGACCTGGGTCCGGGGACTCGGTATGACCCGGTTACCTGGGGCCGGTGTCCCCACGTGACCCGCTGACCTGGGTCCGGGGTCCCCACGTGACCCGCTGACCTGAGGCCGGTGTCCCCACGTGACCCGGTCACCTGGGGCCGGTGACCCCACGTGACCCGGTCACCTGGGCCGGTGACCCCACGTGACCAGGTCACCTGGGGCCGGTGACCCCACGTGACCCGGTCACCTGGGGCCGGTGTCCCCACGTGACCCGGTCACCTGGGGCCGGTGACCCCACGTGACCCGGTCACCTGGGGCCGGTGACCCCACGTGACCCGGTCACCTGGGCCGGTGACCCCACGTGACCAGGTCACCTGGGGCCGGTGACCCTACGTGACCCGGTCACCTGGGGCCGGTGTCCCCACGTGACCCGGTCACCTGGGGCCGGTGACCCCACGTGACCCGGTCACCTGGGGCCGGTGACCCCACGTGACCCGGTCACCTGGGGCCGGTGACCCCACGTGACCCGGTCACCTGGGGCCGGTGACCCCACGTGACCCGGTCACCTGGGGCCGGTGTCCCCACGTGACCCGGTCACCTGGGGCCGGTGACCCCACGTGACCCGGTCACCTGGGGCCGGTGACCCCACGTGACCCGGTCACCTGGGGCCGGTGACCCCACGTGACCCGGTCACCTGGGGCCGGTGACCCCACGTGAAACAGTCACCTGGTGCCGGGGTCCCCACGGGACCCGGGGTCCTGGTGCCGGGGTGGTCACCGGAACCTGGGAACCAGGCCGGGTGCGCGACATGACCCGGTGACCTGGGGCCGGGTTAACGACCTGTCCAGGGGACCCGGGCCGGGGACCCGACAGGACCCGGTGATCTGCGGCTGGGGTAAAAACCCGTCCCGGGGACCCGGGCTGGGTCCCGACATGCCTTGGTTACCTGCGGCCGGTGTCCCCACGTGACCCGGTCACCTGGGGCCGGTGACCCCACGTGACCCGGTCACCTGGGGCCGGTGACCCCACGTGACCAGGTCACCTGGGGCCGGTGACCCCACGTGACCCGGTCACCTGGGGCCGGTGTCCCCACGTGACCCGGTCACCTGGGGCCGGTGACCCCACGTGACCCGGTCACCTGGGGCCGGTGACCCCACGTGACCAGGTCACCTGGGGCCGGTGACCCCACGTGACCCGGTCACCTGGGGCCGGTGACCCCACGTGACCCGGTCACCTGGGGCCGGTGACCCCACGTGACCAGGTCACCTGGGGCCGGTGACCCCACATGACCCGATGACCTGGGGCCGGTGTCCCCACGTGACCCGGTGTCCTGGTGCCGGGGTGGTCATCGGAACCTGGGAACCAGGCCGGTTACCCGACACGACCCGGTGACCCGTTGCTGTGGTGTCGACGGACTCGTGGACCTGGGTTCGGGGTCCCGACCTGACGCGGTGACCTGGGGCCGGTGTCCCCACGTGACCCGCTGACCTGGGGCCGGTGACCCCACGTGACCCGCTGACCTGGGGCCGGTGACCCCGCGTGACCCGGTCACCTGGGGCCGGGGTCCCCACGGGACCCGGGGTCCTGGTGCCGGGGTGGTCACCGGAACCTGGGAACCAGGCCGATTACCCGACACGACCCGGTGACCTGGGGCCGGGTTAACGACCTGTCCAGGGGACCCGGGCCGGGGACCCGACAGGACCCGGTGGTCCTTCGCTGGTGTCCCGATGCAACCCGGGGACCCGGGCCCGGGCCCCCACGTGATCCAGTGATCCGGTGCTTTTGTCCCGATGCAACCCGGGGACCTGGGCCGGGGACCCGGTATGACTCCGTCTCCCGGGGCCGGGGTGGTCACCTGACACTGGTACCCGGGACAGCGACCCGACATGACCCCGTGACCCGGGGCCGGGGTGCCGACCTGTCCAGGGGACCCGACCCGGGTACCCGACAGGACCCTGTGATCTGCGGATGGGGTAAAAACCCGTCCCGGGGACCCGGGCTGGGTCCCGACATGACCCGGTGACCTGGGGCTGTGGTGTCGACCGGACTCGGGGACCTGGTCCGGTGTCCCGTCATGACCCGGGGACCTGGGGTCGGGGTGGTCACCAGACCCTTGTACCCAGGCCGTTGACCCGACATGACCCTGTGACCCGGGGCCTGGGTAAAAATCCAAGCCGGGGACCCGGGCATGGGACGTGACATGACCCGACCTGGGTCCGGGGTCCCGAACTGACCCGGTGACCTGGGTCCGGGGACTCGGTATGACCCGGTTACCTGGGTCCGGGGTCCCCACGTGACCCGGTCACCTGGGGCCGGGGTCCCCACGTGACCCGCTGACCTGGGGCCGGTGACCCCACGTGACCCGGTCACCTGGGGCCGGTGTCCCCACGTGACCCGGGGTCCTGGTGCCGGGGTGGTCATCGGAACCTGGGAACCAGGCCGGGTGCGCGAGATGACCGGGTGACCTGGGGCCGGGTTATCAACCTGTCCAGGGGACCCGGGCCGGGGACCCGACAGGACCCGGTGATCTGCGGCTGGGGTAAAAACCCGTCCCGGGGACCCGGGCTGGGTCCCGACATGCCTTGGTTACCTGGGGCCGGTGACCCCACGTGACCCGGTCACCTGGGGCCGGTGACCCCACGTGACCCGGTCACCTGGGGCCGGTGTCCCCACGTGACCCGGTCACCTGGGGCCGGTGACCCCACGTGACCCGGTCACCTGGGGCCGGTGACCCCACGTGACCAGGTCACCTGGGGCCGGTGACCCCACGTGACCCGGTCACCTGGGGCCGGTGACCCCACGTGACCCGGTCACCTGGGGCCGGTGTCCCCACGTGACCCGGTCACATGGGGCCGGTGACCCCACGAGACCCGGTCACCTGGGGCCGGTGACCCCACGTGACCCGGTCACCTGGGGCCGGTGACCCCACGTGACCCGGTCACCTGGGGCCGGTGACCCCACGTGACCAGGTCACCTGGGGCCGGTGACCCCACGTGACCAGGTCACCTGGGGCCGGTGACCCCACGTGACCCAGTCACCACGGGACCCGGGGTCCTGGTGCCGGGGTGGTCACCGGAACCTGGGAACCAGGCCGGTTACCCGACACGACCCGGTGACCTGGGGCCGGGTTAACGACCTGTCCAGGGGACCCGGGCCGGGGACCCGACAGGACCCGGTGGTCCTTCGCTGGTGTCCCGATGCAACCCGGGGACCCGGGCCCGGGCCCCCACGTGATCCAGTGATCCGGTGCTTTTGTCCCGATGCAACCCGGGGACCTGGGCCGGGGACCCGGTATGACTCCGTCTCCCGGGGCCGGGGTGGTCACCTGACACTGGTACCCGGGACAGCGACCCGACATGACCCCGTGACCCGGGGCCGGGGTGCCGACCTGTCCAGGGGACCCGACCCGGGTACCCGACAGGACCCGGTGATCTGCGGCTGGGGTAAAAACCCGTCCCGGGGACCCGGGCTGGGTCCCGACATGACCCGGTGACCTGGGGCTGTGGTGTCGACCGGACTCGGGGACCTGGTCCGGTGTCCCGTCATGACCCGGAGACCTGGGGTCGGGGTGGTCACCAGACCCTTGTACCCAGGCCGTTTACCCGACATGACCCTGTGACCCGGGGCCTGGGTAAAAATCCAAGCCGGGGACCCGGGCATGGGACGTGACATGACCCGACCTGGGTCCGGGGTCCCGAACTGACCCGGTGACCTGGGTCCGGGGACTCGGTATGACCCGGTTACCTGGGGCCGGTGTCCCCACGTGACCCGCTGACCTGGGTCCGGGGTCCCCACGTGACCCGCTGACCTGAGGCCGGTGTCCCCACGTGACCCGGTCACCTGGGGCCGGTGACCCCACGTGACCCGGTCACCTGGGCCGGTGACCCCACGTGACCAGGTCACCTGGGGCCGGTGACCCCACGTGACCCGGTCACCTGGGGCCGGTGTCCCCACGTGACCCGGTCACCTGGGGCCGGGGTCCCCACGTGACCCGGTCACCTGGGGCCGGTGACCCCACGTGACCCGGTCACCTGGGGCCGGTGACCCCACGTGACCCGGTCACCTGGGGCCGGTGTCCCCACGTGACCCGGTCACCTGGGGCCGGTGACCCCACGTGACCCGGTCACCTGGGGCCGGTGACCCCACGTGACCCGGTCACCTGGGGCCGGTGTCCCCACGTGACCCGGTCACCTGGGGCCGGTGACCCCACGTGACCCGGTCACCTGGGGCCGGTGACCCCACGTGACCAGGTCACCTGGGGCCGGTGACCCCACGTGAAACAGTCACCTGGTGCCGGGGTCCCCACGGGACCCGGGGTCCTGGTGCCGGGGTGGTCACCGGAACCTGGGAACCAGGCCGGGTGCGCGACATGACCCGGTGACCTGGGGCCGGGTTAACGACCTGTCCAGGGGACCCGGGCCGGGGACCCGACAGGACCCGGTGGTCCTTCGCTGGTGTCCCGATGCAACCCGGGGACCCGGGCCCGGGCCCCCACGTGATCCAGTGATCCGGTGCTTTTGTCCCGATGCAACCCGGGGACCCGGGCCGGGGACCCGGTATGACTCCGTCTCCCGGGGCCGGGGTGGTCACCTGACACTGGTACCCGGGACAGCGACCCGACATGACCCCGTGACCCGGGGCCGGGGTGCCGACCTGTCCAGGGGACCCGACCCGGGTACCCGACAGGACCCGGTGATCTGCGGCTGGGGTAAAAACCCGTCCCGGGGACCCGGGCTGGGTCCCGACATGACCCGGTGACCTGGGGCTGTGGTGTCGACCGGACTCGGGGACCTGGTCCGGTGTCCCGTCATGACCCGGAGACCTGGGGTCGGGGTGGTCACCAGACCCTTGTACCCAGGCCGTTGACCCGACATGACCCTGTGACCCGGGGCCTGGGTAAAAATCCAACCCGGGGACCCGGGCATGGGACGTGACATGACCCGACCTGGGTCCGGGGTCCCGAACTGACCCGGTGACCTGGGTCCGGGGACTCGGTATGACCCGGTTACCTGGGGCCGGTGTCCCCACGTGACCCGCTGACCTGGGTCCGGGGTCCCCACGTGACCCGCTGACCTGAGGCCGGTGTCCCCACGTGACCCGGTCACCTGGGGCCGGTGACCCCACGTGACCCGGTCACCTGGGCCGGTGACCCCACGTGACCAGGTCACCTGGGGCCGGTGACCCCACGTGACCCGGTCACCTGGGGCCGGTGACCCCACGTGACCCGGTCACCTGGGGCCGGTGACCCCACGTGACCCGGTCACCTGGGGCCGGTGACCCCACGTGACCCGGTCACCTGGGGCCGGTGTCCCCACGTGACCCGGTCACCTGGGGCCGGTGACCCCACGTGACCCGGTCACCTGGGGCCGGTGACCCCACGTGACCCGGTCACCTGGGGCCGGTGTCCCCACGTGACCCGGTCACCTGGGGCCGGTGACCCCACGTGACCCGGTCACCTGGGGCCGGTGACCCCACGTGACCAGGTCACCTGGGGCCGGTGACCCCACGTGAAACAGTCACCTGGTGCCGGGGTCCCCACGGGACCCGGGGTCCTGGTGCCGGGGTGGTCACCGGAACCTGGGAACCAGGCCGGGTGCGCGACATGACCCGGTGACCTGGGGCCGGGTTAACGACCTGTCCAGGGGACCCGGGCCGGGGACCCGACAGGACCCGGTGGTCCTTCGCTGGTGTCCCGATGCAACCCGGGGACCCGGGCCCGGGCCCCCACGTGATCCAGTGATCCGGTGCTTTTGTCCCGATGCAACCCGGGGACCCGGGCCGGGGACCCGGTATGACTCCGTCTCCCGGGGCCGGGGTGGTCACCTGACACTGGTACCCGGGACAGCGACCCGACATGACCCCGTGACCCGGGGCCGGGGTGCCGACCTGTCCAGGGGACCCGACCCGGGTACCCGACAGGACCCGGTGATCTGCGGCTGGGGTAAAAACCCGTCCCGGGGACCCGGGCTGGGTCCCGACATGACCCGGTGACCTGGGGCTGTGGTGTCGACCGGACTCGGGGACCTGGTCCGGTGTCCCGTCATGACCCGGAGACCTGGGGTCGGGGTGGTCACCAGACCCTTGTACCCAGGCCGTTGACCCGACATGACCCTGTGACCCGGGGCCTGGTGTAAAAATCCAAGCCGGGGACCCGGGCATGGGACGTGACATGACCCGACCTGGGTCCGGGGTCCCGAACTGACCCGGTGACCTGGGTCCGGGGACTCGGTATGACCGGTTACCCTGGGGCCAGGTGTCCCCACGTGACCCGCTGACCTGGGTCCGGGGTCCCCACGTGACCCGCTGACCTGAGGCCGGTGTCCCCACGTGACCCGGTCACCTGGGGCCGGTGACCCCACGTGACCCGGTCACCTGGGCCGGTGACCCCACGTGACCAGGTCACCTGGGGCCGGTGACCCCACGTGACCCGGTCCACCTGGGGCCGGCTGTCCCCACGTGACCCGGTCCACCTGGGGCCGGTGACCCCACGTGACCCGGTCACCTGGGGCCGGTGACCCCACGTGACCCGGTCACCTGGGGCCGGTGACCCCACGTGACCCGGTCACCTGGGGCCGGTGTCCCCACGTGACCCGGTCACCTGGGGCCGGTGACCCCACGTGACCCGGTCACCTGGGGCCGGTGACCCCACGTGACCAGGTCACCTGGGGCCGGTGACCCCCACGTGACCCAGTCACCTGGTGCCGGGGTCCCACGGACCCGGGTCCTGGTGCCGGGGTGGTCACACGGAACCTGGGAACCAGGCCGGGTGCGCGACATGACCTGGTGACCTGGGGCCGGGGTTAACGACCTGTCCAGGGGACCCGGGCCGGGGACCCGACAGGACCCGGTGGTCCTTCGCTGGTGTCCCGATGCAACCCGGGGACCCGGGCCCGGGCCCCCACGTGATCCAGTGATCCGGTGCTTTTGTCCCGATGCAACCCGGGGACCCGGGCCGGGGACCCGGTATGACTCCGTCTCCCGGGGCCGGGGTGGTCACCTGACACTGGTACCCGGGACAGCGACCCGACATGACCCCGTGACCCGGGGCCGGGGTGCCGACCTGTCCAGGGGACCCGACCCGGGTACCCGACAGGACCCGGTGATCTGCGGCTGGGGTAAAAACCCGTCCCGGGGGACCCGGGCTGGGTCCCGACATGACCCGGTGACCTGGGGGCCTGTGGTGTCGACCGGACTCGGGGACCTGTCCGGTGTCCCGTCATGACCCGGAGACCTGGGGTCGGGGTGGTCACCAGACCCTTGTACCCAGGCCGTTGACCCGACATGACCCTGTGACCCGGGGCCTGGGTAAAAAATCCAAGCCGGGGACCCGGGCATGGGACGTGACATTGACCCGACCTGGGTCCGGGGTCCCGAACTGACCCGGTGACCTGGTCCGGGGACTCGGTATGACCCGGTTACCTGGGGCCGGTGTCCCCACGTGACCCGCTGACCTGGGTCCGGGGTCCCCACGTGACCCGCTGACCTGAGGCCGGTGTCCCACGTGACCCGGTCACCTGGGGCCGGGTGACCCCACGTGACCCCGGTCACCTGGGGCCAGTGACCCCACGTGACCAGGTCACCTGGGGCCGGTGACCCCACGTGACCCGGTCCACCTGGGGCCGGTGTCCCCCACGTGACCCGGTCACCTGGGGCCGGTGACCCCACGTGACCCGGTCACCTGGGGCCGGTGACCCCACGTGACCCGGTCACCTGGGGCCGGTGACCCCACGTGACCCGGTCACCTGGGGCCGGTTGTCCCCACGTGACCCGGTCACCTGGGGCCCGGTGACCCCACGTGACCCGGTCACCTGGGGCCGGTGACCCCACGTGACCCGGTCACCCCTGGGGCCGGTGACCCCACGTGACCCGGTCACCTGGGGCCGGTGACCCCACGTGACCCGGTCACCTGGGGCCGGTTGTCCCCACGTGACCCGGTCACCTGGGGGCCGGTGACCCCACGTGACCCGGTCACCTGGGGCCGGTGACCCCACGTGACCCGGTCACCTGGGGCCGGTGACCCCACGTGACCCTGTCACCTGGGGCCGGTGACCCCCACGTGACCCGGTCACCTGGGGCCGGTGACCCCACCGTGACACCGCTGAGCCTGGGGCCGGTGACCCCACGTGACCCGGTCACCTGGGGCCGGTGACCCCACGTGACCAGGTCACCTGGGGCCGGTGACCCCACGTGACCCGGTCACCTGGGGCCGGTGTCCCCACGTGACCCGGGGTCCTGGTGCCAGGGGTGGTCATCGGAACCTGGGAACCAGGCCGGTTACCCGACACGACCCGGTGACCCGTTGCTGTGGTGTCGACGGACTCGTGGACCTGGGTTCGGGGTCCCGACCTGACGACGGTGACCTGGGGCCGGTGTCCCCACGTGACCCGCTGACCTGGGGGCCGGTGACCCCACGTGACCCGCTGACCTGGGGCCGGTGACCCCGCGTGACCCGGTCACCTGGGGCCGGGGTCCCCACAGGACCCGGGGTCCTGGTGCCGGGGTGGTCACCGGAACCTGGGAACCAGGCCGGTTACCCGACACGACCCGGTGACCTGGGGCCGGGTTAACGACCTGTCCAGGGACCCGGCCGGGGACCCGACAGGACCCGGTGGTCCTTCGCTGGTGTCCCCGATGCAACCCGGGGACCCGGGCCCGGGCCCCCACGTGATCCAGTGATCCGGTGCTTTTGTCCCGATGCAACCCGGGGACCTGGGCCGGGGACCCGGTATGACTCCGTCTTGCGGGGCCAGGGTGGGTCACCTGACACTGGTACCCGGGACAGCGACCCGACATGACCCCGTGACCCGGGGCCGGGGTGCCGACCTGTCCAGGGGACCCGACCCGGGTACCCGACAGGACCCGGTGATCTGCGGCTGGGGTAAAAAACCCGTCCCGGGGACCCGGGCTGGGTCCCGACATGACCCGGTGACCTGGGTCTGTGGTGTCGACCGGACTCGGGGACCTGGTCCGGTGTCCCGTCATGACCCGGGGACCTGGGGTCGGGGTGGTCACCCAGACCCTTGTACCCAGGCCGTTGACCCGACATGACCCTGTGACCCGGGGCCTGGGTAAAAATCCAAGCCGGGGACCCGGGCATGGGACGTGACATGACCCGACCTGGGTCCGGGGTCCCGAACTGACCCGGTGACCTGGGTCCGGGGACTCGGTATGACCCGGTTACCTGGGTCCGGGGTCCCCACGTGACCCGGTCACCTGGGGCCGGGGTCCCCACGTGACCCGCTGACCTGGGGCCGGTGACCCCACGTGACCCGGTCACCTGGGGCCGGTGTCCCCACATGACCCGGGGTCCTGGTGCCGGGGTGGTCATCGGAACCTGGGAACAAGGCCGGGTGCGCGAGATGACCGGGTGACCTGGGGCCGGGTTATCAACCTGTCCAGGGGACCCGGGCCGGGGACCCGACAGGACCCGGTGATCTGCGGCTGGGGTAAAAACCCGTCCCGGGGACCCGGGCTGGGTCCCGACATGCCTTGGTTACCTGGGGCCGGTGACCCCACGTGACCTGGTCACCTGGGGCCGGTGACCCCACGTGACCCGGTCACCTGGGGCCGGTGTCCCCACGTGACCCGGTCACCTGGGGCCGGTGACCCCACGTGACCCGGTCACCTGGGGCCGGTGACCCCACGTGACCAGGTCACCTGGGGCCGGTGACCCCACGTGACCCGGTCACCTGGGGCCGGTGACCCCACGTGACCAGGTCACCTGGGGCCGGTGACCCCACGTGACCCGGTCACCTGGGGCCGGTGTCCCCACGTGACCCGGTCACCTGGGGCCGGTGACCCCACGTGACCCGGTCACCTGGGGCCGGTGACCCCACGTGACCCGGTCACCTGGGGCCGGTGACCCCACGTGACCCGGTCACCTGGGGCCGGTGACCCCACGTGACCCGGTCACCTGGGGCCGGTGTCCCCACGTGACCCGGTCACCTGGGGCCGGTGACCCCACGTGACCCGGTCACCTGGGGCCGGTGACCCCACGTGACCCGGTCACCTGGGGCCGGTGTCCCCACGTGACCCGGTCACCTGGGGCCGGTGACCCCACGTGACCCGGTCACCTGGGGCCGGTGACCCCACGTGACCAGGTCACCTGGGGCCGGTGACCCCACGTGAAACAGTCACCTGGTGCCGGGGTCCCCACGGGACCCGGGGTCCTGGTGCCGGGGTGGTCACCGGAACCTGGGAACCAGGCCGGGTGCGCGACATGACCCGGTGACCTGGGGCCGGGTTAACGACCTGTCCAGGGGACCCGGGCCGGGGACCCGACAGGACCCGGTGGTCCTTCGCTGGTGTCCCGATGCAACCCGGGGACCCGGGCCCGGGCCCCCACGTGATCCAGTGATCCGGTGCTTTTGTCCCGATGCAACCCGGGGACCCGGGCCGGGGACCCGGTATGACTCCGTCTCCCGGGGCCGGGGTGGTCACCTGACACTGGTACCCGGGACAGCGACCCGACATGACCCCGTGACCCGGGGCCGGGGTGCCGACCTGTCCAGGGGACCCGACCCGGGTACCCGACAGGACCCGGTGATCTGCGGCTGGGGTAAAAACCCGTCCCGGGGACCCGGGCTGGGTCCCGACATGACCCGGTGACCTGGGGCTGTGGTGTCGACCGGACTCGGGGACCTGGTCCGGTGTCCCGTCATGACCCGGAGACCTGGGGTCGGGGTGGTCACCAGACCCTTGTACCCAGGCCGTTGACCCGACATGACCCTGTGACCCGGGGCCTGGGTAAAAATCCAACCCGGGGACCCGGGCATGGGACGTGACATGACCCGACCTGGGTCCGGGGTCCCGAACTGACCCGGTGACCTGGGTCCGGGGACTCGGTATGACCCGGTTACCTGGGGCCGGTGTCCCCACGTGACCCGCTGACCTGGGTCCGGGGTCCCCACGTGACCCGCTGACCTGAGGCCGGTGTCCCCACGTGACCCGGTCACCTGGGGCCGGTGACCCCACGTGACCCGGTCACCTGGGGCCGGTGACCCCACGTGACCAGGTCACCTGGGGCCGGTGACCCAACGTGACCCGGTCACCTGGGGCCGGTGTCCCCACGTGACCCGGTCACCTGGGGCCGGTGACCCCACGTGACCCGGTCACCTGGGGCCGGTGACCCCACGTGACCCGGTCACCTGGGGCCGGTGACCCCACGTGACCCGGTCACCTGGGGCCGGTGTCCCCACGTGACCCGGTCACCTGGGGCCGGTGTCCCCACGTGACCCGGTCACCTGGGGCCGGTGACCCCACGTGACCCGGTCACCTGGGGCCGGTGACCCCACGTGACCCGGTCACCTGGGGCCGGTGACCCCACGTGACCCGGTCACCTGGGGCCGGTGTCCCCACGTGACCCGGTCACCTGGGGCCGGTGACCCCACGTGACCCGGTCACCTGGGGCCGGTGACCCCACGTGACCCGGTCACCTGGGGCCGGTGACCCCACGTGACCCTGTCACCTGGGGCCGGTGACCCCACGTGACCCGGTCACCTGGGGCCGGTGACCCCACGTGACCCGCTGAGCTGGGGCCGGTGACCCCACGTGACCCGGTCACCTGGGGCCGGTGACCCCACGTGACCAGGTCACCTGGGGCCGGTGACCCCACGTGACCCGGTCACCTGGGGCCGGTGTCCCCACGTGACCCGGGGTCCTGGTGCCGGGGTGGTCATCGGAACCTGGGAACCAGGCCGGTTACCCGACACGACCCGGTGACCCGTTGCTGTGGTGTCGACGGACTCGTGGACCTGGGTTCGGGGTCCCGACCTGACGCGGTGACCTGGGGCCGGTGTCCCCACGTGACCCGCTGACCTGGGGCCGGTGACCCCACGTGACCCGCTGACCTGGGGCCGGTGACCCCGCGTGACCCGGTCACCTGGGGCCGGGGTCCCCACAGGACCCGGGGTCCTGGTGCCGGGGTGGTCACCGGAACCTGGGAACCAGGCCGGTTACCCGACACGACCCGGTGACCTGGGGCCGGGTTAACGACCTGTCCAGGGGACCCGGGCCGGGGACCCGACAGGACCCGGTGGTCCTTCGCTGGTGTCCCGATGCAACCCGGGGACCCGGGCCCGGGCCCCCACGTGATCCAGTGATCCGGTGCTTTTGTCCCGATGCAACCCGGGGACCTGGGCCGGGGACCCGGTATGACTCCGTCTTGCGGGGCCAGGGTGGTCACCTGACACTGGTACCCGGGACAGCGACCCGACATGACCCCGTGACCCGGGGCCGGGGTGCCGACCTGTCCAGGGGACCCGACCCGGGTACCCGACAGGACCCTGTGATCTGCGGCTGGGGTAAAAACCCGTCCCGGGGACCCGGGCTGGGTCCCGACATGACCCGGTGACCTGGGTCTGTGGTGTCGACCGGACTCGGGGACCTGGTCCGGTGTCCCGTCATGACCCGGGGACCTGGGGTCGGGGTGGTCACCAGACCCTTGTACCCAGGCCGTTGACCCGACATGACCCTGTGACCCGGGGCCTGGGTAAAAATCCAAGCCGGGGACCCGGGCATGGGACGTGACATGACCCGACCTGGGTCCGGGGTCCCGAACTGACCCGGTGACCTGGGTCCGGGGACTCGGTATGACCCGGTTACCTGGGTCCGGGGTCCCCACGTGACCCGGTCACCTGGGGCCGGGGTCCCCACGTGACCCGCTGACCTGGGGCCGGTGACCCCACGTGACCCGGTCACCTGGGGCCGGTGTCCCCACATGACCCGGGGTCCTGGTGCCGGGGTGGTCATCGGAACCTGGGAACAAGGCCGGGTGCGCGAGATGACCGGGTGACCTGGGGCCGGGTTATCAACCTGTCCAGGGGACCCGGGCCGGGGACCCGACAGGACCCGGTGATCTGCGGCTGGGGTAAAAACCCGTCCCGGGGACCCGGGCTGGGTCCCGACATGCCTTGGTTACCTGGGGCCGGTGACCCCACGTGACCTGGTCACCTGGGGCCGGTGACCCCACGTGACCCGGTCACCTGGGGCCGGTGACCCCACGTGACCCGGTCACCTGGGGCCGGTGACCCCACGTGACCCGGTCACCTGGGGCCGGTGACCCCACGTGACCAGGTCACCTGGGGCCGGTGACCCCACGTGACCCGGTCACCTGGGGCCGGTGACCCCACGTGACCAGGTCACCTGGGGCCGGTGACCCCACGTGACCCGGTCACCTGGGGCCGGTGTCCCCACGTGACCCGGTCACCTGGGGCCGGTGACCCCACGTGACCCGGTCACCTGGGGCCGGTGACCCCACGTGACCCGGTCACCTGGGGCCGGTGACCCCACGTGACCCAGTCACCTGGGGCCGGTGACCCCACGTGACCCGATGACCTGGGGCCGGTGACCCCACGTGACCCGGTCACCTGGGGCCGGGGTCCCCACGGGACCCGGGGTCCTGGTGCCGGGGTGGTCACCGGAACCTGGGAACCAGGCCGGTTACCCGACACGACCCGGTGACCTGGGGCCGGGTTAACGACCTGTCCAGGGGACCCGGGCCGGGGACCCGACAGGACCCGGTGGTCCTTCGCTGGTGTCCCGATGCAACCCGGGGACCCGGGCCCGGGCCCCCACGTGATCCAGTGATCCGGTGCTTTTGTCCCGATGCAACCCGGGGACCTGGGCCGGGGACCCGGTATGACTCCGTCTCCCGGGGCCGGGGTGGTCACCTGACACTGGTACCCGGGACAGCGACCCGACATGACCCCGTGACCCGGGGCCGGGGTGCCGACCTGTCCAGGGGACCCGACCCGGGTACCCGACAGGACCCTGTGATCTGCGGCTGGGGTAAAAACCCGTCCCGGGGACCCGGGCTGGGTCCCGACATGCCTTGGTTACCTGGGGCTGTGGTGTCCCCACGTGACCCGGTCACCTGGGGCCGGTGACCCCACGTGAAACAGTCACCTGGTGCCGGGGTCCCCACGGGACCCGGGGTCCTGGTGCCGGGGTGGTCACCGGAACCTGGGAACCAGGCCGGGTGCGCGACATGACCCGGTGACCTGGGGCCGGGTTAACGACCTGTCCAGGGGACCCGGGCCGGGGACCCGACAGGACCCGGTGATCTGCGGCTGGGGTAAAAACCCGTCCCGGGGACCCGGGCTGGGTCCCGACATGCCTTGGTTACCTGCGGCCGGTGTCCCCACGTGACCCGGTCACCTGGGGCCGGTGACCCCACGTGACCCGGTCACCTGGGGCCGGTGACCCCACGTGACCAGGTCACCTGGGGCCGGTGACCCCACGTGACCCGGTCACCTGGGGCCGGTGACCCCACGTGACCCGGTCACCTGGGGCCGGTGACCCCACGTGACCAGGTCACCTGGGGCCGGTGACCCCACGTGACCCGGTCACCTGGGGCCGGTGACCCCACGTGACCCGGTCACCTGGGGCCGGTGACCCCACGTGACCAGGTCACCTGGGGCCGGTGACCCCACATGACCCGATGACCTGGGGCCGGTGACCCCACGTGACCCGGTCACCTGGGGCCGGTGTCCCCACGTGACCCGGTGTCCTGGTGCCGGGGTGGTCATCGGAACCTGGGAACCAGGCCGGTTACCCGACACGACCCAGTGACCCGTTGCTGTGGTGTCGACGGACTCGTGGACCTGGGTTCGGGGTCCCGACCTGACGCGGTGACCTGGGGCCGGTGTCCCCACGTGACCCGCTGACCTGGGGCCGGTGACCACACGTGACCCGCTGACCTGGGGCCGGTGACCCCGCGTGACCCGGTCACCTGGGGCCGGGGTCCCCACGGGACCCGGGGTCCTGGTGCCGGGGTGGTCACCGGAACCTGGGAACCAGGCCGGTTACCCGACACGACCCGGTGACCTGGGGCCGGGTTAACGACCTGTCCAGGGGACCCGGGCCGGGGACCCGACAGGACCCGGTGGTCCTTCGCTGGTGTCCCGATGCAACCCGGGGACCCGGGCCCGGGCCCCCACGTGATCCAGTGATCCGGTGCTTTTGTCCCGATGCAACCCGGGGACCCGGGCCGGGGACCCGGTATGACTCCGTCTCCCGGGGCCGGGGTGGTCACCTGACACTGGTACCCGGGACAGCGACCCGACATGACCCCGTGACCCGGGGCCGGGGTGCCGACCTGTCCAGGGGACCCGACCCGGGTACCCGACAGGACCCGGTGATCTGCGGCTGGGGTAAAAACCCGTCCCGGGGACCCGGGCTGGGTCCCGACATGACCCGGTGACCTGGGGCTGTGGTGTCGACCGGACTCGGGGACCTGGTCCGGTGTCCCGTCATGACCCGGAGACCTGGGGTCGGGGTGGTCACCAGACCCTTGTACCCAGGCCGTTTACCCGACATGACCCTGTGACCCGGGGCCTGGGTAAAAATCCAACCCGGGGACCCGGGCATGGGACGTGACATGACCCGACCTGGGTCCGGGGTCCCGAACTGACCCGGTGACCTGGGTCCGGGGACTCGGTATGACCCGGTTACCTGGGGCCGGTGTCCCCACGTGACCCGCTGACCTGGGTCCGGGGTCCCCACGTGACCCGCTGACCTGAGGCCGGTGTCCCCACGTGACCCGGTCACCTGGGGCCGGTGACCCCACGTGACCCGGTCACCTGGGCCGGTGACCCCACGTGACCAGGTCACCTGGGGCCGGTGACCCCACGTGACCCGGTCACCTGGGGCCGGTGTCCCCACGTGACCCGGTCACCTGGGGCCGGTGACCCCACGTGACCCGGTCACCTGGGGCCGGTGACCCCACGTGACCCGGTCACCTGGGGCCGGTGACCCCACGTGACCCGGTCACCTGGGGCCGGTGTCCCCACGTGACCCGGTCACCTGGGGCCGGTGACCCCACGTGACCCGGTCACTTGGGGCCGGTGACCCCACGTGACCCGGTCACCTGGGGCCGGTGACCCCACGTGACCCGGTCACCTGGGGCCGGTGTCCCCACGTGACCCGGTCACCTGGGGCCGGTGACCCCACGTGACCCGGTCACCTGGGGCCGGTGACCCCACGTGACCCGGTCACCTGGGGCCGGTGACCCCACGTGACCAGGTCACCTGGGGCCGGTGACCCCACGTGAAACAGTCACCTGGTGCCGGGGTCCCCACGGGACCCGGGGTCCTGGTGCCGGGGTGGTCACCGGAACCTGGGAACCAGGCCGGGAGCGCGACATGACCCGGTGACCTGGGGCCGGGTTAACGACCTGTCCAGGGGACCCGGGCCGGGGACCCGACAGGACCCGGTGATCTGCGGCTGGGGTAAAAACCCGTCCCGGGGACCCGGGCTGGGTCCCGACATGCCTTGGTTACCTGCGGCCGGTGTCCCCACGTGACCCGGTCACCTGGGGCCGGTGACCCCACGTGACCCGGTCACCTGGGGCCGGTGACCCCACGTGACCAGGTCACCTGGGGCCGGTAACCCCACGTGACCCGGTCACCTGGGGCCGGTGTCCCCACGTGACCCGGTCACCTGGGGCCGGTGACCCCACGTGACCCGGTCACCTGGGGCCGGTGACCCCACGTGACCAGGTCACCTGGGGCCGGTGACCCCACGTGACCCGGTCACCTGGGGCCGGTGACCCCACGTGACCCGGTCACCTGGGGCCGGTGACCCCACGTGATCCGGTCACCTGGGGCCGGTGACCCCACGTGACCCGGTCACCTGGGGCCGGTGACCCCACGTGACCCGGTCACCTGGGGCCGGTGACCGCACGTGACCCGGTCACCTGGGGCCGGTGACCCCACGTGACCAGGTCACCTGGGGCCGGTGACCCCACATGACCCGATGACCTGGGGCCGGTGACCCCACGTGACCCGGTCACCTGGGGCCGGTGTCCCCACGTGACCCGGGGTCCTGGTGCCGGGGTGGTCATCGGAACCTGGGAACCAGGCCGGTTACCCGACACGACCCGGTGACCCGTTGCTGTGGTGTCGACGGACTCGTGGACCTGGGTTCGGGGTCCCGACCTGACGCGGTGACCTGGGGCCGGTGTCCCCACGTGACCCGCTGACCTGGGGCCGGTGACCCCACGTGACCCGCTGACCTGGGGCCGGTGACCCCGCGTGACCCGGTCACCTGGGGCCGGGGTCCCCACGGGACCCGGGGTCCTGGTGCCGGGGTGGTCACCGGAACCTGGGAACCAGGCCGGTTACCCGACACGACCCGGTGACCTGGGGCCGGGTTAACGACCTGTCCAGGGGACCCGGGCCGGGGACCCGACAGGACCCGGTGGTCCTTCGCTGGTGTCCCGATGCAACCCGGGGACCCGGGCCCGGGCCCCCACGTGATCCAGTGATCCGGTGCTTTTGTCCCGATGCAACCCGGGGACCTGGGCCGGGGACCCGGTATGACTCCGTCTCCCGGGGCCGGGGTGGTCACCTGACACTGGTACCCGGGACAGCGACCCGACATGACCCCGTGACCCGGGGCCGGGGTGCCGACCTGTCCAGGGGACCCGACCCGGGTACCCGACAGGACCCTGTGATCTGCGGCTGGGGTAAAAACCCGTCCCGGGGACCCGGGCTGGGTCCCGACATGACCCGGTGACCTGGGTCTGTGGTGTCGACCGGACTCGGGGACCTGGTCCGGTGTCCCGTCATGACCCGGGGACCTGGGGTCGGGGTGGTCACCAGACCCTTGTACCCAGGCCGTTGACCCGACATGACCCTGTGACCCGGGGCCTGGGTAAAAATCCAAGCCGGGGACCCGGGCATGGGACGTGACATGACCCGACCTGGGTCCGGGGTCCCGAACTGACCCGGTGACCTGGGTCCGGGGACTCGGTATGACCCGGTTACCTGGGTCCGGGGTCCCCACGTGACCCGGTCACCTGGGGCCGGGGTCCCCACGTGACCCGCTGACCTGGGGCCGGTGTCCCCACGTGACCCGGTCACCTGGGGCCGGTGACCCCACGTGACCCGGTCACCTGGGCAGGTGACCCCACGTGACCAGGTCACCTGGGGCCGGTGACCCCACGTGACCCGGTCACCTGGGGCCGGTGTCCCCACGTGACCCGGTCACCTGGGGCCGGTGACCCCACGTGACCCGGTCACCTGGGGCCGGTGACCCCACGTGACCCGGTCACCTGGGGCCGGTGACCCCACGTGACCCGGTCACCTGGGGCCGGTGTCCCCACGTGACCCGGTCACCTGGGGCCGGTGACCCCACGTGACCCGGTCACTTGGGGCCGGTGACCCCACGTGACCCGGTCACCTGGGGCCGGTGACCCCACGTGACCCGGTCACCAGGGGCCGGTGTCCCCACGTGACCCGGTCACCTGGGGCCGGTGACCCCACGTGACCCGGTCACCTGGGGCCGGTGACCCCACGTGACCCGGTCACCTGGGGCCGGTGACCCCACGTGACCAGGTCACCTGGGGCCGGTGACCCCACGTGAAACAGTCACCTGGTGCCGGGGTCCCCACGGGACCCGGGGTCCTGGTGCCGGGGTGGTCACCGGAACCTGGGAACCAGGCCGGGTGCGCGACATGACCCGGTGACCTGGGGCCGGGTTAACGACCTGTCCAGGGGACCCGGGCCGGGGACCCGACAGGTCCCGGTGATCTGCGGCTGGGGTAAAAACCCGTCCCGGGGACCCGGGCTGGGTCCCGACATGCCTTGGTTACCTGCGGCCGGTGTCCCCACGTGACCCGGTCACCTGGGGCCGGTGACCCCACGTGACCCGGTCACCTGGGGCCGGTGACCCCACGTGACCAGGTCACCTGGGGCCGGTGACCCCACGTGACCCGGTCACCTGGGGCCGGTGTCCCCACGTGACCCGGTCACCTGGGGCCGGTGACCCCACGTGACCCGGTCACCTGGGGCCGGTGACCCCACGTGACCAGGTCACCTGGGGCCGGTGACCCCACGTGACCCGGTCACCTGGGGCCGGTGACCCCACGTGACCCGGTCACCTGGGGCCGGTGACCCCACGTGACCCGGTCACCTGGGGCCGGTGACCCCACGTGACCAGGTCACCTGGGGCCGGTGACCCCACGTTACCCAATGACCTGGGGCCGGTGACCCCACGTGACCCGGTCACCTGGGGCCGGTGTCCCCACGTGACCCGGGGTCCTGGTGCCGGGGTGGTCATCGGAACCTGGGAACAAGGCCGGGTGCGCGAGATGACCGGGTGACCTGGGGCCGGGTTATCAACCTGTCCAGGGGACCCGGGCCGGGGACCCGACAGGACCCGGTGATCTGCGGCTGGGGTAAAAACCCGTCCCGGGGACCCGGGCTGGGTCCCGACATGCCTTGGTTACCTGGGGCCGGTGACCCCACGTGACCCGGTCACCTGGGGCCGGTGACCCCACGTGACCCGGTCACCTGGGGCCGGTGTCCCCACGTGACCCGGTCACCTGGGGCCGGTGACCCCACGTGACCCGGTCACCTGGGGCCGGTGACCCCACGTGACCCGGTCACCTGGGGCCGGTGACCCCACGTGACCCGGTCACCTGGGGCCGGTGACCCCACGAGACCCGGTCACCTGGGGCCGGTGACCCCACGTGACCCGGTCACCTGGGGCCGGTGACCCCACGTGACCCGGTCACCTGGGGCCGGTGACCCCACGTGACCAGGTCACCTGGGGCCGGTGACCCCACGTGACCCGGTCACCTGGTGCCGGGGTCCCCACGGGACAAGGGGTCCTGGTGCCGGGGTGGTCATCGGAACCTGGGAACCAGGCCGGTTACCCGACACGACCCGGTGACCCGTTGCTGTGGTGTCGACGGACTCGTGGACCTGGGTTCGGGGTCCCGACCTGACGCGGTGACCTGGGGCCGGTGTCCCCACGTGACCCGCTGTCCTGGGGCCGGTGACCCCACGTGACCCGCTGACCTGGGGCCGGTGACCCCGCGTGACCCGGTCACCTGGGGCCGGGGTCCCCACGGGACCCGGGGTCCTGGGGCCGGGGTGGTCACCGGAACCTGGGAACCAGGCCGGTTACCCGACACGACCCGGTGACCTGGGGCCGGGTTAACGACCTGTCCAGGGGACCCGGGCCGGGGACCCGACAGGACCCGGTGGTCCTTCGCTGGTGTCCCGATGCAACCCGGGGACCCGGGCCCGGGCCCCCACGTGATCCAGTGATCCGGTGCTTTTGTCCCGATGCAACCCGGGGACCTGGGCCGGGGACCCGGTATGACTCCGTCTCCCGGGGCCGGGGTGGTCACCTGACACTGGTACCCGGGACAGCGACCCGACATGACCCCGTGACCCGGGGCCGGGGTGCCGACCTGTCCAGGGGACCCGACCCGGGTACCCGACAGGACCCGGTGATCTGCGGCTGGGGTAAAAACCCGTCCCGGGGACCCGGGCTGGGTCCCGACATGACCCGGTGACCTGGGGCTGTGGTGTCGACCGGACTCGGGGACCTGGTCCGGTGTCCCGTCATGACCCGGGGACCTGGGGTCGGGGTGGTCACCAGACCCTTGTACCCAGGCCGTTGACCCGACATGACCCTGTGACCCGGGGCCTGGGTAAAAATCCAAGCCGGGGACCCGGGCATGGGACGTGACATGACCCGACCTGGGTCCGGGGTCCCGAACTGACCCGGTGACCTGGGTCCGGGGACTCGGTATGACCCGGTTACCTGGGTCCGGGGTCCCCACGTGACCCGGTCACCTGGGGCCGGGGTCCCCACGTGACCCGCTGACCTGGGGCCGGTGACCCCACGTGACCCGGTCACCTGAGGCCGGTGAACCCACGTGACCCGGTCACCTGGGGCCGGTGTCCCCACGTGACCCGGTCACCTGGGGCCGGTGACCCCACGTGACCCGGTCACCTGGGGCCGGTGACCCCACGTGACCAGGTCACCTGGGGCCGGTGACCCCACGTGACCCGGTCACCTGAGGCCGGTGACCCCACGTGACCCGGTCACCTGGGGCCGGTGTCCCCACGTGACCCGGTCACCTGGGGCCGGTGACCCCACGTGACCCGGTCACCTGGGGCCGGTGACCCCACGTGACCAGGTCACCTGGGGCCGGTGACCCCACGTGACCCGGTCACCTGGGGCCGGTGTCCCCACGTGACCCGGTCACCTGGGGCCGGTGACCCCACGTGACCCGGTCACCTGGGGCCGGTGACCCCACGTGACCAGGTCACCTGGGGCCGGTGACCCCACGTGACCCGGTCACCTGGGGCCGGTGACCCCACGTGACCCGGTCACCTGGGGCCGGTGACCCCACGTGACCCGGTCACCTGGGGCCGGTGACCCCACGTGACCAGGTCACCTGGGGCCGGTGACCCCACGTTACCCAATGACCTGGGGCCGGTGACCCCACGTGACCCGGTCACCTGGGGCCGGTGTCCCCACGTGACCCGGGGTCCTGGTGCCGGGGTGGTCATCGGAACCTGGGAACAAGGCCGGGTGCGCGAGATGACCGGGTGACCTGGGGCCGGGTTATCAACCTGTCCAGGGGACCCGGGCCGGGGACCCGACAGGACCCGGTGATCTGCGGCTGGGGTAAAAACCCGTCCCGGGGACCCGGGCTGGGTCCCGACATGCCTTGGTTACCTGGGGCCGGTGACCCCACGAGACCCGGTCACCTGGGGCCGGTGACCCCACGTGACCCGGTCACCTGGGGCCGGTGACCCCACGTGACCCGGTCACCTGGGGCCGGTGACCCCACGTGACCAGGTCACCTGGGGCCGGTGACCCCACGTGACCCGGTCACCTGGTGCCGGGGTCCCCACGGGACAAGGGGTCCTGGTGCCGGGGTGGTCATCGGAACCTGGGAACCAGGCCGGTTACCCGACACGACCCGGTGACCCGTTGCTGTGGTGTCGACGGACTCGTGGACCTGGGTTCGGGGTCCCGACCTGACGCGGTGACCTGGGGCCGGTGTCCCCACGTGACCCGCTGTCCTGGGGCCGGTGACCCCACGTGACCCGCTGACCTGGGGCCGGTGACCCCGCGTGACCCGGTCACCTGGGGCCGGGGTCCCCACGGGACCCGGGGTCCTGGGGCCGGGGTGGTCACCGGAACCTGGGAACCAGGCCGGTTACCCGACACGACCCGGTGACCTGGGGCCGGGTTAACGACCTGTCCAGGGGACCCGGGCCGGGGACCCGACAGGACCCGGTGGTCCTTCGCTGGTGTCCCGATGCAACCCGGGGACCCGGGCCCGGGCCCCCACGTGATCCAGTGATCCGGTGCTTTTGTCCCGATGCAACCCGGGGACCTGGGCCGGGGACCCGGTATGACTCCGTCTCCCGGGGCCGGGGTGGTCACCTGACACTGGTACCCGGGACAGCGACCCGACATGACCCCGTGACCCGGGGCCGGGGTGCCGACCTGTCCAGGGGACCCGACCCGGGTACCCGACAGGACCCGGTGATCTGCGGCTGGGGTAAAAACCCGTCCCGGGGACCCGGGCTGGGTCCCGACATGACCCGGTGACCTGGGGCTGTGGTGTCGACCGGACTCGGGGACCTGGTCCGGTGTCCCGTCATGACCCGGGGACCTGGGGTCGGGGTGGTCACCAGACCCTTGTACCCAGGCCGTTGACCCGACATGACCCTGTGACCCGGGGCCTGGGTAAAAATCCAACCCGGGGACCCGGGCATGGGACGTGACATGACCCGACCTGGGTCCGGGGTCCCGAACTGACCCGGTGACCTGGGTCCGGGGACTCGGTATGACCCGGTTACCTGGGTCCGGGGTCCCCACGTGACCCGGTCACCTGGGGCCGGGGTCCCCACGTGACCCGCTGACCTGGGGCCGGTGACCCCACGTGACCCGGTCACCTGAGGCCGGTGAACCCACGTGACCCGGTCACCTGGGGCCGGTGTCCCCACGTGACCCGGTCACCTGGGGCCGGTGACCCCACGTGACCCGGTCACCTGGGGCCGGTGACCCCACGTGACCAGGTCACCTGGGGCCGGTGACCCCACGTGACCCGGTCACCTGAGGCCGGTGACCCCACGTGACCCGGTCACCTGGGGCCGGTGTCCCCACGTGACCCGGTCACCTGGGGCCGGTGACCCCACGAGACCCGGTCACCTGGGGCCGGTGACCCCACGTGACCCGGTCACCTGGGGCCGGTGACCCCACGTGACCCGGTCACCTGGGGCCGGTGACCCCACGTGACCCGGTCACCTGGGGCCGGTGACCCCACGTGACCCGCTGACCTGGGGCCGGTGACCCCACGTGACCAGGTCACCTGGGGCCGGTGACCCCACGTGACCCAGTCACCTGGTGCCGGGGTCCCCACGGGACCCGGGGTCCTGGTGCCGGGGTGGTCACCGGAACGTGGGAACCAGGCCGGTTACCCGACACGACCCGGTGACCTGGGGCCGGGTTAACGACCTGTCCAGGGGACCCGGGCCGGGGACCCGACAGGACCCGGTGGTCCTTCGCTGGTGTCCCGATGCAACCCGGGGACCCGGGCCCGGGCCCCCACGTGATCCAGTGATCCGGTGCTTTTGTCCCGATGCAACCCGGGGACCCGGGCCGGGGACCCGGTATGACTCCGTCTCCCGGGGCCGGGGTGGTCACCTGACACTGGTACCCGGGACAGCGACCCGACATGACCCCGTGACCCGGGGCCGGGGTGCCGACCTGTCCAGGGGACCCGACCCGGGTACCCGACAGGACCCGGTGATCTGCGGCTGGGGTAAAAACCCGTCCCGGGGACCCGGGCTGGGTCCCGACATGACCCGGTGACCTGGGGCTGTGGTGTCGACCGGACTCGGGGACCTGGTCCGGTGTCCCGTCATGACCCGGAGACCTGGGGTCGGGGTGGTCACCAGACCCTTGTACCCAGGCCGTTGACCCGACATGACACTGTGACCCGGGGCCTGGGTAAAAATCCAACCCGGGGACCCGGGCATGGGACGTGACATGACCCGACCTGGGTCTGGGGTCCCGAACTGACCCGGTGACCTGGGTCCGGGGACTCGGTATGACCTGGTTACCTGGGGCCGGTGTCCCCACGTGACCCGCTGACCTGGGTCCGGGGTCCCCACGTGACCCGCTGACCTGAGGCCGGTGTCCCCACGTGACCCGGTCACCTGGGGCCGGTGACCCCACGTGACCCGGTCACCTGGGGCCGGTGTCCCCACGTGACCCGGTCACCTGGGGCCGGTGACCCCACGTGACCCGGTCACCTGGGGCCGGTGACCCCACGTGACCCGGTCACCTGGGGCCGGTGACCCCACGTGACCCGGTCACCTGGGGCCGGTGACCCCACGTGACCCGGTCACCTGGGGCCGGTGTCCCCACGTGACCCGGTCACCTGGGGCCGGTGACCCCACGTGACCCGGTCACCTGGGGCCGGTGACCCCACGTGACCCGGTCACCTGGGGCCGGTGACCCCACGTGACCCGGTCACCTGGGGCCGGTGACCCCATGTGACCCGGTCACCTGGGGCCGGTGACACCACGTGACCAGGTCACCTGGGGCCGGTGACCCCACGTGACCCGATGACCTGGGGCCGGTGACCCCACGTGACCCGGTCACCTGGGGCCGGGGTCCCCACGGGACCCGGGGTCCTGGTGCCGGGGTGGTCACCGGAACCTGGGAACCAGGCCGGTTACCCGACACGACCCGGTGACCTGGGGCCGGGTTAACGACCTGTCCAGGGGACCCGGGCCGGGGACCCGACAGGACCCGGTGGTCCTTCGCTGGTGTCCCGATGCAACCCGGGGACCCGGGCCCGGGCCCCCACGTGATCCAGTGATCCGGTGCTTTTGTCCCGATGCAACCCGGGGACCTGGGCCGGGGACCCGGTATGACTCCGTCTCCCGGGGCCGGGGTGGTCACCTGACACTGGTACCCGGGACAGCGACCCGACATGACCCCGTGACCCGGGGCCGGGGTGCCGACCTGTCCAGGGGACCCGACCCGGGTACCCGACAGGACCCTGTGATCTGCGGCTGGGGTAAAAACCCGTCCCGGGGACCCGGGCTGGGTCCCGACATGCCTTGGTTACCTGGGGCCGGTGTCCCCACGTGACCCGCTGACCTGGGGCCGGTGACCCCACGTGACCCGGTCACCTGGGGCCGGTGACCCCACGTGACCCGGCCACCTGGGGCCGGTGATCCCACGTGACCCGGTCACCTGGGGCCGGTGACCCCACGTGACCCGGTGACCTGGGGCCGGTGTCCCCACGTGACCCGCTGAGCTGGGGCCGGTGACCCCACGTGACCCGGTCACCTGGGGCCGGTGTCCCCACGTGACCCGCTGACCTGGGGCCGGTGACCCCACGTGACCCGGTCACCTGGGGCCGGTGTCCCCACGTGACCCGGTCACCTGGGGCCGGTGACCCCACGTGACCCGCTGACCTGGGGCCAGTGACCCCACGTGACCCGGTCACCTGGGGCCGGTGACCCCACGTGACCCGGTCACCTGGGGCCGGTGTCCCCACGTGACCCGGTCACCTGGGGCCGGTGACCCCACGTGACCCGGTCACCTGGGGCCGGTGACCCCACGTGACCCGGTCACCGGGGGCCGGTGACCCCACGTGACCGGGTCACCTGGGTCCGGTGACCCGACGTGACCCGGTGACCTGGGGCCGGTGTCCCCACGTGACCCAGAGTCCTGGTGCCGGGGTGGTCATCGGAACCTGGGAACCAGGCCGGTTACACGACACGACCCGGTGACCCGGGGCTGTGGTGTCGACGGACTCGTGGACCTGGGTTCGGGGTCCCGACCTGACGCGGTGACCTGGGGCCGGTGTCCCCACGTGACCCGCTGACCTGGGGCCGGTGTCCCCACGTGACCCGCTGACCTGGGGCCGGTGACCCCACGTGACCCGCTGACCTGGGGCCGGTGTCCCCACGTGACCCGGGGTCCTGGTTCCGGGGTGGTCATCGGAACCTGGGAACCAGGCCGGGTGCGCGAGATGACCGGGTGACCTGGGGCCGGGTTATCGACCTGTCCAGGGGACCCGGGCCGGGGACCCGACAGGACCCGGTGATCTGCGGCTGGGGTAAAAACCCGTCCCGGGGACCCGGGCTGGGTCCCGACATGCCTTGGTTACCTGGGGCCGGTGTCCCCACGTGACCCGGTCACCTGGGGCCGGTGACCCCACGTGACCCGGTCACCTGGGGCCGGTGACCCCACGTGACCAGGTCACCTGGGGCCGGTGACCCCACGTGACCCGGTCACCTGGGGCCGGTGTCCCCACGTGACCCGGTCACCTGGGGCCGGTGACCCCACGTGACCCGGTCACCTGGGGCCGGTGACCCCACGTGACCCGGTCACCTGGGGCCGGTGACCCCACGTGACCCGGTCACCTGGGGCCGGTGACCCCACGTGACCCGGTCACCTGGGGCCGGTGACCGCACGTGACCCGGTCACCTGGGGCCGGTGACCCCACGTGACCAGGTCACCTGGGGCCGGTGACCCCACGTGACCCGATGACCTGGGGCCGGTGACCCCACGTGACCCGCTGACCTGGGGCCGGTGTCCCCACGTGACCCGGGGTCCTGGTGCCGGGGTGGTCATCGGAACCTGGGAACCAGGCCGGGTGCGCGAGATGACCGGGTGACCTGGGGCCGGGTTATCGACCTGTCCAGGGGACCCGGGCCGGGGACCCGACAGGACCCGGTGATCTGCGGCTGGGGTAAAAACCCGTCCCGGGGACCCGGGCTGGGTCCCGACATGCCTTGGTTACCTGGGGCCGGTGTCCCCACGTGACCCGGTCACCTGGGGCCGGTGACCCCACGTGACCCGGTCACCTGGGGCCGGTGACCCCACGTGACCAGGTCACCTGGGGCCGGTGACCCCACGTGACCCGGTCACCTGGGGCCGGTGTCCCCACGTGACCCGGTCACCTGGGGCCGGTGACCCCACGTGACCCGGTCACCTGGGGCCGGAGACCCCACGTGACCCGGTCACCTGGGGCCGGTGACCCCACGTGACCCGGTCACCTGGGGCCGGTGACCCCACGTGACCCGGTCACCTGGGGCCGGTGACCGCACGTGACCCGGTCACCTGGGGCAGGTGACCCCACGTGACCAGGTCACCTGGGGCCGGTGACCCCACGTGACCCGGTCACCTGGGGCCGGTGTCCCCACGTGACCCGGGGTCCTGGTGCCGGGGTGGTCATCGGAACCTGGGAACCAGGCCGGTTACCCGACACGACCCGGTGACCCGTTGCTGTGGTGTCGACGGACTCGTGGACCTGGGTTCGGGGTCCCGACCTGACGCGGTGACCTGGGGCCGGTGTCCCCACGTGACCCGCTGACCTGGGGCCGGTGACCCCACGTGACCCGCTGACCTGGGGCCGGTGACCGCACGTGACCCGGTCACCTGGGGCCGGTGACCCCACGTGACCAGGTCACCTGGGGCCGGTGACCCCACGTGACCCGGTCACCTGGGGCCGGTGTCCCCACGTGACCCGGGGTCCTGGTGCCGGGGTGGTCACCGGAACCTGGGAACCAGGCCGGTTACCTGACACGACCCGGTGACCTGGGGCCGGGTTAACGACCTGTCCATGGGACCCGGGCCGGGGACCCGACAGGACCCGGTGGTCCTTCGCTGGTGTCCCGATGCAACCCGGGGACCCGGGCCCGGGCCCCCACGTGATCCAGTGATCCGGTGCTTTTGTCCCGATGCAACCCGGGGACCTGGGCCGGGGACCCGGTATGACTCCGTCTCCCGGGGCCGGGGTGGTCACCTGACACTGGTACCCGGGACAGCGACCCGACATGACCCCGTGACCCGGGGCCGGGGTGCCGACCTGTCCAGGGGACCCGACCCGGGTACCCGACAGGACCCTGTGATCTGCGGCTGGGGTAAAAACCCGTCCCGGGGACCCGGGCTGGGTCCCGACATGACCCGGTGACCTGGGGCTGTGGTGTCGACCGGACTCGGGGACCTGGTCCGGTGTCCCGTCATGACCCGGGGACCTGGGGTCGGGGTGGTCACCAGACCCTTGTACCCAGGCCGTTGACCCGACATGACCCTGTGACCCGGGGCCTGGGTAAAAATCCAACCCGGGGACCCGGGCATGGGACGTGACATGACCCGACCTGGGTCCGGGGTCCCGAACTGACCCGGTGACGTGGGTCCGGGGACTCGGTATGACCCGGTTACCTGGGTCCGGGGTCCCCACATGACCCGGTCACCTGGGGCCGGGGTCCCCACGTGACCCGCTGACCTGGGGCCGGTGACCCCACGTGACCCGGTCACCTGGGGCCGGTGTCCCCACGTGACCCGGGGTCCTGGTGCCGGGGTGGTCATCGGAACCTGGGAACCAGGCCGGGTGCGCGAGATGACCGGGTGACCTGGGGCCGGGTTATCAACCTGTCCAGGGGACCCGGGCCGGGGACCCGACAGGACCCGGTGATCTGCGGCTGGGGTAAAAACCCGTCCCGGGGACCCGGGCTGGGTCCCGACATGCCTTGGTTACCTGGGGCCGGTGACCCCACGTGACCCGGTCACCTGGGGCCGGTGACCCCACGTGACCCGGTCACCTGGGGCCGGTGACCCCACGTGACCCGGTCACCTGGGGCCGGTGACCCCACGTGACCAGGTCACCTGGGGCCGGTGACCCCACGTGACCCGGTCACCTGGGGCCGGTGACCCCACGTGACCCGGTCACCTGGGGCCGGTGTCCCCACGTGACCCGGTCACCTGGGGCCGTTGACCCCACGAGACCCGGTCACCTGGGGCCGGTGACCCCACGTGACCCGGTCACCTGGGGCCGGTGACCCCACGTGACCCGGTCACCTGGGGCCGGTGACCCCACGTGACCAGGTCACCTGGGTCCGGTGACCCCACGTGACCCAGTCACCTGGTGCCGGGGTCCCCACGGGACCCGGGGTCCTGGTGCCGGGGTGGTCACCGGAACCTGGGAACCAGGCCGGGTGCGCGACATGACCCGGTGACCTGGGGCCGGGTTAACGACCTGTCCAGGGGACCCGGGCCGGGGACCCGACAGGACCCGGTGGTCCTTCGCTGGTGTCCCGATGCAACCCGGGGACCCGGGCCCGGGCCCCCACGTGATCCAGTGATCCGGTGCTTTTGTCCCGTTGAAACCCGGGGACCCGGGCCGGGGACCCGGTATGACTCCGTCTCCCGGGGCCGGGGTGGTCACCTGACACTGGTACCCGGGACAGCGACCCGACATGACCCCGTGACCCGGGGCCGGGGTGCCGACCTGTCCAGGGGACCCGACCCGGGTACCCGACAGGACCCGGTGATCTGCGGCTGGGGTAAAAACCCGTCCCGGGGACCCGGGCTGGGTCCCGACATGACCCGGTGACCTGGGGCTGTGGTGTCGACCGGACTCGGGGACCTGGTCCGGTGTCCCGTCATGACCCGGAGACCTGGGGTCGGGGTGGTCACCAGACCCTTGTACCCAGGCCGTTTACCCGACATGACCCTGTGACCTTGGGCCTGGGTAAAAATCCAACCCGGGGACCCGGGCATGGGACGTGACATGACCCGACCTGGGTCCGGGGTCCCGAACTGACCCGGTGACCTGGGTCCGGGGACTCGGTATGACCCGGTTACCTGGGGCCGGTGTCCCCACGTGACCCGCTGACCTGAGGCCGGTGTCCCCACGTGACCCGGTCACCTGGGGCCGGTGACCCCACGTGACCCGGTCACCTGGGCCGGTGACCCCACGTGACCAGGTCACCTGGGGCCGGTGACCCCACGTGACCCGGTCACCTGGGGCCGGTGTCCCCACGTGACCCGGTCACCTGGGGCCGGTGACCCCACGTGACCCGGTCACCTGGGGCCGGTGACCCCACGTGACCCGGTCACCTGGGGCCGGTGACCCCACGTGACCCGGTCACCTGGGGCCGGTGTCCCCACGTGACCCGGTCACCTGGGGCCGGTGACCCCACGTGACCCGGTCACCTGGGGCCGGTGTCCCCACGTGACCCGCTGAGCTGGGGCCGGTGACCCCACGTGACCCGGTCACCTGGGGCCGGTGACCCCACGTGACCCGGTCACCTGGGGCCGGTGACCCCACGTGACCAGGTCACCTGGGGCCGGTGACCCCACGTGAAACAGTCACCTGGTGCCGGGGTCCCCACGGGACCCGGGGTCCTGGTGCCGGGGTGGTCATCGGAACCTGGGAACCAGGCCGGGTGCGCGACATGACCCGGTGACCTGGGGCCGGGTTAACGACCTGTCCAGGGGACCCGGGCCAGGGACCCGACAGGACCCGGTGATCTGCGGCTGGGGTAAAAACCCGTCCCGGGGACCCGGGCTGGGTCCCGACATGCCTTGGTTACCTGCGGCCGGTGTCCCCACGTGACCCGGTCACCTGGGGCCGGTGACCCCACGTGACCCGGTCACCTGGGGCCGGTGACCCCACGTGACCAGGTCACCTGGGGCCGGTGACCCCACGTGACCCGGTCACCTGGGGCCGGTGTCCCCACGTGACCCGGTCACCTGGGGCCGGTGACCCCACGTGACCCGGTCACCTGGGGCCGGTGACCCCACGTGACCCGGTCACCTGGGGCCGGTGACCCCACGTGACCCGGTCACCTGGGGCCGGTGACCGCACGTGACCCGGTCACCTGGGGCCGGTGACCCCACGTGACCAGGTCACCTGGGGCCGGTGACCCCACGTGACCCGATGACCTGGGGCCGGTGACCCCACGTGACCCGGTCACCTGGGGCCGGTGTCCCCACGTGACCCGGGGTCCTGGTGCCGGGGTGGTCATCGGAACCTGGGAACCAGGCCGGTCACCCGACACGACCCGGTGACCCGTTGCTGTGGTGTCGACGGACTCATGGACCTGGGTTCGGGGTCCCGACCTGACGCGGTGACCTGGGGCCGGTGTCCCCACGTGACCCGCTGACCTGGGGCCGGTGACCCCACGTGACCCGCTGACCTGGGGCCGGTGACCCCGCGTGACCCGGTCACCTGGGGCCGGGGTCCCCACGGGACCCGGGGTCCTGGTGCCGGGGTGGTCACCGGAACCTGGGAACCAGGCCGGTTACCCGACACGACCCGGTGACCTGGGGCCGGGTTAACGACCTGTCCAGGGGACCCGGGCCGGGGACCCGACAGGACCCGGTGGTCCTTCGCTGGTGTCCCGATGCAACCCGGGGACCCGGGCCCGGGCCCCCATGTGATCCAGTGATCCGGTGCTTTTGTCCCGATGCAACCCGGGGACCTGGGCCGGGGACCCGGTATGACTCCGTCTCCCGGGGCCGGGGTGGTCACCTGACACTGGTACCCGGGACAGCGACCCGACATGACCCCGTGACCCGGGGCCGGGGTGCCGACCTGTCCAGGGGACCCGACCCGGGTACCCGACAGGACCCTGTGATCTGCGGCTGGGGTAAAAACCCGTCCCGGGGACCCGGGCTGGGTCCCGACATGACCCGGTGACCTGGGTCTGTGGTGTCGACCAGACTCGGGGACCTGGTCCGGTGTCCCGTCATGACCCGGGGACCTGGGGTCGGGGTGGTCACCAGACCCTTGTACCCAGGCCGTTGACCCGACATGACCCTGTGACCCGGGTCCTGGGTAAAAATCCAAGCCGGGGACCCGGGCTTGGGACGTGACATGACCCGACCTGGGTCCGGGGTCCCGAACTGACCCGGTGACCTGGGTCCGGGGACTCGGTATGACCCGGTTACCTGGGTCCGGGGTCCCCACGTGACCCGGTCACCTGGGGCCGGGGTCCCCACGTGACCCGCTGACCTGGGGCCGGTGACCCCACGTGACCCGGTCACCTGGGGCCGGTGTCCCCACGTGACCCGGGGTCCTGGTGCCGGGGTGGTCATCGGAACCTGGGAACCAGGCCGGGTGCGCGAGATGACCGGGTGACCTGGGGCCGGGTTATCAACCTGTCCAGGGGACCCGGGCCGGGGACCCGACAGGACCCGGTGATCTGCGGCTGGGGTAAAAACCCGTCCCGGGGACCCGGGCTGGGTCCCGACATGCCTTGGTTACCTGGGGCCGGTGACCCCACGTGACCCGGTCACCTGGGGCCGGTGACCCCACGTGACCCGGTCACCTGGGGCCGGTGACCCCACGTGACCCGGTCACCTGGGGCCGGTGACCCCACGTGACCCGGTCACCTGGGGCCGGTGTCCCCACGTGACCCGGTCACCTGGGGCCGGTGACCCCACGTGACCAGGTCACCTGGGGCCGGTGACCCCACGTGACCAGGTCACCTGGGGCCGGTGACCCCACGTGACCCGGTCACCTGGTGCCGGGGTCCCCACGGGACCCGGGGTCCTGGTGCCGGTGTGGTCACCGGAACCTGGGAACCAGGCCGGGTGCGCGACATGACCCGGTGACCTGGGGCCGGGTTAACGACCTGTCCAGGGGACCCGGGCCGGGGACCCGACAGGACCCGGTGGTCCTTCGCTGGTGTCCCGATGCAACCCGGGGACCCGGGCCGGGGACCCCACGTGATCCAGTGATCCGGTGCTTTTGTCCCGATGCAACCCGGGGACCCGGGCCGGGGACCCGGTATGACTCCGTCTCCCGGGGCCGGGGTGGTCACCTGACACTGGTACCCGGGACAGCGACCCGACATGACCCCGTGACCCGGGGCCGGGGTGCCGACCTGTCCAGGGGACCCGACCCGGGTACCCGACAGGACCCGGTGATCTGCGGCTGGGGTAAAAACCCGTCCCGGGGACCCGGGCTGGGTCCCGACATGACCCGGTGACCTGGGGCTGTGGTGTCGACCGGACTCGGGGACCTGGTCCGGTGTCCCGTCATGACCCGGAGACCTGGGGTCGGGGTGGTCACCAGACCCTTGTACCCAGGCCGTTGACCCGACATGACCCTGTGACCCGGGGCCTGGGTAAAAATCCAACCCGGGGACCCGGGCATGGGACGTGACATGACCCGACCTGGGTCCGGGGTCCCGAACTGACCCGGTGACCTGGGTCCGGGGACTCGGTATGACCCGGTTACCTGGGGCCGGTGTCCCCACGTGACCCGCTGACCTGGGTCCGGGGTCCCCACGTGACCCGTTGACCTGAGGCCGGTGTCCCCACGTGACCCGGTCACCTGGGGCCGGTGACCCCACGTGACCCGGTCACTTGGGGCCGGTGACCCCACGTGACCAGGTCACCTGGGGCCGGTGACCCCACGTGACCCGGTCACCTGGGGCCGTTGACCCCACGTGACCCGGTCACCTGGGGCCGGTGACCCCACGTGACCCGGTCACCTGGGGCCGGTGTCCCCACGTGACCCGGTCACCTGGGGCCGGTGACCCCACGTGACCCGGTCACCTGGGGCCGGTGACCCCACGTGACCCGGTCACCTGGGGCCGGTGTCCCCACGTGACCCGGTCACCTGGGGCCGGTGACCCCACGTGACCCGGTCACCTGGGGCCGGTGACCCCACGTGACCCGGTCACCTGGGGCCGGTGACCCCACGTGACCCGGTCACCTGGGGCCGGTGTCCCCTCGTGACCCGGTCACCTGGGGCCGGTGACCCCACGTGACCCGGTCACCTGGGGCCGGTGACCCCACGTGACCCGGTCACCTGGGGCCGGTGACCGCACGTGACCCGGTCACCTGGGGCCGGTGACCCCACGTGACCAGGTCACCTGGGGCCGGTGACCCCACGTGACCCGATGACCTGGGGCCGGTGACCCCACGTGACCCGGTCACCTGGGGCCGGTGTCCCCACGTGACCCGGGGTCCTGGTGCCGGGGTGGTCATCGGAACCTGGGAACCAGGCCGGTTACCCGACACGACCCGGTGACCCGTTGCTGTGGTGTCGACGGACTCGTGGACCTGGGTTCGGGGTCCCGACCTGACGCGGTGCTCTGGGGCCGGTGTCCCCACGTGACCCGCTGACCTGGGGCCGGTGACCCCACGTGACCCGCTGACCTGGGGCCGGTGACCCCGCGTGACCCGGTCACCTGGGGCCGGGGTCCCCACGGGACCCGGGGTCCTGGTGCCGGGGTGGTCACCGGAACCTGGGAACCAGGCCGGTTACCCGACACGACCCGGTGACCTGGGGCCGGGTTAACGACCTGTCCAGGGGACCCGGGCCGGGGACCCGACAGGACCCGGTGGTCCTTCGCTGGTGTCCCGATGCAACCCGGGGACCCGGGCCCGGGCCCCCACGTGATCCAGTGATCCGGTGCTTTTGTCCCGATGCAACCCGGGGACCTGGGCCGGGGACCCGGTATGACTCCGTCTCCCGGGGCCGGGGTGGTCACCTGACACTGGTACCCGGGACAGCGACCCGACATGACCCCGTGACCCGGGGCCGGGGTGCCGACCTGTCCAGGGGACCCGACCCGGGTACCCGACAGGACCTGGTGATCTGCGGCTGGGGTAAAAACCCGTCCCGGGGACACGGGCTGGGTCCCGACATGCCTTGGTTACCTGGGGCCGGTGTCCCCACGTGACCCGCTGACCTGGGGCCGGTGACCCCACGTGACCCGGTCACCTGGGGCCGGTGACCCCACGTGACCCGGTGACCTGGGGCCGGTGTCCCCACGTGACCCGCTGAGCTGGGGCCGGTGACCCCACGTGACCCGGTCACCTGGGGCCGGTGACCCCACGTGACCCGGTCACCTGGGGCTGGTGTCCCCACGTGACCCGCTGACCTGGGGCCGGTGACCCCACGTGACCCGGTCACCTGGGGCCGGTGTCCCCACGTGACCCGGTCACCTGGGGCCGGTGACCCCACGTGACCCGCTGACCTGGGGCCGGTGACCCCACGTGACCCGGTCACCTGGGGCCGGTGACCCCACTTGACCCGGTCACCTGGGGCCGGTGTCCCCACGTGACCCGGTCACCTGGGGCCGTTGACCCCACGTGACCCGGTCACCTGGGGCCGGTGACCCCACGTGACCCGGTCACCTGGGGCCGGTGTCCACACGTGACCGGGTCACCTGGGTCCGGTGACCCGACGTGACCCGGTGACCTGGGGCCGGTGTCCCCACGTGACCCGGAGTCCTGGTGCCGGGGTGGTCATCGGAACCTGGGAACCAGGCCGGTTACACGACACGACCCGGTGACCCGGGGCTGTGGTGTCGACGGACTCGTGGACCTGGGTTCGGGGTCCCGACCTGACGCGGTGACCTGGGGCCGGTGTCCCCACGTGACCCGCTGACATGGGGCCGGTGTCCCCACGTGACCCGCTGACCTGGGGCCGGTGACCCCACGTGACCCGCTGACCTGGGGCCGGTGACCCCGCGTGACCCGGTCACCTGGGGCCGGGGTCCCCACGGGATCCGGGGTCCTGGTGCCGGGGTGGTCACCGGAACCTGGGAACCAGGCCGGTTACCCGACACGACCCGGTGACCTGGGGCCGGGTTAACGACCTGTCCAGGGGACCTGGGCCGGGGACCCGACAGGACCCTGTGGTCCTTCGCTGGTGTCCCGATGCAACCCGGGGACCCGGGCCCGGGCCCCCACGTGATCCAGTGATCCGGTGCTTTTGTCCCGATGCAACCCGGGGACCTGGGCCAGGGACCCGGTATGACTCCGTCCCCCGGGGCCGGGGTGGTCACCTGACACTGGTACCCGGGACAGCGACCCGACATGACCCCGTGACCCGGGGCCGGGGTGCCGACCTGTCCAGGGGACCCGACCCGGGTACCCGACAGGACCCGGTGATCTGCGGCTGGGGTAAAAACCCGTCCCGGGGACCCGGGCTGGGTCCCGACATGACCCGGTGACCTGGGGCTGTGGTGTCGACCGGACTCGGGGACCTGGTCCGGTGTCCCGTCATGACCCGGGGACCTGGGGTCGGGGTGGTCACCAGACCCTTGTACCCAGGCCGTTGACCCGACATGACCCTGTGACCCGGGGCCTGGGTAAAAATCCAACCCGGGGACCCGGGCATGGGACGTGACATGACCCGACCTGGGTCCGGGGTCCCGAACTGACCCGGTGACCTGGGTCCGGGGACTCGGTATGACCCGGTTACCTGGGTCCGGGGTCCCCACGTGACCCGCTGACCTGGGTCCGGGGTCCCCACGTGACCCGCTGACCTGGGGCCGGTGACCCCACGTGACCCGGTCACCTGGGGCCGGTGTCCCCACGTGACCCGGGGTCCTGGTGCCGGGGTGGTCATCGGAACCTGGGAACCAGGCCGGGTGCGCGAGATGACCGGGTGACCTGGGGCCGGGTTATCGACCTGTCCAGGGGACCCGGGCCGGGGACCCGACAGGACCCGGTGATCTGCGGCTGGGGTAAAAACCCGTCCCGGGGACCCGGGCTGGGTCCCGACATGCCTTGGTTACCTGCGGCCGGTGTCCCCACGTGACCCGGTCACCTGGGGCCGGTGACCCCACGTGACCCGGTCACCTGGGGCCGGTGACCCCACGTGACCCGGTCACCTGGGGCCGGTGTCCCCACGTGACCCGGTCACCTGGGGCCGGTGTCCCCACGTGACCCGGTCACCTGGGGCCGGTGACCCCACGTGACCCGGTCACCTGGGGCCGGTGACCCCACGTGACCCGGTCACCTGGGGCCGGGAACCCAACGTGACCCTGTCACCTGGGACCGGTGACCCCACGTGACCCGGTCACCTGGGGCCGGTGACCCCACGTGACCCGGTCACCTGGGGCCGGTGTCCCCACGTGACCCGGTCACCTGGGGCCGGTGACCCCACGTGACCCGGTCACCTGGGGCCGGTGACCCCACGTGACCCGGTCACCTGGGGCCGGTGACCCCACGTGACCCGGTCACCTGGGGCCGGTGACCCCACGTGACCCGGTCACCTGGGGCCGGTGACCCCACGTGACCCGGTCACCTGGGGCCGGTGACCGCACGTGACCCGGTCACCTGGGGCCGGTGACCCCACGTGACCAGGTCACCTGGGGCCGGTGACCCCACGTGACCCGATGACCTGGGGCCGGTGACCCCACGTGACCCGGTCACCTGGGGCCGGTGTCCCCACCTGACCCGGGGTCCTGGTGCCGGGGTGGTCATCGGAACCTGGGAACCAGGCCGGTTACCCGACACGACCCGGTGACCCGTTGCTGTGGTGTCGACGGACTCGTGGACCTGGGTTCGGGGTCCCGACCTGACGCGGTGACCTGGGGCCGGTGTCCCCACGTGACCCGCTGACCTGGGGCCGGTGACCCCACGTGACCCGCTGACCTGGGGCCGGTGACCCCGCGTGACCCGGTCACCTGGGGCCGGGGTCCCCACGGGACCCGGGGTCCTGGTGCCGGGGTGGTCACCGGAACCTGGGAACCAGGCCGGTTACCCGACACGACCCGGTGACCTGGGGCTGTGGTGTCGACCGGACTCGGGGACCTGGTCCGGTGTCCCGTCATGACCCGGAGACCTGGGGTCGGGGTGGTCACCAGACCCTTATACCCAGGCCGTTGACCCGACATGACCCTGTGACCCGGGGCCTGGGTAAAAATCCAACCCGGGGACCCGGGCATGGGACGTGACATGACCCGACCTGGGTCCGGGGTCCCGAACTGACCCGGTGACCTGGGTCCGGGGACTCGGTATGACCCGGTTACCTGGGGCCGGTGTCCCCACGTGACCCGGTCACCTGGGGCCGGGGTCCCCACGTGACCCGCTGACCTGAGGCCGGTGTCCCCACGTGACCCGGTCACCTGGGGCCGGTGACCCCACGTGACCCGGTCACCTGGGGCCGGTGACCCCACGTGACCAGGTCACCTGGGGCCGGTGACCCCACGTGACCCGGTCACCAGGGGCCGGTGTCCCCACGTGACCCGGTCACCTGGGGCCGGTGACCCCACGTGACCCGGTCACCTGGGGCCGGTGACCCCACGTGACCCGGTCACCTGGGGCCGGTGTCCCCACGTGACCCGGTCACCTGGGGCCGGTGACCCCACGTGACCCGGTCACCTGGGGCCGGTGACCCCACGTGACCCGGTCACCTGGGGCCGGTGTCCCCACGTGACCCGGTCACCTGGGGCCGGTGACCCCACGTGACCCGGTCACCTGGGGCCGGTGACCCCACGTGACCCGGTCACCTGGGGCCGGTGACCCCACGTGACCCGGTCACCTGGGACCGGTGACCCCACGTGACCCGGTCACCTGGGGCCGGTGACCCCACGTGACCAGGTCACCTGGGGCCGGTGACCCCACGTGACCCGATGACCTGGGGCCGGTGACCCCACGTGACCCGGTCACCTGGGGCCGGTGTCCCCACGTTACCCGGGGTCCTGGTGCCGGGGTGGTCATCGGAACCTGGGAACCAGGCCGGTTACCCGACACGACCCGGTGACCCGTTGCTGTGGTGTCGACGGACTCGTGGACCTGGGTTCGGGGTCCCGACCTGACGCGGTGACCTGGGGCCGGTGTCCCCACGTGACCCGCTGACCTGGGGCCGGTGACCCCACGTGACCCGCTGACCTGGGGCCGGTGACCCCGCGTGACCCGGTCACCTGGGGCCGGGGTCCCCACGGGACCCGGGGTCCTGGTGCCGGGGTGGTCACCGGAACCTGGGAACCAGGCTGGTTACCCGACACGACCCGGTGACCTGGGGCCGGGTTAACGACCTGTCCAGGGGACCCGGGCCGGGGACCCGACAGGACCCAGTGGTCCTTCGCTGGTGTCCCGATGCAACCCGGGGACCCGGGCCCGGGCCCCCACGTGATCCAGTGATCCGGTGCTTTTGTCCCGATGCAACCCGGGGACCTGGGCCGGGGACCCGGTATGACTCCGTCTCCCGGGGCCGGGGTGGTCACCTGACACTGGTACCCGGGACAGCGACCCGACATGACCCCGTGACCCGGGGCCGGGGTGCCGACCTGTCCAGGGGACCCGACCCGGGTACCCGACAGGACCCTGTGATCTGCGGCTGGGGTAAAAACCCGTCCCGGGGACCCGGGCTGGGTCCCGACATGACCCGGTGACCTGGGTCTGTGGTGTCGACCGGACTCGGGGACCTGGTCCGGTGTCCCGTCATGACCCGGGGACCTGGGGTCGGGGTGGTCACCAGACCCTTGTACCCAGGCCGTTGACCCGACATGACCCTGTGACCCGGGGCCTGGGTAAAAATCCAACCCGGGGACCCGGGCATGGGACGTGACATGACCCGACCTGGGTCCGGGGTCCCGAACTGACCCGGTGACCTGGGTCCGGGGACTCGGTATGACCCGGTTACCTGGGTCCGGGGTCCCCACGTGACCCGCTGACCTGGGGCCGGGGTCCCCACGTGACCCGCTGACCTGGGGCCGGTGACCCCACGTGACCCGGTCACCTGGGGCCGGTGTCCCCACGTGACCCGGGGTCCTGGTGCCGGGGTGGTCATCGGAACCTGGGAACCAGGCCGGGTGCGCGAGATGACCGGGTGACCTGGGGCCGGGTTATCGACCTGTCCAGGGGACCCGGGCCGGGGACCCGACAGGACCCGGTGATCGGCGGCTCGGGTAAAAACCCGTCCCGGGGACCCGGGCTGGGTCCCGACATGCCTTGGTTACCTGGGGCCGGTGACCCCACGTGACCCGGTCACCTGGGGCCGGTGTCCCCACGTGACCCGGTCACCTGGGGCCAGTGACCCCACGTGACCAGGTCACCTGGGGCCGGTGACCCCACGTGACCGGGTCACCTGGGGCCGGTGACCCCACGTGACCGGGTCACCTGGGGCCGGTGACCCCACGTGACCCGGTCACCTGGGGCCGGTGTCCCCACGTGACCCGGTCACCTGGGGCCGGTGACCCCACGAGACCCGGTCACCTGGGGCCGGTGACCCCACGTGACCCGGTCACCTGGGGCCGGTGACCCCACGTGACCCGGTCACCTGGGGCCGGTGACCCCACGTGACCCGGTCACCTGGGGCCGGTGACCCCACGTGACCTGGTCACCTGGGTCCGGGGTCCCCACGTGACCCGGTCACCTGGGGCCGGGGTCCCCACGTGACCCGCTGACCTGGGGCCGGTGACCCCGCGTGACCCGGTCACCTGGGGCCGGTGTCCCCACCTGACCCGGGGTCCTGGTGCCGGGGTGGTCATCGGAACCTGGGAACCAGGCCGGTTACCCGACACGACCCGGTGACCCGTTGCTGTGGTGTCGACGGACTCGTGGACCTGGGTTCGGGGTCCCGACCTGACGCGGTGACCTGGGGCCGGTGTCCCCACGTGACCCGCTGACCTGGGGCCGGTGACCCCACGTGACCCGCTGACCTGGGGCCGGTGACCCCGCGTGACCCGGTCACCTGGGGCCGGGGTCCCCACGGGACCCGGGGTCCTGGTGCCAGGGTGGTCACCGGAACCTGGGAACCAGGCCGGTTACCCGACACGACCCGGTGACCTGGGGCTGTGGTGTCGACCGGACTCGGGGACCTGGTCCGGTGTCCCGTCATGACCCGGAGACCTGGGGTCGGGGTGGTCACCAGACCCTTATACCCAGGCCGTTGACCCGACATGACCCTGTGACCCGGGGCCTGGGTAAAAATCCAACCCGGGGACCCGGGCATGGGACGTGACATGACCCGACCTGGGTCCGGGGTCCCGAACTGACCCGGTGACCTGGGTCCGGGGACTCGGTATGACCCGGTTACCTGGGGCCGGTGTCCCCACGTGACCCGGTCACCTGGGGCCGGGGTCCCCACGTGACCCGCTGACCTGAGGCCGGTGTCCCCACGTGACCCGGTCACCTGGGGCCGGTGACCCCACGTGACCCGGTCACCTGGGGCCGGTGACCCCACGTGACCAGGTCACCTGGGGCCGGTGACCCCACGTGACCCGGTCACCAGGGGCCGGTGTCCCCACGTGACCCGGTCACCTGGGGCCGGTGACCCCACGTGACCCGGTCACCTGGGGCCGGTGACCCCACGTGACCCGGTCACCTGGGGCCGGTGTCCCCACGTGACCCGGTCACCTGGGGCCGGTGACCCCACGTGACCCGGTCACCTGGGGCCGGTGACCCCACGTGACCCGGTCACCTGGGGCCGGTGTCCCCACGTGACCCGGTCACCTGGGGCCGGTGACCCCACGTGACCCGGTCACCTGGGGCCGGTGACCCCACGTGACCCGGTCACCTGGGGCCGGTGACCCCACGTGACCCGGTCACCTGGGACCGGTGACCCCACGTGACCCGGTCACCTGGGGCCGGTGACCCCACGTGACCAGGTCACCTGGGGCCGGTGACCCCACGTGACCCGATGACCTGGGGCCGGTGACCCCACGTGACCCGGTCACCTGGGGCCGGTGTCCCCACGTTACCCGGGGTCCTGGTGCCGGGGTGGTCATCGGAACCTGGGAACCAGGCCGGTTACCCGACACGACCCGGTGACCCGTTGCTGTGGTGTCGACGGACTCGTGGACCTGGGTTCGGGGTCCCGACCTGACGCGGTGACCTGGGGCCGGTGTCCCCACGTGACCCGCTGACCTGGGGCCGGTGACCCCACGTGACCCGCTGACCTGGGGCCGGTGACCCCGCGTGACCCGGTCACCTGGGGCCGGGGTCCCCACGGGACCCGGGGTCCTGGTGCCGGGGTGGTCACCGGAACCTGGGAACCAGGCTGGTTACCCGACACGACCCGGTGACCTGGGGCCGGGTTAACGACCTGTCCAGGGGACCCGGGCCGGGGACCCGACAGGACCCAGTGGTCCTTCGCTGGTGTCCCGATGCAACCCGGGGACCCGGGCCCGGGCCCCCACGTGATCCAGTGATCCGGTGCTTTTGTCCCGATGCAACCCGGGGACCTGGGCCGGGGACCCGGTATGACTCCGTCTCCCGGGGCCGGGGTGGTCACCTGACACTGGTACCCGGGACAGCGACCCGACATGACCCCGTGACCCGGGGCCGGGGTGCCGACCTGTCCAGGGGACCCGACCCGGGTACCCGACAGGACCCTGTGATCTGCGGCTGGGGTAAAAACCCGTCCCGGGGACCCGGGCTGGGTCCCGACATGACCCGGTGACCTGGGTCTGTGGTGTCGACCGGACTCGGGGACCTGGTCCGGTGTCCCGTCATGACCCGGGGACCTGGGGTCGGGGTGGTCACCAGACCCTTGTACCCAGGCCGTTGACCCGACATGACCCTGTGACCCGGGGCCTGGGTAAAAATCCAACCCGGGGACCCGGGCATGGGACGTGACATGACCCGACCTGGGTCCGGGGTCCCGAACTGACCCGGTGACCTGGGTCCGGGGACTCGGTATGACCCGGTTACCTGGGTCCGGGGTCCCCACGTGACCCGCTGACCTGGGGCCGGGGTCCCCACGTGACCCGCTGACCTGGGGCCGGTGACCCCACGTGACCCGGTCACCTGGGGCCGGTGTCCCCACGTGACCCGGGGTCCTGGTGCCGGGGTGGTCATCGGAACCTGGGAACCAGGCCGGGTGCGCGAGATGACCGGGTGACCTGGGGCCGGGTTATCGACCTGTCCAGGGGACCCGGGCCGGGGACCCGACAGGACCCGGTGATCTGCGGCTCGGGTAAAAACCCGTCCCGGGGACCCGGGCTGGGTCCCGACATGCCTTGGTTACCTGGGGCCGGTGACCCCACGTGACCCGGTCACCTGGGGCCGGTGTCCCCACGTGACCCGGTCACCTGGGGCCAGTGACCCCACGTGACCAGGTCACCTGGGGCCGGTGACCCCACGTGACCAGGTCACCTGGGGCCGGTGACCCCACGTGACCGGGTCACCTGGGGCCGGTGACCCCACGTGACCCGGTCACCTGGGGCCGGTGTCCCCACGTGACCCGGTCACCTGGGGCCGGTGACCCCACGAGACCCGGTCACCTGGGGCCGGTGACCCCACGTGACCCGGTCACCTGGGGCCGGTGACCCCACGTGACCCGGTCACCTGGGGCCGGTGACCCCACGTGACCCGGTCACCTGGGGCCGGTGACCCCACGTGACCTGGTCACCTGGGGCCGGTGACCCCACGTGACCAGGTCACCTGGGGCCGGTGACCCCACGTGACCCAGTCACCTGGTGCCGGGGTCCCCACGGGACCCGGGGTCCTGGTGCCGGGGTGGTCACCGGAACCTGGGAACCAGGCCGGGTGCGCGACATGACCCGGTGACCTGGGGCCGGGTTAACGACCTGTCCAGGGGACCCGGGCCGGGGACCCGACAGGACCCGGTGGTCCTTCGCTGGTGTCCCGATGCAACCCGGGGACCCGGGCCCGGGCCCCCACGTGATCCAGTGATCCGGTGCTTTTGTCCCGATGCAACCCGGGGACCCGGGCCGGGGACCCGGTATGACTCCGTCTCCCGGGGCCGGGGTGGTCACCTGACACTGGTACCCGGGACAGCGACCCGACATGACCCCGTGACCCGGGGCCGGGGTGCCGACCTGTCCAGGGGACCCGACCCGGGTACCCGACAGGACCCGGTGATCTGCGGCTGGGGTAAAAACCCGTCCCGGGGACCCGGGCTGGGTCCCGACATGACCCGGTGACCTGGGGCTGTGGTGTCGACCGGACTCGGGGACCTGGTCCGGTGTCCCGTCATGACCCGGGGACCTGGGGTCGGGGTGGTCACCAGACCCTTGTACCCAGGCCGTTGACCCGACATGACCCTGTGACCCGGGGCCTGGGTAAAAATCCAACCCGGGGACCCGGGCATGGGACGTGACATGACCCGACCTGGGTCCGGGGTCCCGAACTGACCCGGTGACCTGGGTCCGGGGACTCGGTATGACCCGGTTACCTGGGTCCGGGGTCCCCACGTGACCCGGTCACCTGGGGCCGGGGTCCCCACGTGACCCGCTGACCTGGGGCCGGTGACCCCGCGTGACCCGGTCACCTGGGGCCGGGGTCCCCACGGGATCCGGGGTCCTGGTGCTGGGGTGGTCATCGGAACCTGGGAACCAGGCCGGGTGCGCGAGATGACCGGGTGACCTGGGGCCGGGTTATCAACCTGTCCAGGGGACCCGGGCCGGGGACCCGACAGGACCCGGTGATCTGCGGCTGGGGTAAAAACCCGTCCCGGGGACCCGGGCTGGGTCCCGACATGCCTTGGTTACCTGGGGCCGGTGACCCCACGTGACCCGGTCACCTGGGGCCGGTGACCCCACGTGACCCGGTCACCTGGGCCGGTGACCCCACGTGACCAGGTCACCTGGGGCCGGTGACCCCACGTGACCCGGTCACCTGGGGCCGGTGTCCCCACGTGACCCGGTCACCTGGGGCCGGTGACCCTACGTGACCCGGTCACCTGGGGCCGGTGACCCCACGTGACCCGGTCACCTGGGGCCGGTGACCCCACGTGACCCGGTCACCTGGGGCCGGTGACCCCACGTGACCCGGTCACCTGGGGCCGGTGTCCCCACGTGACCCGGTCACCTGGGGCCGGTGACCCCACGTGACCCGGTCACCTGGGGCCGGTGACCCCACGTGACCCGGTCACCTGGGGCCGGTGACCCCACGTGACCCGGTCACCTGGGGCCGGTGTCCCCACGTGACCCGGTCACCTGGGGCCGGTGACCCCACGTGACCCGGTCACCTGGGGCCGGTGACCCCACGTGACCAGGTCACCTGGGGCCGGTGACCCCACGTGAAACAGTCACCTGGTGCCGGGGTCCCCACGGGACCCGGGGTCCTGGTGCCGGGGTGGTCACCGGAACCTGGGAACCAGGCCGGGTGCGCGACATGACCCGGTGACCTGGGGCCGGGTTAACGACCTGTCCAGGGGACCCGGGCCGGGGACCCGACAGGACCCGGTGGTCCTTCGCTGGTGTCCCGATGCAACCCGGGGACCCGGGCCCGGGCCCCCACGTGATCCAGTGATCCGGTGCTTTTGTCCCGATGCAACCCGGGGACCCGGGCCGGGGACCCGGTATGACTCCGTCTCCCGGGGCCGGGGTGGTCACCTGACACTGGTACCCGGGACAGCGACCCGACATGACCCCGTGACCCGGGGCCGGGGTGCCGACCTGTCCAGGGGACCCGACCCGGGTACCCGACAGGACCCGGTGATCTGCGGCTGGGGTAAAAACCCGTCCCGGGGACCCGGGCTGGGTCCCGACATGACCCGGTGACCTGGGGCTGTGGTGTCGACCGGACTCGGGGACCTGGTCCGGTGTCCCGTCATGACCCGGAGACCTGGGGTCGGGGTGGTCACCAGACCCTTGTACCCAGGCCGTTGACCCGACATGACCCTGTGACCCGGGGCCTGGGTAAAAATCCAACCCGGGGACCCGGGCATGGGACGTGACATGACCCGACCTGGGTCCGGGGTCCCGAACTGACCCGGTGACCTGGGTCCGGGGACTCGGTATGACCCGGTTACCTGGGTCCGGGGTCCCCACGTGACCCGGTCACCTGGGGCCGGTGACCCCACGTGACCCGCTGACCTGGGGCCGGTGTCCCCACGTGACCCGGTCACCTGGTGCCGGTGACCCCACGTGACCCGGTCACCTGGGGCCGGTGACCCCACGTGACCCGGTCACCTGGGGCCGGTGTCCCCACGTGACCCGCTGACCTGGGGCCGGTGACCCCACGTGACCCGGTCACCTGGGGCCGGTGACCCCACGTGACCCGGTCACCTGGGGCCGGTGACCCCACGTGACCCGGTCACCTGGGGCCGGTGTCCCCACGTGACCCGGTCACCTGGTGCCGGTGACCCCACGTGACCCGGTCACCTGGGGCCGGTGACCCCACGTGACCCGGTCACCTGGGGCCGGTGACCCCACGTGACCCCCTGACCTGGGGCCGGTGACCACACGTGACCCGGTCACCTGGGGCCGGTGACCCCACGTGACCCGGTGACCTGGGGCCGGTGTCCCCACGTGACCCGCTGAGCTGGGGCCGGTGACCCCACGTGACCCGGTCACCTGGGGCCGGTGTCCCCACGTGACCCGCTGACCTGGGGCCGGTGACCCCACGTGACCCGGTCACCTGGGGCCGGTGTCCCCACGTGACCCGGTCACCTGGGGCCGGTGACCCCACGTGACCCGCTGACCTGGGGCCAGTGACCCCACGTGACCCGGTCACCTGGGGCCGGTGTCCCCACGTGACCCGGTCACCTGGGGCCGGTGACCCCACGTGACCCGGTCACCTGGGGCCGGTGACCCCACGTGACCCGGTCACCTGGGGCCGGTGACCCCACGTGACCGGGTCACCTGGGTCCGGTGACCCGACGTGACCCGGTGACCTGGGGCCGGTGTCCCCACGTGACCCAGAGTCCTGGTGCCGGGGTGGTCATCGGAACCTGGGAACCAGGCCGGTTACACGACACGACCCGGTGACCCGGGGCTGTGGTGTCGACGGACTCGTGGACCTGGGTTCGGGGTCCCGACCTGACGCGGTGACCTGGGGCCGGTGTCCCCACGTGACCCGCTGACCTGGGGCCGGTGTCCCCACCTGACCCGCTGACCTGGGGCCGGTGACCCCACGTGACCCGCTGACCTGGGGCCGGTGTCCCCACGTGACCCGGGGTCCTGGTGCCGGGGTGGTCATCGGAACCTGGGAACCAGGCCGGGTGCGCGAGATGACCGGGTGACCTGGGGCCGGGTTATCGACCTGTCCAGGGGACCCGGGCCGGGGACCCGACAGGACCCGGTGATCTGCGGCTGGGGTAAAAACCCGTCCCGGGGACCCGGGCTGGGTCCCGACATGCCTTGGTTACCTGGGGCCGGTGTCCCCACGTGACCCGGTCACCTGGGGCCGGTGACCCCACGTGACCCGGTCACCTGGGGCCGGTGACCCCACGTGACCCGGTCACCTGGGGCCGGTGACCCCACGTGACCCGGTCACCTTGGGCCGGTGTCCCCACGTGACCCGGTCACCTGGGGCCGGTGACCCCACGTGACCCGGTCACCTGGGGCCGGTGACCCCACGTGACCCGGTCACCTGGGGCCGGTGACCCCACGTGACCCGGTCACCTGGGGCCGGTGACCGCACGTGACCCGGTCACCTGGGGCCGGTGACCCCACGTGACCAGGTCACCTGGGGCCGGTGACCCCACGTGACCCGATGACCTGGGGCCGGTGACCCCACGTGACCCGGTCACCTGGGGCCGGTGTCCCCACGTGACCCGGGGTCCTGGTGCCGGGGTGGTCATCGGAACCTGGGAACCAGGCCGGTTACCCGACACGACCCGGTGACCCGTTGCTGTGGTGTCGACGGACTCGTGGACCTGGGTTCGGGGTCCCGACCTGACGCGGTGACCTGGGGCCGGTGTCCCCACGTGACCCGCTGACCTGGGGCCGGTGACCCCACGTGACCCGCTGACCTGGGGCCGGTGACCCCGCGTGACCCGGTCACCTGGGGCCGGGATCCCCACGGGACCTGGGGTCCTGGGGCCGGGGTGGTCACCGGAACCTGGGAACCAGGCCGGTTACCCGACACGACCCGGTGACCTGGGGCCGGGTTAACGACCTGTCCAGGGGACCCGGGCCGGGGACCCGACAGGACCCGGTGGTCCTTCGCTGGTGTCCCGATGCAACCCGGGGACCCGGGCCCGGGCCCCCACGTGATCCAGTGATCCGGTGCTTTTGTCCCGATGCAACCCGGGGACCTGGGCCGGGGACCCGGTATGACTCCGTCTCCCGGGGCCGGGGTGGTCACCTGACACTGGTACCCGGGACAGCGACCCGACATGACCCCGTGACCCGGGGCCGGGGTGCCGACCTGTCCAGGGGACCCGACCCGGGTACCCGACAGGACCCTGTGATCTGCGGCTGGGGTAAAAACCCGTCCCGGGGACCCGGGCTGGGTCCCGACATGACCCGGTGACCTGGGGCTGTGGTGTCGACCGGACTCGGGGACCTGGTCCGGTGTCCCGTCATGACCCGGGGACCTGGGGTCGGGGTGGTCACCAGACCCTTGTACCCAGGCCGTTGACCCGACATGACCCTGTGACCCGGGGCCTGGGTAAAAATCCAACCCGGGGACCCGGGCATGGGACGTGACATGACCCGACCTGGGTCCGGGGTCCCGAACTGACCCGGTGACCTGGGTCCGGGGACTCGGTATGACCCGGTTACCTGGGTCCGGGGTCCCCACATGACCCGGTCACCTGGGGCCGGGGTCCCCACGTGACCCGCTGACCTGGGGCCGGTGACCCCACGTGACCCGGTCACCTGGGGCCGGTGTCCCCACGTGACCCGGGGTCCTGGTGCCGGGGTGGTCATCGGAACCTGGGAACCAGGCCGGGTGCGCGAGATGACCGGGTGACCTGGGGCCGGGTTATCAACCTGTCCAGGGGACCCGGGCCGGGGACCCGACAGGACCCGGTGATCTGCGGCTGGGGTAAAAACCCGTCCCGGGGACCCGGGCTGGGTCCCGACATGCCTTGGTTACCTGGGGCCGGTGTCCCCACGTGACCCGCTGACCTGGGTCCGGGGTCCCCACGTGACCCGCTGACCTGAGGCCGGTGTCCCCACGTGACCCGGTCACCTGGGGCCGGTGACCCCACGTGACCCGGTCACCTGGGCCGGTGACCCCACGTGACCAGGTCACCTGGGGCCGGTGACCCCACGTGACCCGGTCACCTGGGGCCGGTGTCCCCACGTGACCCGGTCACCTGGGGCCGGTGACCCCACGTGACCCGGTCACCTGGGGCCGGTGACCCCACGTGACCCGGTCACCTGGGGCCGGTGACCCCACGTGACCCGGTCACCTGGGGCCGGTGTCCCCACGTGACCCGGTCACCTGGGGCCGGTGACCCCACGGGACCCGGTCACTTGGGGCCGGTGACCCCACGTGACCCGGTCACCTGGGGCCGGTGACCCCACGTGACCCGGTCACCTAGGGCCGGTGTCCCCACGTGACCCGGTCACCTGGGGCCGGTGACCCCACGTGACCCGGTCACCTGCGGCCGGTGACCCCACGTGACCCGGTCACCTGGGGCCGGTGACCCCACGTGACCAGGTCACCTGGGGCCGGTGACCCCACGTGAAACAGTCACCTGGTGCCGGGGTCCCCACGGGACCCGGGGTCCTGGTGCCGGGGTGGTCATCGGAACCTGGGAACCAGGCCGGGTGCGCGACATGACCCGGTGACCTGGGGCCGGGTTAACGACCTGTCCAGGGGACCCGGGCCGGGGACCCGACAGGACCCGGTGATCTGCGGCTGGGGTAAAAACCCGTCCCGGGGACCCGGGCTGGGTCCCGACATGCCTTGGTTACCTGCGGCCGGTGTCCCCACGTGACCCGGTCACCTGGGGCCGGTGACCCCACGTGACCCGGTCACCTGGGGCCGGTGACCCCACGTGACCAGGTCACCTGGGGCCGGTGACCCCACGTGACCCGGTCACCTGGGGCCGGTGTCCCCACGTGACCCAGTCACCTGGGGCCGGTGACCCCACGTGACCCGGTCACCTGGGGCCGGTGACCCCACGTGACCCGGTCACCTGGGGCCGGTGACCCCACGTGACCCGGTCACCTGGGCCAGTGACCCCACGTGACCCGGTCACCTGGGGCCGGTGACCCCACGTGACCCGGTCACCTGGGGCCGGTGTCCCCACGTGACCCGGCCACCTGGGGCCGGTGACCCCACGTGACCCGGTCACCTGGGGCCGGTGACCCCACGTGACCCGGTCACCTGGGGCCGGTGACCCCACGTGACCCGGTCACCTGGGGCCGGTGACCCCACGTGACCCGGTGACCTGGGGCCGGTGTCCCCACGTGACCCGGTCACCTGGGGCCGGTGACCCCACGTGACCCGGTCACCTGGGGCCGGTGACCCCACGTGACCCGGTCACCTGAGGCCGGTGACCCCACGTGACCCGGTCACCTGGGGCCGGTGACCCCACGTGACCCGGTCACCTGGGGCCGGTGACCCCACGTGACCCGGTCACCTGGGGCCGGTGCCCCCACGTGACCCGGTCACCTGGGGCCGGTGACCCCACGTGACCCGGTCACCTGGGGCCGGTGACCCCACGTGACCCGGTCACCTGGGGCCGGGGTCCCCACGGGACCCGGGGTCCTGGTGCCGGGGTGGTCACCGGAACCTGGGAACCAGGCCGGTTACCCGACACGACCCGGTGACCTGGGGCCGGGTTAACGACCTGTCCAGGGGACCCGGGCCGGGGACCCGACAGGACCCGGTGGTCCTTCGCTGGTGTCCCGATGCAACCCGGGGACCCGGGCCCGGGCCCCCACGTGATCCAGTGATCCGGTGCTTTTGTCCCGATGCAACCCGGGGACCTGGGCCGGGGACCCGGTATGACTCCGTCTCCCGGGGCCGGGGTGGTCACCTGACACTGGTACCCGGGACAGCGACCCGACATGACCCCGTGACCCGGGGCCGGGGTGCCGACCTGTCCAGGGGACCCGACCCGGGTACCCGACAGGACCCTGTGATCTGCGGCTGGGGTAAAAACCCGTCCCGGGGACCCGGGCTGGGTCCCGACATGCCTTGGTTACCTGGGGCCGGTGTCCCCACGTGACCCGCTGACCTGGGGCCGGTGACCCCACGTGACCCGGTCACCTGGGGCCGGTGACCCCACGTGACCCGGTCACCTGGGGCCGGTGACCCCACGTGACCCGGTCACCTGGGGCCGGTGTCCCTACGTGACCCGGTCACCTGGTGCCGGTGACCCCACGTGACCCGGTCACCTGGGGCCGGTGACCCCACGTGACCCGGTCACCTGGGGCCGGTGACCCCACGTGACCCGCTGACCTGGGGCCGGTGACCCCACGTGACCCGGTCACCTGGGGCCGGTGACCCCACGTGACCCGGTGACCTGGGGCCGGTGTCCCCACGTGACCCGCTGAGCTGGGGCCGGTGTCCCCACGTGACCCGGTCACCTGGGGCCGGTGTCCCCACGTGACCCGCTGACCTGGGGCCGGTGACCCCACGTGACCCGGTCACCTGGGGCCGGTGTCCCCACGTGACCCGGTCACCTGGGGCCGGTGACCCCACGTGACCCGCTGACCTGGGGCCAGTGACCCCACGTGACCCGGTCACCTGGGGCCGGTGACCCCACGTGACCGGGTCACCTGGGTCCGGTGACCCGACGTGACCCGGTGACCTGGGGCCGGTGTCCCCACGTGACCCAGAGTCCTGGTGCCGGGGTGGTCATCGGAACCTGGGAACCAGGCCGGTTACACGACACGACCCGGTGACCCGGGGCTGTGGTGTCGACGGACTCGTGGACCTGGGTTCGGGGTCCCGACCTGACGCGGTGTCCTGGGGCCGGTGTCCCCACGTGACCCGCTGACCTGGGGCCGGTGTCCCCACCTGACCCGCTGACCTGGGGCCGGTGACCCCACGTGACCCGCTGACCTGGGGCCGGTGTCCCCACGTGACCCGGGGTCCTGGTGCCGGGGTGGTCATCGGAACCTGGGAACCAGGCCGGGTGCGCGAGATGACCGGGTGACCTGGGGCCGGGTTATCGACCTGTCCAGGGGACCCGGGCCGGGGACCCGACAGGACCCGGTGATCTGCGGCTGGGGTAAAAACCCGTCCCGGGGACCCGGGCTGGGTCCCGACATGCCTTGGTTACCTGGGGCCGGTGTCCCCACGTGACCCGGTCACCTGGGGCCGGTGACCCCACGTGACCCGGTCACCTGGGGCCGGTGACCCCACGTGACCCGGTCACCTGGGGCCGGTGACCCCACGTGACCCGGTCACCTGGGGCCGGTGTCCCCACGTGACCCGGTCACCTGGGGCCGGTGACCCCACGTGACCCGGTCACCTGGGGCCGGTGACCCCACGTGACCCGGTCACCTGGGGCCGGTGACCCCACGTGACCCGGTCACCTGGGGCCGGTGACCGCACGTGACCCGGTCACCTGGGGCCGGTGACCCCACGTGACCAGGTCACCTGGGGCCGGTGACCCCACGTGACCCGATGACCTGGGGCCGGTGACCCCACGTGACCCGGTCACCTGGGGCCGGTGTCCCCACGTGACCCGGGGTCCTGGTGCCGGGGTGGTCATCGGAACCTGGGAACCAGGCCGGTTACCCGACACGACCCGGTGACCCGTTGCTGTGGTGTCGACGGACTCGTGGACCTGGGTTCGGGGTCCCGACCTGACGCGGTGACCTGGGGCCGGTGTCCCCACGTGACCCGCTGACCTGGGGCCGGTGACCCCACGTGACCCGCTGACCTGGGGCCGGTGACCCCGCGTGACCCGGTCACCTGGGGCCGGGGTCCCCACGGGACCTGGGGTCCTGGGGCCGGGGTGGTCACCGGAACCTGGGAACCAGGCCGGTTACCCGACACGACCCGGTGACCTGGGGCCGGGTTAACGACCTGTCCAGGGGACCCGGGCCGGGGACCCGACAGGACCCGGTGGTCCTTCGCTGGTGTCCCGATGCAACCCGGGGACCCGGGCCCGGGCCCCCACGTGATCCAGTGATCCGGTGCTTTTGTCCCGATGCAACCCGGGGACCTGGGCCGGGGACCCGGTATGACTCCGTCTCCCGGGGCCGGGGTGGTCACCTGACACTGGTACCCGGGACAGCGACCCGACATGACCCCGTGACCCGGGGCCGGGGTGCCGACCTGTCCAGGGGACCCGACCCGGGTACCCGACAGGACCCTGTGATCTGCGGCTGGGGTAAAAACCCGTCCCGGGGACCCGGGCTGGGTCCCGACATGACCCGGTGACCTGGGGCTGTGGTGTCGACCGGACTCGGGGACCTGGTCCGGTGTCCCGTCATGACCCGGGGACCTGGGGTCGGGGTGGTCACCAGACCCTTGTACCCAGGCCGTTGACCCGACATGACCCTGTGACCCGGGGCCTGGGTAAAAATCCAACCCGGGGACCCGGGCATGGGACGTGACATGACCCGACCTGGGTCCGGGGTCCCGAACTGACCCGGTGACCTGGGTCCGGGGACTCGGTATGACCCGGTTACCTGGGTCCGGGGTCCCCACATGACCCGGTCACCTGGGGCCGGGGTCCCCACGTGACCCGCTGACCTGGGGCCGGTGACCCCACGTGACCCGGTCACCTGGGGCCGGTGTCCCCACGTGACCCGGGGTCCTGGTGCCGGGGTGGTCATCGGAACCTGGGAACCAGGCCGGGTGCGCGAGATGACCGGGTGACCTGGGGCCGGGTTATCAACCTGTCCAGGGGACCCGGGCTGGGGACCCGACAGGACCCGGTGATCTGCGGCTGGGGTAAAAACCCGTCCCGGGGACCCGGGCTGGGTCCCGACATGCCTTGGTTACCTGGGGCCGGTGTCCCCACGTGACCCGCTGACCTGGGTCCGGGGTCCCCACGTGACCCGCTGACCTGAGGCCGGTGTCCCCACGTGACCCGGTCACCTGGGGCCGGTGACCCCACGTGACCCGGTCACCTGGGCCGGTGACCCCACGTGACCAGGTCACCTGGGGCCGGTGACCCCACGTGACCCGGTCACCTGGGGCCGGTGTCCCCACGTGACCCGGTCACCTGGGGCCGGTGACCCCACGTGACCCGGTCACCTGGGGCCGGTGACCCCACGTGACCCGGTCACCTGGGGCCGGTGACCCCACGTGACCCGGTCACCTGGGGCCGGTGACCCCACGTGACCCGGTCACCTGGGGCCGGTGTCCCCACGTGACCCGGTCACCTGGGGCCGGTGACCCCACGTGACCCGGTCACCTGGGGCCGGTGACCCCACGTGACCCGGTCACCTGGGGCCGGTGACCCCACGTGACCAGGTCACCTGGGGCCGGTGACCCCACGTGAAACAGTCACCTGGTGCCGGGGTCCCCACGGGACCCGGGGTCCTGGTGCCGGGGTGGTCATCGGAACCTGGGAACCAGGCCGGGTGCGCGACATGACCCGGTGACCTGGGGCCGGGTTAACGACCTGTCCAGGGGACCCGGGCCGGGGACCCGACAGGACCCGGTGATCTGCGGCTGGGGTAAAAACCCGTCCCGGGGACCCGGGCTGGGTCCCGACATGCCTTGGTTACCTGCGGCCGGTGTCCCCACGTGACCCGGTCACCTGGGGCCGGTGACCCCACGTGACCCGGTCACCTGGGGCCGGTGACCCCACGTGACCAGGTCACCTGGGGCCGGTGACCCCACGTGACCCGGTCACCTGGGGCCGGTGTCCCCACGTGACCCGGTCACCTGGGGCCGGTGACCCCACGTGACCCGGTCACCTGGGGCCGGTGACCCCACGTGACCCGGTCACCTGGGGCCGGTGACCCCACGTGACCCGGTCACCTGGGGCCGGTGACCCCACGTGACCCGGTCACCTGGGGCCGGTGACCGCACGTGACCCGGTCACCTGGGGCCGGTGACCCCACGTGACCAGGTCACCTGGGGCCGGTGACCCCACGTGACCCGATGACCTGGGGCCGGTGACCCCACGTGACCCGGTCACCTGGGGCCGGTGTCCCCACGTGACCCGGTGTCCTGGTGCCGGGGTGGTCATCGGAACCTGGGAACCAGGCCGGTTACCCGACACGACCCGGTGACCCGTTGCTGTGGTGTCGACGGACTCGTGGACCTGGGTTCGGGGTCCCGACCTGACGCGGTGACCTGGGGCCGGTGTCCCCACGTGACCCGCTGACCTGGGGCCGGTGACCCCACGTGACCCGCTGACCTGGGGCCGGTGACCCCGCGTGACCCGGTCACCTGGGGCCGGGGTCCCCACGGGACCCGGGGTCCTGGTGCCGGGGTGGTCACCGGAACCTGGGAACCAGGCCGGTTACCCGACACGACCCGGTGACCTGGGGCCGGGTTAACAACCTGTCCAGGGGACCCGGGCCGGGGACCCGACAGGACCCGGTGGTCCTTCGCTGGTGTCCCAATGCAACCCGGGGACCCGGGCCCGGGCCCCCACGTGATCCAGTGATCCGGTGCTTTTGTCCCGATGCAACCCGGGGACCTGGGCCGGGGACCCGGTATGACTCCGTCTCCCGGGGCCGGGGTGGTCACCTGACACTGGTACCCGGGACAGCGACCCGACATGACCCCGTGACCCGGGGCCGGGGTGCCGACCTGTCCAGGGGACCCGACCCGGGTACCCGACAGGACCCTGTGATCTGCGGCTGGGGTAAAAACCCGTCCCGGGGACCCGGGCTGGGTCCCGACATGACCCGGTGACCTGGGGCTGTGGTGTCGACCGGACTCGGGGACCTGGTCCGGTGTCCCGTCATGACCCGGGGACCTGGGGTCGGGGTGGTCACCAGACCCTTGTACCCAGGCCGTTGACCCGACATGACCCTGTGACCCGGGGCCTGGGTAAAAATCCAACCCGGGGACCCGGGCATGGGACGTGACATGACCCGACCTGGGTCCGGGGTCCCGAACTGACCCGGTGACCTGGGTCCGGGGACTCGGTATGACCCGGTTACCTGGGTCCGGGGTCCCCACGTGACCCGGTCACCTGGGGCCGGGGTCCCCACGTGACCCGCTGACCTGGGGCCGGTGACCCCACGTGACCCGGTCACCTGGGGCCGGTGTCCCCACATGACCCGGGGTCCTGGTGCCGGGGTGGTCATCGGAACCTGGGAACAAGGCCGGGTGCGCGAGATGACCGGGTGACCTGGGGCCGGGTTATCAACCTGTCCAGGGGACCCGGGCCGGGGACCCGACAGGACCCGGTGATCTGCGGCTGGGGTAAAAACCCGTCCCGGGGACCCGGGCTGGGTCCCGACATGACCCGGTGACCTGGGGCTGTGGTGTCGATCGGACTCGGGGACCTGGTCCGGTGTCCCGTCATGACCCGGAGACCTGGGGTCGGGGTGGTCACCAGACCCTTGTACCCAGGCCGTTGACCCGACATGACCCTGTGACCCGGGGCCTGGGTAAAAATCCAACCCGGGGACCCGGGCATGGGACGTGACATGACCCGACCTGGGTCCGGGGTCCCGAACTGACCCGGTGACCTGGGTCCGGGGACTCGGTATGACCCGGTTACCTGGGGCCGGTGTCCCCACGTGACCCGCTGACCTGGGTCCGGGGTCCCCACGTGACCCGCTGACCTGAGGCCGGTGTCCCCACGTGACCCGGTCACCTGGGGCCGGTGACCCCACGTGACCCGGTCACCTGGGGCCGGTGACCCCACGTGACCAGGTCACCTGGGGCCGGTGACCCCACGTGACCCGGTCACCTGGGGCCGTTGACCCCACGTGACCCGGTCACCTGGGGCCGGTGACCCCACGTGACCCGGTCACCTGGGGCCGGTGTCCCCACGTGACCCGGTCACCTGGGGCCGGTGACCCCACGTGACCCGGTCACCTGGGGCCGGTGTCCCCACGTGACCCGGTCACCTGGGGCCGGTGACCCCACGTGACCCGGTCACCTGGGGCCGGTGACCCCACGTGACCCGGTCACCTGGGGCCGGTGACCCCACGTGACCCGGTCACCTGGGGCCGGTGACCCCACGTGACCCGGTCACCTGGGGCCGGTGTCCCCACGTGACCCGGTCACCTGGGGCCGGTGACCCCACGTGACCCGGTCACCTGGGGCCGGTGACCGCACGTGACCTGGTCACCTGGGGCCGGTGACCCCACGTGACCCGGTCACCTGGGGCCGGTGACCCCACGTGACCCGGTCACCTGGGGCCGGTGACCCCACGTGACCCGGTCACCTGGGGCCGGTGACCGCACTTGACCCGGTCACCTGGGGCCGGTGACCCCACGTGACCAGGTCACCTGGGGCCGGTGACCCCACGTGACCCGATGACCTGGGGCCGGTGACCCCACGTGACCCGGTCACCTGGGGCCGGTGTCCCCACGTGACCCGGGGTCCTGGTGCCGGGGTGGTCATCGGAACCTGGGAACCAGGCCGGTTACCCGACACGACCCGGTGACCCGTTGCTGTGGTGTCGACGGACTCGTGGACCTGTGTTCGGGGTCCCGACCTGACGCGGTGACCTGGGGCCGGTGTCTCCACGTGACCCGCTGACCTGGGGCCGGTGACCCCGCGTGACCCGGTCACCTGGGGCCGGGGTCCCCACGGGACCCGTGGTCCTGGTGCCGGGGTGGTCACCGGAACCTGGGAACCAGGCCGGTTACCCGACACGACCCGGTGACCTGGGGCCGGGTTAACGACCTGTCCAGGGGACCCGGGCCGGGGACCCGACAGGACCCGGTGGTCCTTCGCTGGTGTCCCGATGCAACCCGGGGACCCGGGCCCGGGCCCCCACGTGATCCAGTGATCCGGTGCTTTTGTCCCGATGCAACCCGGGGACCTGGGCCGGGGACCCGGTATGACTCCGTCTCCCGGGGCCAGGGTGGTCACCTGACACTGGTACCCGGGACAGCGACCCGACATGACCCCGTGACCCGGGGCCGGGGTGCCGACCTGTCCAGGGGACCCGACCCGGGTACCCGACAGGACCCGGTGATCTGCGGCTGGGGTAAAAACCCGTCCCGGGGACCCGGGCTGGGTCCCGACATGCCTTGGTTACCTGGGGCCGGTGTCCCCACGTGACCCGCTGACCTGGGGCCGGTGACCCCACGTGACCCGGTCACCTGGGGCCGGTGACCCCACGTGACCGGGTCACCTGGGGCCGGTGACCCCACGTGACCCGGTCACCTGGTGCCGGTGACCCCACGTGACCCGGTCACCTGGGGCCGGTGACCCCACGTGACCCGGTCACGTGGGGCCGGTGACCCCACGTGACCCGGTGACCTGGGGCCCGTGTCCCCACGTGACCCGCTGAGCTGGGGCCGGTGACCCCACGTGACCCGGTCACCTGGGGCCGGTGACCCCACGTGACCCGGTCACCTGGGGCTGGTGTCCCCACGTGACCCGCTGACCTGGGGCCGGTGACCCCACGTGACCCGGTCACCTGGGGCCGGTGACCCCACGTGACCCGGTCACCTGGGGCCGGTGACCCCACGTGACCCGCTGACCTGGGGCCGGTGACCCCACGTGACCCGGTCACCTGGGGCCGGTGACCCCACGTGACCCGGTCACCTGGGGCCGGTGTCCCCACGTGACCCGGTCACCTGGGGCCCGTGACCCCACGTGACCCGGTCACCTGGGGCCGGTGACCCCACGTGACCCGGTCACCTGGGGCCGGTGTCCCCACGTGACCGGGTCACCTGGGTCCGGTGACCCGACGTGACCCGGTGACCTGGGGCCGGTGTCCCCACGTGACCCGGAGTCCTGGTGCCGGGGTGGTCATCGGAACCTGGGAACCAGGCCGGTTACACGACACGACCCGGTGACCCGGGGCTGTGGTGTCGACGGACTCGTGGACCTGGGTTCGGGGTCCCGACCTGACGCGGTGACCTGGGGCCGGTGTCCCCACGTGACCCGCTGACCTGGGGCCGGGGTCCCCACGTGACCCGCTGACCTGGGGCCGGTGACCCCACGTGACCCGCTGACCTGGGGCCGGTGACCCCGCGTGACCCGGTCACCTGGGGCCGGGGTCCCCACGGGATCCGGGGTCCTGGTGCCGGGGTGGTCACCGGAACCTGGGAACCAGGCCGGTTACCCGACACGACCCGGTGACCTGGGGCCGGGTTAACGACCTGTCCAGGGGACCCGGGCCGGGGACCCGACAGGACCCGGTGGTCCTTCGCTGGTGTCCCGATGCAACCCGGGGACCCGGGCCCGGGCCCCCACGTGATCCAGTGATCCGGTGCTTTTGTCCCGATGCAACCCGGGGACCTGGGCCGGGGACCCGGTATGACTCCGTCCCCCGGGGCCGGGGTGGTCACCTGACACTGGTACCCGGGACAGCGACCCGACATGACCCCGTGACCCGGGGCCGGGGTGCCGACCTGTCCAGGGGACCCGACCCGGGTACCCGACAGGACCCGGTGATCTGCGGCTGGGGTAAAAACCCGTCCCGGGGACCCGGGCTGGGTCCCGACATGACCCGGTGACCTGGGGCTGTGGTGTCGACCGGACTCGGGGACCTGGTCCGGTGTCCCGTCATGACCCGGGGACCTGGGGTCGGGGTGGTCACCAGACCCTTGTACCCAGGCCGTTGACCCGACATGACCCTGTGACCCGGGGCCTGGGTAAAAATCCAACCCGGGGACCCGGGCATGGGACGTGACATGACCCGACCTGGGTCCGGGGTCCCGAACTGACCCGGTGACCTGGGTCCGGGGACTCGGTATGACCCGGTTACCTGGGTCCGGGGTCCCCACGTGACCCGGTCACCTGGGGCCGGGGTCCCCACGTGACCCGGTCACCTGGGGCCGGTGTCCCCACGTGACCCGGGGTCCTGGTGCCGGGGTGGTCATCGGAACCTGGGAACCAGGCCGGGTGCGCGAGATGACCGGGTGACCTGGGGCCGGGTTATCGACCTGTCCAGGGGACCCGGGCCGGGGACCCGACAGGACCCGGTGATCTGCGGCTGGGGTAAAAACCCGTCCCGGGGACCCGGGCTGGGTCCCGACATGCCTTGGTTACCTGCGGCCGGTGTCCCCACGTGACCCGGTCACCTGGGGCCGGTGACCCCACGTGACCCGGTCACCTGGGGCCGGTGACCCCACGTGACCCGGTCACCTGGGGCCGGTGTCCCCACGTGACCCGGTCACCTGGGGCCGGTGACCCCACGTGACCCGGTCACCTGGGGCCGGTGACCCCACGTGACCCGGTCACCTGGGGCCGGTGACCCCACGTGACCCGGTCACCTGGGGCCGGTGACCCCACGTGACCCGGTCACCTGGGACCGGTGACCCCACGTGACCCGGTCACCTGGGGCCGGTGACCCCACGTGACCCGGTCACCTGGGGCCGGTGTCCCCACGTGACCCGGTCACCTGGGGCCGGTGACCCCACGTGACCCGGTCACCTGGGGCCGGTGACCCCACGTGACCCGGTCACCTGGGGCCGGTGATCCCACGTGACCCGGTCACCTGGGGCCGGTGACCCCACGTGACCCGGTCACCTGGGGCCGGTGACCCCACGTGACCCGGTCACCTGGGGCCGGTGACCCCACGTGACCCGGTCACCTGGGGCCGGTGACCCCACGTGACCCGGTCACCTGGGGCCGGTGACCCCACGTGACCCGGTCACCTGGGGCCGGTGACCGCACGTGACCCGGTCACCTGGGGCCGGTGACCCCACGTGACCAGGTCACCTGGGGCCGGTGACCCCACGTGACCCGATGACCTGGGGCCGGTGACCCCACGTGACCCGGTCACCTGGGGCCGGTGTCCCCACGTGACCCGGGGTCCTGGTGCCGGGGTGGTCATCGGAACCTGGGAACCAGGCCGGTTACCCGACACGACCCGGTGACCCGTTGCTGTGGTGTCGACGGACTCGTGGACCTGGGTTCGGGGTCCCGACCTGACGCGGTGACCTGGGGCCGGTGTCCCCACGTGACCCGCTGACCTGGGGCCGGTGACCCCACGTGACCCGCTGACCTGGGGCCGGTGACCCCGCGTGACCCGGTCACCTGGGGCCGGGGTCCCCACGGGACCCGGGGTCCTGGTGCCGGGGTGGTCACCGGAACCTGGGAACCAGGCCGGTTACCCGACACGACCCGGTGACCTGGGGCCGGGTTAACGACCTGTCCAGGGGACCCGGGCCGGGGACCCGACAGGACCCGGTGGTCCTTCGCTGGTGTCCCGATGCAACCCGGGGACCCGGGCCCGGGCCCCCACGTGATCCAGTGATCCGGTGCTTTTGTCCCGATGCAACCCGGGGACCTGGGCCGGGGACCCGGTATGACTCCGTCTCCCGGGGCCGGGGTGGTCACCTGACACTGGTACCCGGGACAGCGACCCGACATGACCCCGTGACCCGGGGCCGGGGTGCCGACCTGTCCAGGGGACCCGACCCGGGTACCCGACAGGACCCTGTGATCTGCGGCTGGGGTAAAAACCCGTCCCGGGGACCCGGGCTGGGTCCCGACATGACCCGGTGACCTGGGTCTGTGGTGTCGACCGGACTCGGGGACCTGGTCCGGTGTCCCGTCATGACCCGGGGACCTGGGGTCGGGGTGGTCACCAGACCCTTGTACCCAGGCCGTTGACCCGACATGACCCTGTGACCCGGGGCCTGGGTAAAAATCCAACCCGGGGACCCGGGCATGGGACGTGACATGACCCGACCTGGGTCCGGGGTCCCGAACTGACCCGGTGACCTGGGTCCGGGGACTCGGTATGACCCGGTTACCTGGGTCCGGGGTCCCCACGTGACCCGGTCACCTGGGGCCGGGGTCCCCACGTGACCCGCTGACCTGGGGCCGGTGACCCCACGTGACCCGGTCACCTGGGGCCGGTGTCCCCACGTGACCCGGGGTCCTGGTGCCGGGGTGGTCATCGGAACCTGGGAACCAGGCCGGGTGCGCGAGATGACCGGGTGACCTGGGGCCGGGTTATCAACCTGTCCAGGGGACCCGGGCCGGGGACCCGACAGGACCCGGTGATCTGCGGCTGGGGTAAAAACCCGTCCCGGGGACCCGGGCTGGGTCCCGACATGCCTTGGTTACCTGGGGCCGGTGACCCCACGTGACCCGGTCACCTGGGGCCGGTGTCCCCACGTGACCCGGTCACCTGGGGCCGGTGACCCCACGTGACCCGGTCACCTGGGGCCGGTGACCCCACGTGACCAGGTCACCTGGGGCCGGTGACCCCACGTGACCCAGTCACCTGGTGCCGGGGTCCCCACGGGACCCGGGGTCCTGGTGCCGGGGTGGTCACCGGAACCTGGGAACCAGGCCGGGTGCGCGACATGACCCGGTGACCTGGGGCCGGGTTAACGACCTGTCCAGGGGACCCGGGCCGGGGACCCGACAGGACCCGGTGGTCCTTCGCTGGTGTCCCGATGCAACCCGGGGACCCGGGCCCGGGCCCCCACGTGATCCAGTGATCCGGTGCTTTTGTCCCGATGCAACCCGGGGACCCGGGCCGGGGACCCGGTATGACTCCGTCTCCCGGGGCCGGGGTGGTCACCTGACACTGGTACCCGGGACAGCGACCCGACATGACCCCGTGACCCGGGGCCGGGGTGCCGACCTGTCCAGGGGACCCGACCCGGGTACCCGACAGGACCCGGTGATCTGCGGCTGGGGTAAAAACCCGTCCCGGGGACCCGGGCTGGGTCCCGACATGACCCGGTGACCTGGGGCTGTGGTGTCGACCGGACTCGGGGACCTGGTCCGGTGTCCCGTCATGACCCGGAGACCTGGGGTCGGGGTGGTCACCAGACCCTTGTACCCAGGCCGTTGACCCGACATGACCCTGTGACCCGGGGCCTGGGTAAAAATCCAACCCGGGGACCCGGGCATGGGACGTGACATGACCCGACCTGGGTCCGGGGTCCCGAACTGACCCGGTGACCTGGGTCCGGGGACTCGGTATGACCCGGTTACCTGGGGCCGGTGTCCCCACGTGACCCGCTGACCTGGGTCCGGGGTCCCCACGTGACCCGCTGACCTGGGGCCGGTGACCCCACGTGACCCGGTCACCTGGGGCCGGTGTCCCCACGTGACCCGGGGTCCTGGTGCCGGGGTGGTCATCGGAACCTGGGAACCAGGCCGGGTGCGCGAGATGACCGGGTGACCTGGGGCCGGGTTATCGACCTGTCCAGGGGACCCGGGCCGGGGACCCGACAGGACCCGGTGATCTGCGGCTGGGGTAAAAACCCGTCCCGGGGACCCGGGCTGGGTCCCGACATGCCTTGGTTACCTGCGGCCGGTGTCCCCACGTGACCCGGTCACCTGGGGCCGGTGACCCCACGTGACCCGGTCACCTGGGGCCGGTGACCCCACGTGACCCGGTCACCTGGGGCCGGTGACCCCACGTGACCCGGTCACCTGGGGCCGGTGTCCCCACGTGACCCGGTCACCTGGGGCCGGTGACCCCACGTGACCCGGTCACCTGGGGCCGGTGACCCCACGTGACCCGGTCACCTGGGGCCGGTGACCCCACGTGACCCGGTCACCTGGGACCGGTGACCCCACGTGACCCGGTCACCTGGGGCCGGTGACCCCACGTGACCCGGTCACCTGGGGCCGGTGTCCCCACGTGACCCGGTCACCTGGGGCCGGTGACCCCACGTGACCCGGTCACCTGGGGCCGGTGACCCCACGTGACCCGGTCACCTGGGGCCGGTGACCCCACGTGACCCGGTCACCTGGGGCCGGTGTCCCCACGTGACCCGGTCACCTGGGGCCGGTGACCCCACGTGACCCGGTCACCTGGGGCCGGTGACCCCACGTGACCCGGTCACCTGGGGCCGGTGACCCCACGTGACCCGGTCACCTGGGGCCGGTGACCCCACGTGACCCGGTCACCTGGGGCCGGTGACCTCACGTGACCCGGTCACCTGGGGCCGGTGACCCCACGTGACCAGGTCACCTGGGGCCGGTGACCCCACGTGACCCGATGACCTGGGGCCGGTGACCCCACGTGACCCGGTCACCTGGGGCCGGTGTCCCCACGTGACCCGGGGTCCTGGTGCCGGGGTGGTCATCGGAACCTGGGAACCAGGCCGGTTACCCGACACGACCCGGTGACCCGTTGCTGTGGTGTCGACGGACTCGTGGACCTGGGTTCGGGGTCCCGACCTGACGCGGTGACCTGGGGCCGGTGTCCCCACGTGACCCGCTGACCTGGGGCCGGTGACCCCACGTGACCCGCTGACCTGGGGCCGGTGACCCCGCGTGACCCGGTCACCTGGGGCCGGGGTCCCCACGGGACCCGGGGTCCTGGTGCCGGGGTGGTCACCGGAACCTGGGAACCAGGCCGGTTACCCGACACGACCCGGTGACCTGGGGCCGGGTTAACGACCTGTCCAGGGGACCCGGGCCGCAAACCCGACAGGACCCGGTGGTCCTTCGCTGGTGTCCCGATGCAACCCGGGGACCCGGGCCCGGGCCCCCACGTGATCCAGTGATCCGGTGCTTTTGTCCCGATGCAACCCGGGGACCTGGGCCGGGGACCCGGTATGACTCCGTCTCCCGGGGCCGGGGTGGTCACCTGACACTGGTACCCGGGACAGCGACCCGACATGACCCCGTGACCCGGGGCCGGGGTGCCGACCTGTCCAGGGGACCCGACCCGGGTACCCGACAGGACCCGGTGATCTGCGGCTGGGGTAAAAACCCGTCCCGGGGACCCGGGCTGGGTCCCGACATGACCCGGTGACCTGGGGCTGTGGTGTCGACCGGACTCGGGGACCTGGTCCGGTGTCCCGTCATGACCCGGGGACCTGGGGTCGGGGTGGTCACCAGACCCTTGTACCCAGGCCGTTGACCCGACATGACCCTGTGACCCGGGGCCTGGGTAAAAATCCAACCCGGGGACCCGGGCATGGGACGTGACATGACCCGACCTGGGTCCGGGGTCCCGAACTGACCCGGTGACGTGGGTCCGGGGACTCGGTATGACCCGGTTACCTGGGTCCGGGGTCCCCACGTGACCCGGTCACCTGGGGCCGGGGTCCCCACGTGACCCGCTGACCTGGGGCCGGTGACCCCACGTGACCCGGTCACCTGGGGCCGGTGTCCCCACGTGACCCGGGGTCCTGGTGCCGGGGTGGTCATCGGAACCTGGGAACCAGGCCGGGTGCGCGAGATGACCGGGTGACCTGGGGCCGGGTTATCAACCTGTCCAGGGGACCCGGGCCGGGGACCCGACAGGACCCGGTGATCTGCGGCTGGGGTAAAAACCCGTCCCGGGGACCCGGGCTGGGTCCCGACATGCCTTGGTTACCTGGGGCCGGTGACCCCACGTGACCCGCTGACCTGAGGCCGGTGTCCCCACGTGACCCGCTGACCTGAGGCCGGTGTCCCCACGTGACCCGGTCACCTGGGGCCGGTGACCCCACGTGACCCGGTCACCTGGGGCCGGTGACCCCACGTGACCAGGTCACCTGGGGCCGGTGTCCCCACGTGACCCGGTCACCTGGGGCCGGTGACCCCACGTGACCCGGTCACCTGGGGCCGGTGACCCCACGTGACCAGGTCACCTGGGGCCGGTGACCCCACGTGACCCGGTCACCTGGGGCCGGTGACCCCACGTGACCCGGTCACCTGGGGCCGGTGACCCCACGTGACCCGGTCACCTGGGGCCGGTGACCCCACGTGACCAGGTCACCTGGGGCCGGTGACCCCACGTGACCCGATGACCTGGGGCCGGTGACCCCACGTGACCCGGTCACCTGGGGCCGGTGTCCCCACGTGACCCGGGGTCCTGGTGCCGGGGTGGTCATCGGAACCTGGGAACCAGGCCGGTTACCCGACACGACCCGGTGACCCGTTGCTGTGGTGTCGACGGACTCGTGGACCTGGGTTCGGGGTCCCGACCTGACGCGGTGACCTGGGGCCGGTGTCCCCACGTGACCCGCTGACCTGGGGCCGGTGACCCCACGTGACCCGCTGACCTGGGGCCGGTGACCCCGCGTGACCCGGTCACCTGGGGCCGGGGTCCCCACGGGACCCGGGGTCCTGGTGCCGGGGTGGTCACCGGAACCTGGGAACCAGGCCGGTTACCCGACACGACCCGGTGACCTGGGGCCGGGTTAACGACCTGTCCAGGGGACCCGGGCCGGGGACCCGACAGGACCCGGTGGTCCTTCGCTGGTGTCCCGATGCAACCCGGGGACCCGGGCCCGGGCCCCCACGTGATCCAGTGATCCGGTGCTTTTGTCCCGATGCAACCCGGGGACCTGGGCCGGGGACCCGGTATGACTCCGTCTCCCGGGGCCGGGGTGGTCACCTGACACTGGTACCCGGGACAGCGACCCGACATGACCCCGTGACCCGGGGCCGGGGTGCCGACCTGTCCAGGGGACCCGACCCGGGTACCCGACAGGACCCTGTGATCTGCGGCTGGGGTAAAAACCCGTCCCGGGGACCCGGGCTGGGTCCCGACATGACCCGGTGACCTGGGTCTGTGGTGTCGACCGGACTCGGGGACCTGGTCCGGTGTCCCGTCATGACCCGGGGACCTGGGGTCGGGGTGGTCACCAGACCCTTGTACCCAGGCCGTTGACCCGACATGACCCTGTGACCCGGGGCCTGGGTAAAAATCCAACCCGGGGACCCGGGCATGGGACGTGACATGACCCGACCTGGGTCCGGGGTCCCGAACTGACCCGGTGACGTGGGTCCGGGGACTCGGTATGACCCGGTTACCTGGGTCCGGGGTCCCCACGTGACCCGGTCACCTGGGGCCGGGGTCCCCACGTGACCCGCTGACCTGGGGCCGGTGACCCCACGTGACCCGGTCACCTGGGGCCGGTGTCCCCACGTGACCCGGGGTCCTGGTGCCGGGGTGGTCATCGGAACCTGGGAACCAGGCCGGGTGCGCGAGATGACCGGGTGACCTGGGGCCGGGTTATCCACCTGTCCAGGGGACCCGGGCCGGGGACCCGACAGGACCCGGTGATCTGCGGCTGGGGTAAAAACCCGTCCCGGGGACCCGGGCTGGGTCCCGACATGCCTTGGTTACCTGGGGCCGGTGACCCCACGTGACCCGGTCACCTGGGGCCGGTGTCCCCACGTGACCCGGTCACCTGGGGCCGGTGACCCCACGTGACCCGGTCACCTGGGGCCGGTGTCCCCACGTGACCCGCTGACCTGGGGCCGGTGACCCCACGTGACCGGGTCACCTGGGGCCGGTGACCCCACGTGACCCGGTCACCTGGGGCCGGTGACCCCACGAGACCCGGTCACCTGGGGCCGGTGACCCCACGAGACCCGGTCACCTGGGGCCGGTGACCCCACGTGACCCGGTCACCTGGGGCCGGTGACCCCACGTGACCAGGTCACCTGGGGCCGGTGACCCCACGTGACCCAGTCACCTGGTGCCGGGGTCCCCACGGGACCCGGGGTCCTGGTGCCGGGGTAGTCACCGGAACCTGGGAACCAGGCCGGGTGCGCGACATGACCCGGTGACCTGGGGCCGGGTTAACGACCTGTCCAGGGGACCCGGGCCGGGGACCCGACAGGACCCGGTGGTCCTTCGCTGGTGTCCCGATGCAACCCGGGGACCCGGGCCCGGGCCCCCACGTGATCCAGTGATCCGGTGCTTTTGTCCCGATGCAACCCGGGGACCCGGGCCGGGGACCCGGTATGACTCCGTCTCCCGGGGCCGGGGTGGTCACCTGACACTGGTACCCGGGACAGCGACCCGACATGACCCCGTGACCCGGGGCCGGGGTGCCGACCTGTCCAGGGGACCCGACCCGGGTACCCGACAGGACCCGGTGATCTGCGGCTGGGGTAAAAACCCGTCCCGGGGACCCGGGCTGGGTCCCGACATGACCCGGTGACCTGGGGCTGTGGTGTCGACCGGACTCGGGGACCTGGTCCGGTGTCCCGTCATGACCCGGAGACCTGGGGTCGGGGTGGTCACCAGACCCTTGTACCAGGCCGTTGACCCGACATGACCCTGTGACCCGGGGCCTGGGTAAAAATCCAACCCGGGGACCCGGGCATGGGACGTGACATGACCCGACCTGGGTCCGGGGTCCCGAACTGACCCGGTGACCTGGGTCCGGGGACTCGGTATGACCCGGTTACCTGGGGCCGGTGTCCCCACGTGACCCGCTGACCTGGGTCCGGGGTCCCCACGTGACCCGCTGACCTGAGGCCGGTGTCCCCACGTGACCCGGTCACCTGGGGCCGGTGACCCCACGTGACCCGGTCACCTGGGGCCGGTGACCCCACGTGACCAGGTCACCTGGGGCCGGTGACCCCACGTGACCCGGTCACCTGGGGCCGGTGTCCCCACGTGACCCGGTCACCTGGGGCCGGTGACCCCACGTGACACGGTCACCTGGGGCCGGTGACCCCACGTGACCCGGTCACCTGGGGCCGGTGACCCCACGTGACCCGGTCACCTGGGGCCGGTGACCCCACGTGACCCGGTCACCTGGGGCCGGTGACCCCACGTGACCCGGTCACCTGGGGCCGGTGACCCCACGTGACCCGGTCACCTGGGGCCGGTGACCCCACGTGACCCGGTCACCTGGGGCCGGTGACCCCACGTGACCCGGTCACCTGGGGCCGGTGTCCCCACGTGACCCGGTCACCTGGGGCCGGTGACCCCACGTGACCCGGTCACCTGGGGCCGGTGACCCCACGTGACCAGGTCACCTGGGGCCGGTGACCCCACGTGACCGGGTCACCTGGGGCCGGTGACCCCACGTGACCCGGTCACCTGGGGCCGGTGTCCCCACGTGACCCGGTCACCTGGGGCCGGTGACCCCACGTGACCAGGTCACCTGGGGCCGGTGACCCCACGTGACCGGGTCACCTGGGGCCGGTGACCCCACGTGACCCGGTCACCTGGGGCCGGTGTCCCCACGTGACCCGGTCACCTGGGGCCGGTGACCCCACGAGACCCGGTCACCTGGGGCCGGTGACCCCACGTGACCCGGTCACCTGGGGCCGGTGACCCCACGTGACCCGGTCACCTGGGGCCGGTGACCCCACGTGACCAGGTCACCTGGGTCCGGTGACCCCACGTGACCCAGTCACCTGGTGCCGGGGTCCCCACGGGACCCGGGGTCCTGGTGCCGGGGTGGTCACCGGAACCTGGGAACCAGGCCGGGTGCGCGACATGACCCGGTGACCTGGGGCCGGGTTAACGACCTGTCCAGGGGACCCGGGCCGGGGACCCGACAGGACCCGGTGGTCCTTCGCTGGTGTCCCGATGCAACCCGGGGACCCGGGCCCGGGCCCCCACGTGATCCAGTGATCCGGTGCTTTTGTCCCGATGCAACCCGGGGACCCGGGCCGGGGACCCGGTATGACTCCGTCTCCCGGGGCCGGGGTGGTCACCTGACACTGGTACCCGGGACAGCGACCCGACATGACCCCGTGACCCGGGGCCGGGGTGCCGACCTGTCCAGGGGACCCGACCCGGGTACCCGACAGGACCCGGTGATCTGCGGCTGGGGTAAAAACCCGTCCCGGGGACCCGGGCTGGGTCCCGACATGACCCGGTGACCTGGGGCTGTGGTGTCGACCGGACTCGGGGACCTGGTCCGGTGTCCCGTCATGACCCGGAGACCTGGGGTCGGGGTGGTCACCAGACCCTTGTACCAGGCCGTTGACCCGACATGACCCTGTGACCCGGGGCCTGGGTAAAAATCCAACCCGGGGACCCGGGCATGGGACGTGACATGACCCGACCTGGGTCCGGGGTCCCGAACTGACCCGGTGACCTGGGTCCGGGGACTCGGTATGACCCGGTTACCTGGGGCCGGTGTCCCCACGTGACCCGCTGACCTGGGTCCGGGGTCCCCACGTGACCCGCTGACCTGAGGCCGGTGTCCCCACGTGACCCGGTCACCTGGGGCCGGTGACCCCACGTGACCCGGTCACCTGGGGCCGGTGACCCCACGTGACCAGGTCACCTGGGGCCGGTGACCCCACGTGACCCGGTCACCTGGGGCCGGTGTCCCCACGTGACCCGGTCACCTGGGGCCGGTGACCCCACGTGACCCGGTCACCTGGGGCCGGTGACCCCACGTGACCCGGTCACCTGGGGCCGGTGACCCCACGTGACCCGGTCACCTGGGGCCGGTGACCCCACGTGACCCGGTCACCTGGGGCCGGTGACCCCACGTGACCCGGTCACCTGGGGCCGGTGACCCCACGTGACCCGGTCACCTGGGGCCGGTGACCCCACGTGACCCGGTCACCTGGGGCCGGTGTCCCCACGTGACCCGGTCACCTGGGGCCGGTGACCCCACGTGACCCGGTCACCTGGGGCCGGTGACCCCACGTGACCAGGTCACCTGGGGCCGGTGACCCCACGTGACCGGGTCACCTGGGGCCGGTGACCCCACGTGACCCGGTCACCTGGGGCCGGTGTCCCCACGTGACCCGGTCACCTGGGGCCGGTGACCCCACGTGACCAGGTCACCTGGGGCCGGTGACCCCACGTGACCGGGTCACCTGGGGCCGGTGACCCCACGTGACCCGGTCACCTGGGGCCGGTGTCCCCACGTGACCCGGTCACCTGGGGCCGGTGACCCCACGAGACCCGGTCACCTGGGGCCGGTGACCCCACGTGACCCGGTCACCTGGGGCCGGTGACCCCACGTGACCCGGTCACCTGGGGCCGGTGACCCCACGTGACCAGGTCACCTGGGTCCGGTGACCCCACGTGACCCAGTCACCTGGTGCCGGGGTCCCCACGGGACCCGGGGTCCTGGTGCCGGGGTGGTCACCGGAACCTGGGAACCAGGCCGGGTGCGCGACATGACCCGGTGACCTGGGGCCGGGTTAACGACCTGTCCAGGGGACCCGGGCCGGGGACCCGACAGGACCCGGTGGTCCTTCGCTGGTGTCCCGATGCAACCCGGGGACCCGGGCCCGGGCCCCCACGTGATCCAGTGATCCGGTGCTTTTGTCCCGATGCAACCCGGGGACCCGGGCCGGGGACCCGGTATGACTCCGTCTCCCGGGGCCGGGGTGGTCACCTGACACTGGTACCCGGGACAGCGACCCGACATGACCCCGTGACCCGGGGCCGGGGTGCCGACCTGTCCAGGGGACCCGACCCGGGTACCCGACAGGACCCGGTGATCTGCGGCTGGGGTAAAAACCCGTCCCGGGGACCCGGGCTGGGTCCCGACATGACCCGGTGACCTGGGGCTGTGGTGTCGACCGGACTCGGGGACCTGGTCCGGTGTCCCGTCATGACCCGGAGACCTGGGGTCGGGGTGGTCACCAGACCCTTGTACCAGGCCGTTGACCCGACATGACCCTGTGACCCGGGGCCTGGGTAAAAATCCAACCCGGGGACCCGGGCATGGGACGTGACATGACCCGACCTGGGTCCGGGGTCCCGAACTGACCCGGTGACCTGGGTCCGGGGACTCGGTATGACCCGGTTACCTGGGGCCGGTGTCCCCACGTGACCCGCTGACCTGGGTCCGGGGTCCCCACGTGACCCGCTGACCTGAGGCCGGTGTCCCCACGTGACCCGGTCACCTGGGGCCGGTGACCCCACGTGACCCGGTCACCTGGGGCCGGTGACCCCACGTGACCAGGTCACCTGGGGCCGGTGACCCCACGTGACCCGGTCACCTGGGGCCGGTGTCCCCACGTGACCCGGTCACCTGGGGCCGGTGACCCCACGTGACCCGGTCACCTGGGGCCGGTGACCCCACGTGACCCGGTCACCTGGGGCCGGTGACCCCACGTGACCCGGTCACCTGGGGCCGGTGACCCCACGTGACCCGCTGACCTGGGGCCGGTGTCCCCACGTGACCCGGTCACCTGGGGCCGGTGACCCCACGTGACCCGGTCACCTGGGGCCGGTGACCCCACGTGACCCGGTCACCTGGGGCCGGTGACCCCACGTGACCCGGTCACCTGGGGCCGGTGACCCCACGTGACCAGGTCACCTGGGGCCGGTGACCCCACGTGACCCGATGACCTGGGGCCGGTGACCCCACGTGACCCGGTCACCTGGGGCCGGTGTCCCCACGTGACCCGGGGTCCTGGTGCCGGGGTGGTCATCGGAACCTGGGAACCAGGCCGGTTACCCGACACGACCCGGTGACCCGTTGCTGTGGTGTCGACGGACTCGTGGACCTGGGTTCGGGGTCCCGACCTGACGCGGTGACCTGGGGCCGGTGTCCCCACGTGACCCGGTCACCTGGGGCCGGTGACCCCACGTGACCCGCTGACCTGGGGCCGGTGACCCCGCGTGACCCGGTCACCTGGGGCCGGGGTCCCCACGGGACCCGGGGTCCTGGTGCCGGGGTGGTCACCGGAACCTGGGAACCAGGCCGGTTACCCGACACGACCCGGTGACCTGGGGCCGGGTTAACGACCTGTCCAGGGGACCCGGGCCGGGGACCCGACAGGACCCGGTGGTCCTTCGCTGGTGTCCCGATGCAACCCGGGGACCCGGGCCCGGGCCCCCACGTGATCCAGTGATCCGGTGCTTTTGTCCCGATGCAACCCGGGGACCTGGGCCGGGGACCCGGTATGACTCCGTCTCCCGGGGCCGGGGTGGTCACCTGACACTGGTACCCGGGACAGCGACCCGACATGACCCCGTGACCCGGGGCCGGGGTGCCGACCTGTCCAGGGGACCCGACCCGGGTACCCGACAGGACCCGGTGATCTGCGGCTGGGGTAAAAACCCGTCCCGGGGACCCAGGCTGGGTCCCGACATGCCTTGGTTACCTGGGGCCGGTGTCCCCACGTGACCCGCTGACCTGGGGCCGGTGACCCCACGTGACCCGGTCACCTGGGGCCGGTGACCCCACGTGACCCGGTCACCTGGGGCCGGTGACCCCACGTGACCGGGTCACCTGGGGCCGGTGACCCCACGTGACCCGGTCACCTGGGGCCGGTGACCCCACGTGACCCGGTCACCTGGGGCCGGTGTCCCCACGTGACCCGATCACCTGGGGCCGGTGACCCCACGTGACCCGGTCACCTGGGGCCGGTGACCCCACGTGACCCGGTCACCTGGGGCCGGTGACCCCACGTGACCCGGTGACCTGGGGCCGGTGTCCCCACGTGACCCGGTCACCTGGGGCCGGTGACCACACGTGACCCGGTCACCTGGGGCCGGTGACCCCACGTGACCCTGTGACCTGGGGCCGGTGACCCCACGTGACCCGGTGACCTGGGGCCGGTGTCCCCACGTGACCCGGTCACCTGGGGCCGGTGACCCCACGTGACCCGGTCACCTGGGGCCGGTGACCCCACGTGACCCGGTGACCTGGGGCCGGTGTCCCCACGTGACCCGCTGACCTGGGGCCGGTGACCCCACGTGACCCGGTCACCTGGGACCGGTGACCCCACGTGACCCGGTCACCTGGGGCCGGTGACCCCACGTGACCCGGTCACCTGGGGCCGGTGACCCCACGTGACCCGGTCACCTGGGGCCGGTGACCCCACGTGACCCGGTCACCTGGGGCCGGTGACCCCACGTGACCAGGTCACCTGGGGCCGGTGACCCCACGTGACCCGATGACCTGGGGCCGGTGACCCCACGTGACCCGGTCACCTGGGGCCGGTGTCCCCACGTGACCCGGGGTCCTGGTGCCGGGGTGGTCATCGGAACCTGGGAACCAGGCCGGTTACCCGACACGACCCGGTGACCCGTTGCTGTGGTGTCGACGGACTCGTGGACCTGGGTTCGGGGTCCCGACCTGACGCGGTGACCTGGGGCCGGCGTCCCCACGTGACCCGCTGACCTGGGGCCGGTGACCCCACGTGACCCGGTCACCTGGGGCCGGTGACCCCACGTGACCCGGTCACCTGGGGCCGGTGACCCCACGTGACCCGGTCACCTGGGGCCGGTGACCCCACGTGACCCGCTGACCTGGGGCCGGTGACCCCACGTGACCAGGTCACCTGGGGCCGGTGACCCCGCGTGACCCATTCACCTGGTGCCGGGGTCCCCACGGGATCCGGGGTCCTGGTGCCGGGGTGGTCACCGGAACCTGGGAACCAGGCCGGGTGCGCGACATGACCCGGTGACCTGGGGCCGGGTTAACGACCTGTCCAGGGGACCCGGGCCGGGGACCCGACAGGACCCGGTGGTCCTTCGCTGGTGTCCCGATGCAACCCGGGGACCCGGGCCCGGGCCCCCACGTGATCCAGTGATCCGGTGCTTTTGTCCCGATGCAACCCGGGGACCCGGGCCGGGGAGCCGGTATGACTCCGTCTCCCGGGGCCGGGGTGGTCACCTGACACTGGTACCCGGGACAGCGACCCGACATGACCCCGTGACCCGGGGCCGGGGTGCCGACCTGTCCAGGGGACCCGACCCGGGTACCCGACAGGACCCGGTGATCTGCGGCTGGGGTAAAAACCCGTCCCGGGGACCCGGGCTGGGTCCCGACATGACCCGGTGACCTGGGGCTGTGGTGTCGACCGGACTCGGGGACCTGGTCCGGTGTCCCGTCATGACCCGGAGACCTGGGGTCGGGGTGGTCACCAGACCCTTGTACCCAGGCCGTTGACCCGACATGACCCTGTGACCCGGGGCCTGGGTAAAAATCCAACCCGGGGACCCGGGCATGGGACGTGACATGACCCGACCTGGGTCCGGGGTCCCGAACTGACCCGGTGACCTGGGTCCGGGGACTCGGTATGACCCGGTTACCTGGGGCCGGTGTCCCCACGTGACCCGCTGACCTGGGTCCGGGGTCCCCAGGTGACCCGCTGACCTGAGGCCGGTGTCCCCACGTGACCCGGTCAATTGGGGCCGGTGACCCCACATGACCCGGTCACCTGGGGCCGGTGACCCCACGTGACCAGGTCACCTGGGGCCGGTGACCCCACGTGACCCGGTCACCTGGGGCCGGTGACCCCACGTGACCCGGTCACCTGGGGCCGGTGACCCCACGTGACCCGGTCACCTGGGGCCGGTGACCCCACGTGACCAGGTCACCTGGGGCCGGTGACCCCACGTGACCCGATGACCTGGGGCCGGTGACCCCACGTGACCCGGTCACCTGGGGCCGGTGTCCCCACGTGACCCGGGGTCCTGGTGCCGGGGTGGTCATCGGAACCTGGGAACCAGGCCGGTTACCCGACACGACCCGGTGACCCGTTGCTGTGGTGTCGACGGACTCGTGGACCTGGGTTCGGGGTCCCGACCTGACGCGGTGACCTGGGGCCGGTGTCCCCACGTGACCCGCTGACCTGGGGCCGGTGACCCCACGTGACCCGGTCACCTGGGGCCGGTGACCCCACGTGACCCGGTCACCTGGGGCCGGTGACCCCACGTGACCCGGTCACCTGGGGCCGGTGACCCCACGTGACCAGGTCACCTGGGGCCGGTGACCCCACGTGACCAGGTCACCTGGGGCCGGTGACCCCGCGTGACCCAGTCACCTGGTGCCGGGGTCCCCACGGGATCCGGGGTCCTGGTGCCGGGGTGGTCACCGGAACCTGGGAACCAGGCCGGGTGCGCGACATGACCCGGTGACCTGGGGCCGGGTTAACGACCTGTCCAGGGGACCCGGGCCGGGGACCCGACAGGACCCGGTGGTCCTTCGCTGGTGTCCCGATGCAACCCGGGGACCCGGGCCCGGGCCCCCACGTGATCCAGTGATCCGGTGCTTTTGTCCCGATGCAACCCGGGGACCCGGGCCGGGGAGCCGGTATGACTCCGTCTCCCGGGGCCGGGGTGGTCACCTGACACTGGTACCCGGGACAGCGACCCGACATGACCCCGTGACCCGGGGCCGGGGTGCCGACCTGTCCAGGGGACCCGACCCGGGTACCCGACAGGACCCGGTGATCTGCGGCTGGGGTAAAAACCCGTCCCGGGGACCCGGGCTGGGTCCCGACATGACCCGGTGACCTGGGGCTGTGGTGTCGACCGGACTCGGGGACCTGGTCCGGTGTCCCGTCATGACCCGGAGACCTGGGGTCGGGGTGGTCACCAGACCCTTGTACCCAGGCCGTTGACCCGACATGACCCTGTGACCCGGGGCCTGGGTAAAAATCCAACCCGGGGACCCGGGCATGGGACGTGACATGACCCGACCTGGGTCCGGGGTCCCGAACTGACCCGGTGACCTGGGTCCGGGGACTCGGTATGACCCGGTTACCTGGGGCCGGTGTCCCCACGTGACCCGCTGACCTGGGTCCGGGGTCCCCAGGTGACCCGCTGACCTGAGGCCGGTGTCCCCACGTGACCCGGTCACCTGGGGCCGGTGACCCCACGTGACCCGGTCACCTGGGGCCGGTGACCCCACGTGACCAGGTCACCTGGGGCCGGTGACCCCACGTGACCCGGTCACCTGGGGCCGGTGTCCCCACGTGACCCGGTCACCTGGGGCCGGTGACCCCACGTGACCCGGTCACCTGGGGCCGGTGACCCCACGTGACCCGGTCACCTGGGGCCGGTGACCCCACGTGACCCGGTCACCTGGGGCCGGTGTCCCCACGTGACCCGGTCACCTGGGGCCGGTGACCCCACGTGACCCGGTCACCTGGGGCCGGTGACCCCACGTGACCCGGTCACCTGGGGCCGGTGTCCCCACGTGACCCGGTCACCTGGGGCCGGTGACCCCACGTGACCAGGTCACCTGGGGCCGGTGACCCAACGTGACCCGGTCACCTGGGGCCGGTGACCCCACGTGACCCGGTCACCTGGGGCCGGTGACCCCACGTGACCCGGCCACCTGGGGCCGGTGACCCCACGTGACCCGGCCACCTGGGGCCGGTGACCCCACGTGACCCGGTGACCTGGGGCCGGTGTCCCCACGTGACCCGCTGAGCTGGGGCCGGTGTCCCCACGTGACCCGCTGACCTGGGGCCGGTGACCCCACGTGACCCGATCACCTGGGACCGGTGACCCCACGTGACCCGGTCACCTGGGGCCGGTGACCCCACGTGACCCGGTCACCTGGGGCCGGTGACCCCACGTGACCCGGTCACCTGGGGCCGGTGACCCCACGTGACCCGGTCACCTGGGGCCGGTGACCCCACGTGACCAGGTCACCTGGGGCCGGTGACCCCACGTGACCCGATGACCTGGGGCCGGTGACCCCACGTGACCCGGTCACCTGGGGCCGGTTTCCCCACGTGACCCGGGGTCCTGGTGCCGGGGTGGTCATCGGAACCTGGGAACCAGGCCGGTTACCCGACACGACCCGGTGACCCGTTGCTGTGGTGTCGACGGACTCGTGGACCTGGGTTCGGGGTCCCGACCTGACGCGGTGACCTGGGGCCGGTGTCCCCACGTGACCCGCTGACCTGGGGCCGGTGACCCCACGTGACCCGCTGACCTGGGGCCGGTGACCCCGCGTGACCCGGTCACCTGGGGCCGGGGTCCCCACGGGACCCGGGGTCCTGGTGCCGGGGTGGTCACCGGAACCTGGGAACCAGGCCGGTTACCCGACACGACCCGGTGACCTGGGGCCGGGTTAACGACCTGTCCAGGGGACCAGGGCCGGGGACCTGACAGGACCCGGTGGTCCTTCGCTGGTGTCCCGATGCAACCCGGGGACCCGGGCCCGGGCCCCCACGTGATCCAGTGATCCGGTGCTTTTGTCCCGATGCAACCCGGGGACCTGGGCCGGGGACCCGGTATGACTCCGTCTCCCGGGGCCGGGGTGGTCACCTGACACTGGTACCCGGGACAGCGACCCGACATGACCCCGTGACCCGGGGCCGGGGTGCCGACCTGTCCAGGGGACCCGACCCGGGTACCCGACAGGACCCGGTGATCTGCGGCTGGGGTAAAAACCCGTCCCGGGGACCCGGGCTGGGTCCCGACATGCCTTGGTTACCTGGGGCCGGTGTCCCCACGTGACCCGCTGACCTGGGGCCGGTGACCCCACGTGACCCGGTCACCTGGGGCCGGTGACCCCACGTGACCCGGTCACCTGGGGCCGGTGACCCCACGTGACCGGGTCACCTGGGGCCGGTGACCCCACGTGACCCTGTCACCTGGGGCCGGTGACCCCACGTGACCCGGTCACCTGGGGCCGGTGTCCCCACGTGACCCGGTCACCTGGTGCCGGTGACCCCACGTGACCCGGTCACCTGGGGCCGGTGACCCCACGTGACCCGGTCACCTGGGGCCGGTGACCCCACGTGACCCGGTGACCTGGGGCCGGTGTCCCCACGTGACCCGGTCACCTGGGGCCGGTGACCCCACGTGACCCGCTGACCTGGGGCCGGTGACCCGGCCACCTGGGGCCGGTGACCCCACGTGACCCGGTCACCTGGGGCCGGTGACCCCACGTGACCCGGTGACCTGGGGCCGGTGTCCCCACGTTACCCGCTGAGCTGGGGCCGGTGACCCCACGTGACCCGGTCACCTGGGGCCGGTGACCCCACGTGACCCGGTCACCTGGGGCCGGTGTCCCCACGTGACCCGCTGACCTGGGGCCGGTGACCCCACGTGACCCGGTCACCTGGGGCCGGTGTCCCCACGTGACCCGCTGACCTGGGGCCGGTGACCCCACGTGACCCGCTGACCTGGGGCCGGTGACCCCACGTGACCCGGTCACCTGGGGCCGGTGACCCCACGTGACCCGGTCACCTGGGGCCGGTGACACCACGTGACCAGGTCACCTGGGGCCGGTGACCCCACGTGACCCAGTCACCTGGGGCCGGTGACCCCACGTGACCCGGTCACCTGGGGCCGGTGACCCCACGTGACCCGGTCACCTGGGGCCGGTGACCCCACGTGACCAGGTCACCTGGGGCCGGTGACCCCACGTGACCAGGTCACCTGGGGCCGGTGACCCCACGTGACCCGGTCACCTGGGGCCGGTGACCCCACGTGACCGGGTCACCTGGGGCCGGTGACCCCACGAGACCCTGTCACCTGGGGCCGGTGACCCCACGTGACCCGGTCACCTGGGGCCGGTGTCCCCACGTGACCCTGTCACCTGGTGCCGGTGACCCCACGTGACCCGGTCACCTGGGGCCGGTGACCCCACGTGACCCGGTCACCTGGGGCCGGTGACCCCACGTGACCCGGTCACCTGGGGCCGGTGTCCCCACGTGACCCGGTCACCTGGGGCCGGTGACCCCACGTGACCCGCTGACCTGGGGCCGGTGACCCGGCCACCTGGGGCCGGTGACCCCACGTGACCCGGTCACCTGGGGCCGGTGACCCCACGTGACCCGGTGACCTGGGGCCGGTGTCCCCACGTGACCCGCTGAGCTGGGGCCGGTGACCCCACGTGACCCGGTCACCTGGGGCCGGTGACCCCACGTGACCCGGTCACCTGGGGCCGGTGTCCCCACGTGACCCGCTGACCTGGGGCCGGTGACCCCACGTGACCCGGTCACCTGGGGCCGGTGTCCCCACGTGACCCAGTCACCTGGGGCCGGTGACCCCACGTGACCCGCTGACCTGGGGCCGGTGACCCCACGTGACCCGGTCACCTGGGGCCGGTGACCCCACGTGACCCGGTCACCTGGGGCCGGTGACCCCACGTGACCCGGTCACCTGGGGCCGGTGACCCCACGTGACCCGGTCACCTGGGGCCGGTGACCCCACGTGACCCGGTCACCTGGGGCCGGTGTCCCCACGTGACCCGGGGTCCTGGTGCCGGGGTGGTCATCGGAACCTGGGAACCAGGCCGGTTACCCGACACGACCCGGTGACCCGTTGCTGTGGTGTCGACGGACTCGTGGACCTGGGTTCGGGGTCCCGACCTGACGCGGTGACCTGGGGCCGGTGTCCCCACGTGACCCGCTGACCTGGGGCCGGTGACCCCACGTGACCCGCTGACCTGGGGCCGGTGACCCCACGTGACCCGGTCACCTGGGGCCGGTGACCCCACGTGACCAGGTCACCTGGGGCCGGTGACCCCGCGTGACCCAGTCACCTGGTGCCGGGGTCCCCACGGGATCCGGGGTCCTGATGCCGGGGTGGTCACCGGAACCTGGGAACCAGGCCGGGTGCGCGACATGACCCGGTGATCTGGGGCCGGGTTAACGACCTGTCCAGGGGACCCGGGCCGGGGACCCGACAGGACCCGGTGGTCCTTCGCTGGTGTCCCGATGCAACCCGGGGACCCGGGCCCGGGCCCCCACGTGATCCAGTGATCCGGTGCTTTTGTCCCGATGCAACCCGGGGACCCGGGCCGGGGACCCGGTATGACTCCGTCTCCCGGGGCCGGGGTGGTCACCTGACACTGGTACCCGGGACAGCGACCCGACATGACCCCGTGACCCGGGGCCGGGGTGCCGACCTGTCCAGGGGACCCGACCCGGGTACCCGACAGGACCCGGTGATCTGCGGCTGGGGTAAAAACCCGTCCCGGGGACCCGGGCTGGGTCCCGACATGACCCGGTGACCTGGGGCTGTGGTGTCGACCGGACTCGGGGACCTGGTCCGGTGTCCCGTCATGACCCGGAGACCTGGGGTCGGGGTGGTCACCAGACCCTTGTACCCAGGCCGTTGACCCGACATGACCCTGTGACCCGGGGCCTGGGTAAAAATCCAACCCGGGGACCCGGGCATGGGACGTGACATGACCCGACCTGGGTCCGGGGTCCCGAACTGACCCGGTGACCTGGGTCCGGGGACTCGGTATGACCCGGTTACCTGGGGCCGGTGTCCCCACGTGACCCGCTGACCTGGGTCCGGGGTCCCCACGTGACCCGCTGACCTGAGGCCGGTGTCCCCACGTGACCCGGTCACCTGGGGCCGGTGACCCCACGTGACCCGGTCACCTGGGGCCGGTGACCCCACGTGACCAGGTCACCTGGGGCCGGTGACCCCACGTGACCCGGTCACCTGGGGCCGGTGTCCCCACGTGACCCGGTCACCTGGGGCCGGTGACCCCACGTGACCCGGTCACCTGGGGCCGGTGACCCCACGTGACCCGGTCACCTGGGGCCGGTGACCCCACGTGACCCGGTCACCTGGGGCCGGTGTCCCCACGTGACCCGGTCACCTGGGGCCGGTGACCCCACGTGACCCGGTCACTTGGGGCCGGTGACCCCACGTGAACCGGTCACCTGGGGCCGGTGTCCCCACGTGACCCGGTCACCTGGGGCCGGTGACCCCACGTGACCCGGTCACCTGGGGCCGGTGACCCCACGTGACCCGGTCACCTGGTGCCGGTGACCCCACGTGACCCGGTCACCTGGGGCCGGTGACCCCACGTGACCCGGTCACCTGGGGCCGGTGACCCCACGTGACCCGGTCACCTGGGGCCGGTGACCCCACGTGACCCGATGACCTGGGGCCGGTGACCCCACGTGACCCGGTCACCTGGGGCCGGTGTCCCCACGTGACCCGGGGTCCTGGTGCCGGGGTGGTCATCGGAACCTGGGAACCAGGCCGGTTACCCGACACGACCCGGTGACCCGTTGCTGTGGTGTCGACGGACTCGTGGACCTGGGTTCGGGGTCCCGACCTGACGCGGTGACCTGGGGCCGGTGTCCCCACGTGACCAGGTCACCTGGGGCCGGTGACCCCACGTGACCCAGTCACCTGGTGCCGGGGTCCCCACGTGACCCGGGGTCCTGGTGCCGGGGTGGTCATCGGAACCTGGGAACCAGGCCGGTTACCCGACACGACCCGGTGACCTGGGGCCGGGTTAACGACCTGTCCAGGGGACCCGGGCCGGGGACCCGACAGGACCCGGTGGTCCTTCGCTGGTGTCCCGATGCAACCCGGGGACCCGGGCCCGGGCCCCCACGTGATCCAGTGATCCGGTGCTTTTGTCCCGATGCAACCCGGGGACCTGGGCCGGGGACCCGGTATGACTCCGTCTCCCGGGGCCGGGGTGGTCACCTGACACTGGTACCCGGGACAGCGACCCGACATGACCCCGTGACCCGGGGCCGGGGTGCCGACCTGTCCAGGGGACCCGACCCGGGTACCCGACAGGACCCGGTGATCTGCGGCTGGGGTAAAAACCCGTCCCGGGGACCCGGGCTGGGTCCCGACATGCCTTGGTTACCTGGGGCCGGTGTCCCCACGTGACCCGCTGACCTGGGGCCGGTGACCCCACGTGACCCGGTCACCTGGGGCCGGTGACCCCACGTGACCCGGTCACCTGGGGCCGGTGACCCCACGTGACCGGGTCACCTGGGGCCGGTGACCCCACGTGACCCTGTCACCTGGGGCCGGTGACCCCACGTGACCCGGTCACCTGGGGCCGGTGTCCCCACGTGACCCGGTCACCTGGTGCCGGTGACCCCACGTGACCCGGTCACCTGGGGCCGGTGACCCCACGTGACCCGGTCACCTGGGGCCGGTGACCCCACGTGACCCGGTGACCTGGGGCCGGTGTCCCCACGTGACCCGGTCACCTGGGGCCGGTGACCCCACGTGACCCGCTGACCTGGGGCCGGTGACCCGGCCACCTGGGGCCGGTGACCCCACGTGACCCGGTCACCTGGGGCCGGTGACCCCACGTGACCCGGTGACCTGGGGCCGGTGTCCCCACGTGACCCGCTGAGCTGGGGCCGGTGACCCCACGTGACCCGGTCACCTGGGGCCGGTGACCCCACGTGACCCGGTCACCTGGGGCCGGTGTCCCCACGTGACCCGCTGACCTGGGGCCGGTGACCCCACGTGACCCGGTCACCTGGGGCCGGTGTCCCCACGTGACCCGCTGACCTGGGGCCGGTGACCCCACGTGACCCGCTGACCTGGGGCCGGTGACCCCACGTGACCCGGTCACCTGGGGCCGGTGTCCCCACGTGACCCGGTCACCTGGGGCCGGTGACCCCACGTGACCCGGTCACCTGGGGCCGGTGACCCCACGTGACCGGGTCACCTGGGGCCGGTGACCCCACGTGACCCGGTCACCTGGGGCCGGTGTCCCCACGTGACCGGGTCACCTGGGTCCGGTGACCCGACGTGACCCAGTGACCTGGGGCCGGTGTCCCCACGTGACCCAGAGTCCTGGTGCCGGGGTGGTCATCGTAACCTGGGAAGCAGGCCGGTTACACGACACGACCCGGTGACCTGGGGCCGGGTTAACGACCTGTCCAGGGGACCCGGGCCGGGGACCCGACAGGACCCGGTGGTCCTTCGCTGGTGTCCCGATGCAACCCGGGGACCCGGGCCCGGGCCCCCACGTGATCCAGTGATCCGGTGCTTTTGTCCCGATGCAACCCGGGGACCCGGGCCGGGGACCCGGTATGACTCCGTCCCCCGGGGCCGGGGTGGTCACCTGACACTGGTACCCGGGACAGCGACCCGACATGACCCCGTGACCCGGGGCCGGGGTGCCGACCTGTCCAGGGGACCCGACCCGGGTACCCGACAGGACCCGGTGATCTGCGGCTGGGGTAAAAACCCGTCCCGGGGACCCGGGCTGGGTCCCGACATGACCCGGTGACCTGGGGCTGTGGTGTCGACCGGACTCGGGGACCTGGTCCGGTGTCCCGTCATGACCCGGGGACCTGGGGTCGGGGTGGTCACCAGACCCTTGTACCCAGGCCGTTGACCCGACATGACCCTGTGACCCGGGGCCTGGGTAAAAATCCAAGCCGGGGACCCGGGCATGGGACGTGACATGACCCGACCTGGGTCCGGGGTCCCGAACTGACCCGGTGACCTGGGTCCGGGGACTCGGTATGACCCGGTTACCTGGGTCCGGGGTCCCCACGTGACCCGGTCACCTGGGGCCGGGGTCCCCACGTGACCCGCTGACCTGGGGCCGGTGACCCCACGTGACCCGGTCACCTGGGGCCGGTGTCCCCACGTGACCCGGGGTCCTGGTGCCGGGGTGGTCACCGGAACGTGGGAACCAGGCCGGTTACCCGACACGACCCGGTGACCTGGGGCCGGGTTAACGACCTGTCCAGGGGACCCGGGCCGGGGACCCGACAGGACCCGGTGGTCCTTCGCTGGTGTCCCGATGCAACCCGGGGACCCGGGCCCGGGCCCCCACGTGATCCAGTGATCCGGTGCTTTTGTCCCGATGCAACCCGGGGACCTGGGCCGGGGACCCGGTATGACTCCGTCTCCCGGGGCCGGGGTGCTCACCTGACACTGGTACCCGGGACAGCGACCCGACATGACCCCGTGACCCGGGGCCGGGGTGCCGACCTGTCCAGGGGACCCGACCCGGGTACCCGACAGGACCCGGTGATCTGCGGCTGCGGTAAAAACCCGTCCCGGGGACCCGGGCTGGGTCCCGACATGCCTTGGTTACCTGGGGCCGGTGTCCCCACGTGACCCGCTGACCTGGGGCCGGTGACCCCACGTGACCCGCTGACCTGGGGCCAGTGACCCCGCGTGACCCGGTCACCTGGGGCTGTGGTCCCCACGGGTCCCGGGGTCCTGGTGCCGGGGTGGTCACCGGAACGTGGGAACCAGGCCGGTTACCCGACACGACCCGGTGACCTGGGGCCGGGTTAACGACCTGTCCAGGGGACCCGGGCCGGGGACCCGACAGGACCCGGTGGTCCTTCGCTGGTGTCCCGATGCAACCCGGGGACCCGGGCCCGGGCCCCCACGTGATCCAGTGATCCGGTGCTTTTGTCCCGATGCAACCCGGGGACCTGGGCCGGGGACCCGGTATGACTCCGTCTCCCGGGGCCGGGGTGCTCACCTGACACTGGTACCCGGGACAGCGACCCGACATGACCCCGTGACCCGGGGCCGGGGTGCCGACCTGTCCAGGGGACCCGACCCGGGTACCCGACAGGACCCGGTGATCTGCGGCTGCGGTAAAAACCCGTCCCGGGGACCCGGGCTGGGTCCCGACATGCCTTGGTTACCTGGGGCCGGTGTCCCCACGTGACCCGCTGACCTGGGGCCGGTGACCCCACGTGACCCGGTCACCTGGGGCCGGTGACCCCACGTGACCCGGTCACCTGGGGCCGGTGACCCCACGTGACCGGGTCACCTGGGGCCGGTGACCCCACGTGACCCGGTCACCTGGGGCCGGTGACCCCACGTGACCCGGTCACCTGGGGCCGGTGTCCCCACGTGACCCGGTCACCTGGTGCCGGTGACCCCACGTGACCCGGTCACCTGGGGCCGGTGACCCCACGTGACCCGGTCACCTGGGGCCGGTGACCCCACCTGACCCGGTGACCTGGGGCCGGTGTCCCCACGTGACCCGGTCACCTGGGGCCGGTGACCCCACGAGACCCGGTCACCTGGGGCCGGTGACCCCACGTGACCCGGCCACCTGGGGCCGGTGACCCCACGTGACCCGGTCACCTGGGGCCGGTGACCCCACGTGACCCGGTCACCTGGGGCCGGTGTCCCCACGTGACCCGCTGAGCTGGGGCCGGTGACCCCACGTGACCCGGTGACCTGGGGCCGGTGACCCCACGTGACCCGGTGACCTGGGGCCGGTGTCCCCACGTGACCCGCTGACCTGGGGCCGGTGACCCCACGTGACCCGGTCACCTGGGGCCGGTGTCCCCACGTGACCCGGTCACCTGGGGCCGGTGTCCCCACGTGACCCGGTCACCTGGGGCCGGTGACCCCACGTGACCCGCTGACCTGGGGCCGGTGACCCCACGTGACCCGGTCACCTGGGGCCGGTGACCCCACGTGACCCGGTCACCTGGGGCCGGTGTCCCCACGTGACCCGGTCACCTGGGGCCGGTGACCCCACGTGACCCGGTCACCTGGGGCCGGTGACCCCACGTGACCGGGTCACCTGGGGCCGGTGACCCCACGTGACCCGGTCACCTGGGGCCGGTGTCCCCACGTGACCGGGTCACCTGGGGCCGGTGACCCGACGTGACCCGGTGACCTGGGGCCGGTGTCCCCACGTGACCCAGAGTCCTGGTGCCGGGGTGGTCATCGGAACCTGGGAACCAGGCCGGTTACCCGACACGACCCGGTGACCCGGGGCTGTGGTGTCGACGGACTCGTGGACCTGGGTTCGGGGTCCCGACCTGACGCGGTGACCTGGGGCCGGTGTCCCCACGTGACCCGCTGACCTGGGGCCGGTGTCCCCACGTGACCCGCTGACCTGGGGCCGGTGACCCCACGTGACCCGCTGACCTGGGGCCGGTGACCCCGCGTGACCCGGTCACCTGGGGCCGGGGTCCCCACGGGATCCGGGGTCCTGGTGCCGGGGTGGTCACCGGAACCTGGGAAACAGGCCGGTTACCCGACACGACCCGGTGACCTGGGGCCGGGTTAACGACCTGTCCAGGGGACCCGGGCCGGGGACCCGACAGGACCCGGTGGTCCTTCGCTGGTGTCCCGATGCAACCCGGGGACCCGGGCCCGGGCCCCCACGTGATCCAGTGATCCGGTGCTTTTGTCCCGATGCAACCCGGGGACCTGGGCCGGGGACCCGGTATGACTCCGTCTCCCGGGGCCGGGGTGGTCACCTGACACTGGTACCCGGGACAGCGACCCGACATGACCCCGTGACCCGGGGCCGGGGTGCCGACCTGTCCAGGGGACCCGACCCGGGTACCCGACAGGACCCGGTGATCTGCGGCTGCGGTAAAAACCCGTCCCGGGGACCCGGGCTGGGTCCCGACATGACCCGGTGACCTGGGGCTGTGGTGTCGACCGGACTCGGGGACCTGGTCCGGTGTCCCGTCATGACCCGGGGACCTGGGGTCGGGGTGGTCACCAGACCCTTGTACCCAGGCCGTTGACCCGACATGACCCTGTGACCCGGGGCCTGGGTAAAAATCCAAGCCGGGGACCCGGGCATGGGACGTGACATGACCCGACCTGGGTCCGGGGTCCCGAACTGACCCGGTGACCTGGGTCCGGGGACTCGGTATGACCCGGTTACCTGGGTCCGGGGTCCCCACGTGACCCGGTCACCTGGGGCCGGGGTCCCCACGTGACCCGCTGACCTGGGGCCGGTGACCCCACGTGACCCGGTCACCTGGGGCCGGTGTCCCCACGTGACCCGGGGTCCTGGTGCCGGGGTGGTCATCGGAACCTGGGAACCAGGCCGGGTGCGCGAGATGACCGGGTGACCTGGGGCCGGGTTATCAACCTGTCCAGGGGACCCGGGCCGGGGACCCGACAGGACCCGGTGATCTGCGGCTGGGGTAAAAACCCGTCCCGGGGACCCGGGCTGGGTCCCGACATGCCTTGGTTACCTGGGGCCGGTGACCCCACGTGACCCGGTCACCTGGGGCCGGTGACCCCACGTGACCCGGTCACCTGGGGCCGGTGTCCCCACGTGACCCGGTCACCTGGGGCCGGTGACCCCACGTGACCAGGTCACCTGGGGCCGGTGACCCCACGTGACCCGGTCACCTGAGGCCGGTGACCCCACGTGACCCGGTCACCTGGGGCCGGTGTCCCCACGTGACCCGGTCACCTGGGGCCGGTGACCCCACGAGACCCGGTCACCTGGGGCCGGTGACCCCACGTGACCCGGTCACCTGGGGCCGGTGACCCCACGTGACCCGGTCACCTGGGTCCGGTGACCCCACGTGACCCGGTCACCTGGGGCCGGTGACCCCACGTGACCCGGTCACCTGGGGCCGGTGACCCCACGTGACCAGGTCACCTGGGGCCGGTGACCCCACGTGACCAGGTCACCTGGGGCCGGTGACCCCACGTGACCCAGTCACCTGGTGCCGGGGTCCCCACGGGACCCGGGGTCCTGGTGCCGGGGTGGTCACCGGAACCTGGGAACCAGGCCGGGTGCGCGACATGATCCGGTGACCTGGGGCCGGGTTAACGACCTGTCCAGGGGACCCGGGCCGGGGACCCGACAGGACCCGGTGGTCCTTCGCTGGTGTCCCGATGCAACCCGGGGACCCGGGCCCGGGCCCCCACGTGATCCAGTGATCCGGTGCTTTTGTCCCGATGCAACCCGGGGACCTGGGCCGGGGACCCGGTATGACTCCGTCCCCCGGGGCCGGGGTGGTCACCTGACACTGGTACCCGGGACAGCGACCCGACATGACCCCGTGACCCGGGGCCGGGGTGCCGACCTGTCCAGGGGACCCGACCCGGGTACCCGACAGGACCCGGTGATCTGCGGCTGGGGTAAAAACCCGTCCCGGGGACCCGGGCTGGGTCCCGACATGACCCGGTGACCTGGGGCTGTGGTGTCGACCGGACTCGGGGACCTGGTCCGGTGTCCCGTCATGACCCGGGGACCTGGGGTCGGGGTGGTCACCAGACCCTTGTACCCAGGCCGTTGACCCGACATGACCCTGTGACCCGGGGCCTGGGTAAAAATCCAACCCGGGGACCCGGGCATGGGACGTGACATGACCCGACCTGGGTCCGGGGTCCCGAACTGACCCGGTGACCTGGGTCCGGGGACTCGGTATGACCCGGTTACCTGGGTCCGGGGTCCCCACGTGACCCGGTCACCTGGGGCCGGGGTCCCCACGTGACCCGCTGACCTGGGGCCGGTGACCCCACGTGACCCGGTCACCTGGGGCCGGTGTCCCCACGTGACCCGGGGTCCTGGTGCCGGGGTGGTCATCGGAACCTGGGAACCAGGCCGGGTGCGCGAGATGACCGGGTGACCTGGGGCCGGGTTATCGACCTGTCCAGGGGACCCGGGCCGGGGACCCGACAGGACCCGGTGATCTGCGGCTGGGGTAAAAACCCGTCCCGGGGACCCGGGCTGGGTCCCGACATGCCTTGGTTACCTGCGGCCGGTGTCCCCACGTGACCCGGTCACCTGGGGCCGGTGACCCCACGTGACCCGGTCACCTGGGGCCGGTGTCCCCACGTGACCCGGTCACCTGGGGCCGGTGACCCCACGTGACCCGGTCACCTGGGGCCGGTGACCCCACGTGACCCGGTCACCTGGGGCCGGTGACACCACGTGACCCGGTCACCTGGGGCCGGTGTCCCCACGTGACCCGGTCACCTGGGGCCGGTGACCCCACGTGACCCGGTCACCTGGGGCCGGTGTCCCCACGTGACCCGGTCACCTGGGGCCGGTGTCCCCACGTGACCCGGTCACCTGGGGCCGGTGACCCCACGTGACCCGGTCACCTGGGTTCGGGGTCCCGACCTGACGCGGTGACCTGGGGCCGGTGTCCCCACGTGACCCGCTGACCTGGGGCCGGTGACCCCACGTGACCCGCTGACCTGGGGCCAGTGACCCCGCGTGACCCGGTCACCTGGGGCTGTGGTCCCCACGGGTCCCGGGGTCCTGGTGCCGGGGTGGTCACCGGAACGTGGGAACCAGGCCGGTTACCCGACACGACCCGGTGACCTGGGGCCGGGTTAACGACCTGTCCAGGGGACCCGGGCCGGGGACCCGACAGGACCCGGTGGTCCTTCGCTGGTGTCCCGATGCAACCCGGGGACCCGGGCCCGGGCCCCCACGTGATCCAGTGATCCGGTGCTTTTGTCCCGATGCAACCCGGGGACCTGGGCCGGGGACCCGGTATGACTCCGTCTCCCGGGGCCGGGGTGCTCACCTGACACTGGTACCCGGGACAGCGACCCGACATGACCCCGTGACCCGGGGCCGGGGTGCCGACCTGTCCAGGGGACCCGACCCGGGTACCCGACAGGACCCGGTGATCTGCGGCTGCGGTAAAAACCCGTCCCGGGGACCCGGGCTGGGTCCCGACATGCCTTGGTTACCTGGGGCCGGTGTCCCCACGTGACCCGCTGACCTGGGGCCGGTGACCCCACGTGACCCGCTGACCTGGGGCCAGTGACCCCGCGTGACCCGGTCACCTGGGGCTGTGGTCCCCACGGGTCCCGGGGTCCTGGTGCCGGGGTGGTCACCGGAACGTGGGAACCAGGCCGGTTACCCGACACGACCCGGTGACCTGGGGCCGGGTTAACGACCTGTCCAGGGGACCCGGGCCGGGGACCCGACAGGACCCGGTGGTCCTTCGCTGGTGTCCCGATGCAACCCGGGGACCCGGGCCCGGGCCCCCACGTGATCCAGTGATCCGGTGCTTTTGTCCCGATGCAACCCGGGGACCTGGGCCGGGGACCCGGTATGACTCCGTCTCCCGGGGCCGGGGTGCTCACCTGACACTGGTACCCGGGACAGCGACCCGACATGACCCCGTGACCCGGGGCCGGGGTGCCGACCTGTCCAGGGGACCCGACCCGGGTACCCGACAGGACCCGGTGATCTGCGGCTGCGGTAAAAACCCGTCCCGGGGACCCGGGCTGGGTCCCGACATGCCTTGGTTACCTGGGGCCGGTGTCCCCACGTGACCCGCTGACCTGGGGCCGGTGACCCCACGTGACCCGGTCACCTGGGGCCGGTGACCACACGTGACCCGGTCACCTGGGGCCGGTGACCCCACGTGACCGGGTCACCTGGGGCCGGTGACCCCACGTGACCCGGTCACCTGGGGCCGGTGACCCCACGTGACCCGGTCACCTGGGGCCGGTGTCCCCACGTGACCCGGTCACCTGGTGCCGGTGACCCCACGTGACCCGGTCACCTGGGACCGGTGACCCCACGTGACCCGGTCACCTGGGGCCGGTGACCCCACCTGACCCGGTGACCTGGGGCCGGTGTCCCCACGTGACCCGGTCACCTGGGGCCGGTGACCCCACGTGACCCGGTCACCTGGGGCCGGTGACCCCACCTGACCCGGCCACCTGGGGCCGGTGACGCCACGTGACCCGGTCACCTGGGGCCGGTGACCCCACGTGACCCGGTCACCTGGGGCCGGTGTCCCCACGTGACCCGCTGAGCTGGGGCCGGTGACCCCACGTGACCCGGTCACCTGGGGCCGGTGACCCCACGTGACCCGGTCACCTGGGGCCGGTGACCCCACGTGACCCGGTCACCTGGGGCCGGTGTCCCCACGTGACCCGGTCACCTGGGGCCGGTGACCCCACGTGACCCGCTGACCTGGGGCCGGTGACCCCACGTGACCCGGTCACCTGGGGCCGGTGTCCCCACGTGACCGGGTCACCTGGGGCCGGTGACCCGACGTGACCCGGTGACCTGGGGCCGGTGTCCCCACGTGACCCAGAGTCCTGGTGCCGGGGTGGTCATCGGAACCTGGGAACCAGGCCGGTTACCCGACACGACCCGGTGACCCGGGGCTGTGGTGTCGACGGACTCGTGGACCTGGGTTCGGGGTCCCGACCTGACGCGGTGACCTGGGGCCGGTGTCCCCACGTGACCCGCTGACCTGGGGCCGGTGTCCCCACGTGACCCGCTGACCTGGGGCCGGTGACCCCACGTGACCCGCTGACCTGGGGCCGGTGACCCCGCGTGACCCGGTCACCTGGGGCCGGGGTCCCCACGGGATCCGGGGTCCTGGTGCCGGGGTGGTCACCGGAACCTGGGAACCAGGCCGGTTACCCGACACGACCCGGTGACCTGGGGCCGGGTTAACGACCTGTCCAGGGGACCCGGGCCGGGGACCCGACAGGACCCGGTGGTCCTTCGCTGGTGTCCCGATGCAACCCGGGGACCCGGGCCCGGGCCCCCACGTGATCCAGTGATCCGGTGCTTTTGTCCCGATGCAACCCGGGGACCTGGGCCGGGGACCCGGTATGACTCCGTCTCCCGGGGCCGGGGTGCTCACCTGACACTGGTACCCGGGACAGCGACCCGACATGACCCCGTGACCCGGGGCCGGGGTGCCGACCTGTCCAGGGGACCCGACCCGGGTACCCGACAGGACCCGGTGATCTGCGGCTGGGGTAAAAACCCGTCCCGGGGACCCGGGCTGGGTCCCGACATGACCCGGTGACCTGGGGCTGTGGTGTCGACCGGACTCGGGGACCTGGTCCGGTGTCCCGTCATGACCCGGGGACCTGGGGTCGGGGTGGTCACCAGACCCTTGTACCCAGGCCGTTGACCCGACATGACCCTGTGACCCGGGGCCTGGGTAAAAATCCAAGCCGGGGACCCGGGCATGGGACGTGACATGACCCGACCTGGGTCCGGGGTACCGAACTGACCCGGTGACCTGGGTCCGGGGACTCGGTATGACCCGGTTACCTGGGTCCGGGGTCCCCACGTGACCCGGTCACCTGGGGCCGGGGTCCCCACGTGACCCGCTGACCTGGGGCCGGTGACCCCACGTGACCCGGTCACCTGGGGCCGGTGTCCCCACGTGACCCGGGGTCCTGGTGCCGGGGTGGTCATCGGAACCTGGGAACCAGGCCGGGTGCGCGAGATGACCGGGTGACCTGGGGCCGGGTTATCAACCTGTCCAGGGGACCCGGGCCGGGGACCCGACAGGACCCGGTGATCTGCGGCTGGGGTAAAAACCCGTCCCGGGGACCCGGGCTGGGTCCCGACATGCCTTGGTTACCTGGGGCCGGTGACCCCACGTGACCCGGTCACCTGGGGCCGGTGACCCCACGTGACCCGGTCACCTGGGGCCGGTGTCCCCACGTGACCCGGTCACCTGGGGCCGGTGACCCCACGTGACCCGGTCACCTGGGGCCGGTGACCCCACGTGACCAGGTCACCTGGGGCCGGTGACCCCACGTGACCCGGTCACCTGAGGCCGGTGACCCCACGTGACCCGGTCACCTGGGGCCGGTGTCCCCACGTGACCCGGTCACCTGGGGCCGGTGACACCACGAGACCCGGTCACCTGGGGCCGGTGACCCCACGTGACCCGGTCACCTGGGGCCGGTGACCCCACGTGACCCGGTCACCTGGGGCCGGTGACCCCACGTGACCAGGTCACCTGGGGCCGGTGACCCCACGTGACCAGGTCACCTGGGGCCGGTGACCCCACGTGACCAGGTCACCTGGGGCCGGTGACCCCACGTGACCCGGTCACCTGGTGCCGGGGTCCCCACGGGACCCGGGGTCCTGGTGCCGGGGTGGTCACCGGAACCTGGGAACCAGGCCGGGTGCGCGACATGATCCGGTGACCTGGGGCCGGGTTAACGACCTGTCCAGGGGACCCGGGCCGGGGACCCGACAGGACCCGGTGGTCCTTCGCTGGTGTCCCGATGCAACCCGGGGACCCGGGCCCGGGCCCCCACGTGATCCAGTGATCCGGTGCTTTTGTCCTGATGCAACCCGGGGACCCGGGCCGGGGACCCGGTATGACTCCGTCTCCCGGGGCCGGGGTGGTCACCTGACACTGGTACCCGGGACAGCGACCCGACATGACCCCGTGACCCGGGGCCGGGGTGCCGACCTGTCCAGGGGACCCGACCCGGGTACCCGACAGGACCCGGTGATCTGCGGCTGCGGTAAAAACCCGTCCCGGGGACCCGGGCTGGGTCCCGACATGACCCGGTGACCTGGGGCTGTGGTGTCGACCGGACTCGGGGACCTGGTCCGGTGTCCCGTCATGACCCGGAGACCTGGGGTCGGGGTGGTCACCAGACCCTTGTACCCAGGCCGTTGACCCGACATGACCCTGTGACCCGGGGCCTGGGTAAAAATCCAACCCGGGGACCTGGGCATGGGACGTGACATGACCCGACCTGGGTCCGGGGACTCGGTATGACCCGGTTACCTGGGGCCGGTGTCCCCACGTGACCCGCTGACCTGGGTCCGGGGTCCCCACGTGACCCGCTGACCTGAGGCCGGTGTCCCCACGTGACCCGGTCACCTAGGGCCGGTGACCCCACGTGACCCAGTCACCTGGGGCCGGTGACCCCACGTGACCAGGTCACCTGGGGCCGGTGACCCCACGTGACCCGGTCACCTGGGGCCGGTGTCCCCACGTGACCCGGTCACCTGGGGCCGGTGACCCCACGTGACCCGGTCACCTGGGGCCGGTGACCCCACGTGACCCGGTCACCTGGGGCCGGTGACCCCACGTGACCCGGTCACCTGGGGCCGGTGACCCCACGTGACCAGGTCACCTGGGGCCGGTGACCCCACGTGACCCGGTCACCTGGGGCCGGTGTCCCCACGTGACCCGGTCACCTGGGGCCGGTGACCCCACGTGACCCGGTCACCTGGGGCCGGTGTCCCCACGTGACCCGGTCACCTGGGGCCGGTGACCCCACGTGACCCGGTCACCTGGGGCCGGTGACCCCACGTGACCCGGTCACCTGGGCCCGGTGACCCCACGTGACCCGCTGAGCTGGGGCCGGTGACCCCACGTGACCCGGTGACCTGGGGCCGGTGTCCCCACGTGACCCGGTCACCTGGGGCCGGTGACCCTACGTGACCCGGTCACCTGGGGCCGGTGACCCCACGTGACCCGGCCACCTGGGGCCGGTGACCCCACGTGACCCGGTCACCTGGGGCCGGTGACCCCACATGACACGGTGACCTGGGGCCGGTGTCCCCACGTGACCCGCTGAGCTGGGGCCGGTGACCCCACGTGACCCGGTCACCTGGGGCCGGTGACCCCACGTGACCCGGTCACCTGGGGCCGGTGACCCCACGTGACCCGGTCACCTGGGGCCGGTGTCCTTACGTGACCCGGTCACCTGGGGCCGGTGACCCCACGTGACCCGGTCACCTGGGGCCGGTGACCCCACGTGACCCGGTCACCTGGGGCCGGTGACCCCACGTGACCCGGTCACCTGGGGCCGGTGACCCCACGTGACCCGGTCACCTGGGGCCGGTGACCCCACGAGACCCGGTCACCTGGGGCCGGTGACCCCACGTGACCCGGTCACCTGGGGCCGGTGACCCCACGTGACCCGGTCACCTGGGGCCGGTGACCCCACGTGACCCGGTCACCTGGGGCCGGTGACCCCACGTGACCAGGTCACCTGGGGCCGGTGACCCCACGTGACCCAGTCACCTGGTGCCGGGGTCCCCACGGGACCCGGGGTCCTGGTGCCGGGGTGGTCACCGGAACCTGGGAACCAGGCCGGGTGCGCGACATGACCCGGTGACCTGGGGCCGGGTTAACGACCTGTCCAGGGGACCCGGGCCGGGGACCCGACAGGACCCGGTGGTCCTTCGCTGGTGTCCCGATGCAACCCGGGGACCCGGGCCCGGGCCCCCACGTGATCCAGTGATCCGGTGCTTTTGTCCCGATGCAACCCGGGGACCCGGGCCGGGGACCCGGTATGACTCCGTCTCCCGGGGCCGGGGTGGTCACCTGACACTGGTACCCGGGACAGCGACCCGACATGACCCCGTGACCCGGGGCCGGGGTGCCGACCTGTCCAGGGGACCCGACCCGGGTACCCGACAGGACCCGGTGATCTGCGGCTGGGGTAAAAACCCGTCCCGGGGACCCGGGCTGGGTCCCGACATGACCCGGTGACCTGGGGCTGTGGTGTCGACCGGACTCGGGGACCTGGTCCGGTGTCCCGTCATGACCCGGAGACCTGGGGTCGGGGTGGTCACCAGACCCTTGTACCCAGGCCGTTGACCCGACATGACCCTGTGACCCGGGGCCTGGGTAAAAATCCAACCCGGGGACACGGGCATGGGACGTGACATGACCCGACCTGGGTCCGGGGTCCCGAACTGACCCGGTGACCTGGGTCCGGGGACTCGGTATGACCCGGTTACCTGGGGCCGGTGTCCCCACGTGACCCGCTGACCTGGGTCCGGGGTCCCCACGTGACCCGCTGACCTGAGGCCGGTGTCCCCACGTGACCCGGTCACCTGGGGCCGGTGACCCCACGTGACCCAGTCACCTGGGGCCGGTGACCCCACGTGACCAGGTCACCTGGGGCCGGTGACCCCACGTGACCCGGTCACCTGGGGCCGGTGTCCCCACGTGACCCGGTCACCTGGGGCCGGTGACCCCACGTGACCCGGTCACCTGGGGCCGGTGACCCCACGTGACCCGGTCACCTGGGGCCGGTGACCCCACGTGACCCGGTCACCTGGGGCCGGTGACCCCACGTGACCAGGTCACCTGGGGCCGGTGACCCCACGTGACCCGGTCACCTGGGGCCGGTGTCCCCACGTGACCCGGTCACCTGGGGCCGGTGACCCCACGTGACCCGGTCACCTGGGGCCGGTGTCCCCACGTGACCCGGTCACCTGGGGCCGGTGACCCCACGTGACCCGGTCACGTGGGGCCGGTGACCCCACGTGACCCGGTCACCTGGGGCCGGTGACCCCACGTGACCCGGTCACCTGGGCCCGGTGACCCCACGTGACCCGCTGAGCTGGGGCCGGTGACCCCACGTGACCCGGTGACCTGGGGCCGGTGTCCCCACGTGACCCGGTCACCTGGGGCCGGTGACCCCACGTGACCCGGTCACCTGGGGCCGGTGACCCCACGTGACCCGGCCACCTGGGGCCGGTGACCCCACGTGACCCGGTCACCTGGGGCCGGTGTCCCCACGTGACCCGGTCACCTGGGGCCGGTGACCCCACGTGACCCGGTCACCTGGGGCCGGTGACCCCACGTGACCCGGTCACCTGGGGCCGGTGACCCCACGTGACCCGGTCACCTGGGGCCGGTGACCCCACGAGACCCGGTCACCTGGGGCCGGTGACCCCACGTGACCCGGTCACCTGGGGCCGGTGACCCCACGTGACCCGGTCACCTGGGGCCGGTGACCCCACGTGACCAGGTCACCTGGGGCCGGTGACCCCACGTGACCAGGTCACCTGGGGCCGGTGACCCCACGTGACCCAGTCACCTGGGGCCGGTGACCCCACGTGACCCGGTGACCTGGGGCCGGTGACCCCACGTGACCAGGTCACCTGGGGCCGGTGACCCCACGTGACCAGGTCACCTGGGGCCGGTGACCCCACGTGACCCAGTCACCTGGTGCCGGGGTCCCCACGGGACCCGGGGTCCTGGTGCCGGGGTGGTCACCGGAACGTGGGAACCAGGCCGGGTGCGCGACATGACCCGGTGACCTGGGGCCGGGTTAACGACCTGTCCAGGGGACCCGGGCCGGGGACCCGACAGGACCCGGTGGTCCTTCGCTGGTGTCCCGATGCAACCCGGGGACCCGGGCCCGGGCCCCCACGTGATCCAGTGATCCGGTGCTTTTGTCCCGATGCAACCCGGGGACCCGGGCCGGGGACCCGGTATGACTCCGTCTCCCGGGGCCGGGGTGGTCACCTGACACTGGTACCCGGGACAGCGACCCGACATGACCCCGTGACCCGGGGCCGGGGTGCCGACCTGTCCAGGGGACCCGACCCGGGTACCCGACAGGACCCGGTGATCTGCGGCTGGGGTAAAAACCCGTCCCGGGGACCCGGGCTGGGTCCCGACATGACCCGGTGACCTGGGGCTGTGGTGTCGACCGGACTCGGGGACCTGGTCCGGTGTCCCGTCATGACCCGGAGACCTGGGGTCGGGGTGGTCACCAGACCCTTGTACCCAGGCCGTTGACCCGACATGACCCTGTGACCCGGGGCCTGGGTAAAAATCCAACCCGGGGACCCGGGCATGGGACGTGACATGACCCGACCTGGGTCCGGGGTCCCGAACTGACCCGGTGACCTGGGTCCGGGGACTCGGTATGACCCGGTTACCTGGGGCCGGTGTCCCCACGTGACCCGCTGACCTGGGTCCGGGGTCCCCACGTGACCCGCTGACCTGAGGCCGGTGTCCCCACGTGACCCGGTCACCTGGGGCCGGTGACCCCACGTGACCCAGTCACCTGGGGCCGGTGACCCCACGTGACCCGGGGTCCTGGTGCCGGGGTGGTCATCGGAACCTGGGAACCAGGCCGGGTGCGCGAGATGACAGGGTGACCTGGGGCCGGGTTATCAACCTGTCCAGGGGACCCGGGCCGGGGACCCGACAGGACCCGGTGATCTGCGGCTGGGGTAAAAACCCGTCCCGGGGACCCGGGCTGGGTCCCGACATGCCTTGGTTACCTGGGGCCGGTGACCCCACGTGACCCGGTCACCTGGGGCCGGTGACCCCACGTGACCCGGTCACCTGGGGCCGGTGACCCCACGTGACCCGGTCACCTGGGGCCGGTGACCCCACGTGACCCGGTCACCTGGGGCCGGTGACCCCACGAGACCCGGTCACCTGGGGCCGGTGACCCCACGTGACCAGGTCACCTGGGGCCGGTGACCCCACGTGACCAGGTCACCTGGGGCCGGTGACCCCACGTGACCCAGTCACCTGGTGCCGGGGTCCCCACGGGACCCGGGGTCCTGGTGCCGGGGTGGTCACCGGAACCTGGGAACCAGGCCGGGTGCGCGACATGACCCGGTGACCTGGGGCCGGGTTAACGACCTGTCCAGGGGACCCGGGCCGGGGACCCGACAGGACCCGGTGGTCCTTCGCTGGTGTCCCGATGCAACCCGGGGACCCGGGCCCGGGCCCCCACGTGATCCAGTGATCCGGTGCTTTTGTCCCGATGCAACCCGGGGACCCGGGCCGGGGACCCGGTATGACTCCGTCTCCCGGGGCCGGGGTGGTCACCTGACACTGGTACCCGGGACAGCGACCCGACATGACCCCGTGACCCGGGGCCGGGGTGCCGACCTGTCCAGGGGACCCGACCCGGGTACCCGACAGGACCCGGTGATCTGCGGCTGGGGTAAAAACCCGTCCCGGGGACCCGGGCTGGGTCCCGACATGACCCGGTGACCTGGGGCTGTGGTGTCGACCGGACTCGGGGACCTGGTCCGGTGTCCCGTCATGACCCGGAGACCTGGGGTCGGGGTGGTCACCAGACCCTTGTACCCAGGCCGTTGACCCGACATGACCCTGTGACCCGGGGCCTGGGTAAAAATCCAAGCCGGGGACCCGGGCATGGGACGTGACATGACCCGACCTGGGTCCGGGGTCCCGAACTGACCCGGTGACCTGGGTCCGGGGACTCGGTATGACCCGGTTACCTGGGTCCGGGGTCCCCACGTGACCCGGTCACCTGGGGCCGGGGTCCCCACGTGACCCACTGACCTGGGGCCGGTGACCCCACGTGACCCGGTCACCTGGGGCCGGTGTCCCCACGTGACCCGGGGTCCTGGTGCCGGGGTGGTCATCGGAACCTGGGAACCAGGCCGGGTGCGCGAGATGACCGGGTGACCTGGGGCCGGGTTATCAACCTGTCCAGGGGACCCGGGCCGGGGACCAGACAGGACCCGGTGATCTGCGGCTGGGGTAAAAACCCGTCCCGGGGACCCGGGCTGGGTCCCGACATGCCTTGGTTACATGGGGCCGGTGTCCCCACGTGACCCGGTCACCTGGGGCCGGTGACCCCACGTGACCCGGTCACCTGGGGCCGGTGTCCCCACGTGACCCGGTCACCTGGGGCCGGTGACCCCACGTGACCCAGTCACCTGGGGCCGGTGACCCCACGTGACCCGGTCACCTGAGGCCGGTGACCCCACGTGACCCGGTCACCTGGGGCCGGTGTCCCCACGTGACCCGGTCACCTGGGGCCGGTGACCCCACGAGACCCGGTCACCTGGGGCCGGTGACCCCACGTGACCCGGTCACCTGGGGCCGGTGACCCCACGTGACCCGGTCACCTGGGGCCGGTGACCCCACGTGACCAGGTCTCCTGGGGCCGGTGACCCCACGTGACCCGGTCACCTGGGGCCGGTGACCCCACGTGACCAGGTCACCTGGGGCCGGTGACCCCACGTGACCCAGTCACCTGGTGCCGGGGTCCCCACGGGACCCGGGGTCCTGGTGCCGGGGTGGTCACCGGAACCTGGGAACCAGGCCGGGTGCGCGACATGACCCGGTGACCTGGGGCCGGGTTAACGACCTGTCCAGGGGACCCGGGCCGGGGACCCGACAGGACCCGGTGGTCCTTCGCTGGTGTCCCGATGCAACCCGGGGACCCGGGCCCGGGCCCCCACGTGATCCAGTGATCCGGTGCTTTTGTCCCGATGCAACCCGGGGACCCGGGCCGGGGACCCGGTATGACTCCGTCTCCCGGGGCCGGGGTGGTCACCTGACACTGGTACCCGGGACAGCGACCCGACATGACCCCGTGACCCGGGGCCGGGGTGCCGACCTGTCCAGGGGACCCGACCCGGGTACCCGACAGGACCCGGTGATCTGCGGCTGGGGTAAAAACCCGTCCCGGGGACCCGGGCTGGGTCCCGACATGACCCGGTGACCTGGGGCTGTGGTGTCGACCGGACTCGGGGACCTGGTCCGGTGTCCCGTCATGACCCGGAGACCTGGGGTCGGGGTGGTCACCAGACCCTTGTACCCAGGCCGTTGACCCGACATGACCCTGTGACCCGGGGCCTGGGTAAAAATCCAACCCGGGGACCCGGGCATGGGACGTGACATGACCCGACCTGGGTCCGGGGTCCCGAACTGACCCGGTGACCTGGGTCCGGGGACTCGGTATGACCCGGTTACCTGGGGCCGGTGTCCCCACGTGACCCGCTGACCTGGGTCCGGGGTCCCCACGTGACCCGCTGACCTGAGGCCGGTGTCCCCACGTGACCCGGTCACCTGGGGCCGGTGACCCCACGTGACCCAGTCACCTGGGGCCGGTGACCCCACGTGACCAGGTCACCTGGGGCCGGTGACCCCACGTGACCCGGTCACCTGGGGCCGGTGTCCCCACGTGACCCGGTCACCTGGGGCCGGTGACCCCACGTGACCCGGTCACCTGGGGCCGGTGACCCCACGTGACCCGGTCACCTGGGGCCGGTGACCCCACGTGACCCGGTCACCTGGGGCCGGTGACCCCACGTGACCAGGTCACCTGGGGCCGGTGACCCCACGTGACCCGGTCACCTGGGGCCGGTGTCCCCACGTGACCCGGTCACCTGGGGCCGGTGACCCCACGTGACCCGGTCACCTGGGGCCGGTGACCCCACGTGACCCGGTCACCTGGGGCCGGTGACCCCACGTGACCCGGTCACCTGGGCCCGGTGACCCCACGTGACCCGCTGAGCTGGGGCCGGTGACCCCACGTGACCCGGTGACCTGGGGCCGGTGTCCCCACGTGACCCGCTGACCTGGGGCCGGTGACCCCACGTGACCCGGTCACCTGGGGCCGGTGACCCCACGTGACCTGGCCACCTGGGGCCGGTGACCCCACGTGACCCGGTCACCTGGGGCCGGTGACCCCACGTGACCCGGTGACCTGGGGCCGGTGTCCCCACGTGACCCGCTGAGCTGGGGCCGGTGACCCCACGTGACCCGGTCACCTGGGGCCGGTGACCCCACGTGACCCGGTCACCTGGGGCCGGTGTCCCCACGTGACCCGGTCACCTGGGGCCGGTGACCCCACGTGACCCGGTCACCTGGGGCCGGTGACCCCACGTGACCCGGTCACCTGGGGCCGGTGACCCCACGAGACCCGGTCACCTGGGGCCGGTGACCCCACGTGACCCGGTCACCTGGGGCCGGTGACCCCACGTGACCCGGTCACCTGGGGCCGGTGACCCCACGTGACCAGGTCACCTGGGGCCGGTGACCCCACGTGACCCAGTCACCTGGTGCCGGGGTCCCCACGGGACCCGGGGTCCTGGTGCCGGGGTGGTCACCGGAACCTGGGAACCAGGCCGGGTGCGCGACATGACCCGGTGACCTGGGGCCGGGTTAACGACCTGTCCAGGGGACCCGGGCCGGGGACCCGACAGGACCCGGTGGTCCTTCGCTGGTGTCCCGATGCAACCCGGGGACCCGGGCCCGGGCCCCCACGTGATCCAGTGATCCGGTGCTTTTGTCCCGATGCAACCCGGGGACCCGGGCCGGGGACCCGGTATGACTCCGTCTCCCGGGGCCGGGGTGGTCACCTGACACTGGTACCCGGGACAGCGACCCGACATGACCCCGTGACCCGGGGCCGGGGTGCCGACCTGTCCAGGGGACCCGACCCGGGTACCCGACAGGACCCGGTGATCTGCGGCTGGGGTAAAAACCCGTCCCGGGGACCCGGGCTGGGTCCCGACATGACCCGGTGACCTGGGGCTGTGGTGTCGACCGGACTCGGGGACCTGGTCCGGTGTCCCGTCATGACCCGGAGACCTGGGGTCGGGGTGGTCACCAGACCCTTGTACCCAGGCCGTTGACCCGACATGACCCTGTGACCCGGGGCCTGGGTAAAAATCCAACCCGGGGACCCGGGCATGGGACGTGACATGACCCGACCTGGGTCCGGGGTCCCGAACTGACCCGGTGACCTGGGTCCGGGGACTCGGTATGACCCGGTTACCTGGGGCCGGTGTCCCCACGTGACCCGCTGTCCTGGGTCCGGGGTCCCCACGTGACCCGCTGACCTGAGGCCGGTGTCCCCACGTGACCCGGTCACCTGGGGCCGGTGACCCCACGTGACCCAGTCACCTGGGGCCGGTGACCCCACGTGACCAGGTCACCTGGGGCCGGTGACCCCACGTGACCCGGTCACCTGGGGCCGGTGACCCCACGTGACCCGGTCACCTGGGGCCGGTGACCCCACGTGACCAGGTCACCTGGGGCCGGTGACCCCACGTGACCCGGTCACCTGGGGCCGGTGTCCCCACGTGACCCGGTCACCTGGGGCCGGTGACCCCACGTGACCCGGTCACCTGGGGCCGGTGTCCCCACGTGACCCGGTCACCTGGGGCCGGTGACCCCACGTGACCCGGTCACCTGGGGCCGGTGACCCCACGTGACCCGGTCACCTGGGCCCGGTGACCCCACGTGACCCGCTGAGCTGGGGCCGGTGTCCCCACGTGACCCGGTAACCTGGGGCCGGTGACCCCACGTGACCCGGTCACCTGGGGCCGGTGACCCCACGTGACCCGGCCACCTGGGGCCGGTGACCCCACGTGACCCGGTCACCTGGGGCCGGTGACCCCACGTGACCCGGTGACCTGGGGCCGGTGTCCCCACGTGACCCGCTGACCTGGGGCCGGTGACCCCACGTGACCCGGTCACCTGGGGCCGGTGACCCCACGTGACCCGGTCACCTGGGGCCGGTGTCCCCACGTGACCCGGTCACCTGGGGCCGGTGACCCCACGTGACCCGGTCACCTGGGGCCGGTGACCCCACGTGACCCGGTCACCTGGGGCCGGTGACCCCACGTGACCCGGTGACCTGGGGCCGGTGTCCCCACGTGACCCGGTCACCTTGGGCCGGTGACCCCACGTGACCCGGTCACCTGGGGCCGGTGACCCCACGTGACCCGGCCACCTGGGGCCGGTGACCCCACGTGACCCGGTCACCTGGGGCCGGTGACCCCACGTGACCCGGTCACCTGGGGCCGGTGTCCCCACGTGACCCGCTGACCTGGGGCCGGTGACCCCACGTGACCCGGTCACCTGGGGCCGGTGACCCCACGTGACCCGGTCACCTGGGGCCGGTGACCCCACGTGACCCGGTCACCTGGGGCCGGTGACCCCACGTGACCAGGTCACCTGGGGCCGGTGACCCCACGTGACCAGGTCACCTGGGGCCGGTGACCCCACGTGACCCAGTCACCTGGTGCCGGGGTCCCCACGGGACCCGGGGTCCTGGTGCCGGGGTGGTCACCGGAACGTGGGAACCAGGCCGGGTGCGCGACATGACCCGGTGACCTGGGGCCGGGTTAACGACCTGTCCAGGGGACCCGGGCCGGGGACCCGACAGGACCCGGTGGTCCTTCGCTGGTGTCCCGATGCAACCCGGGGACCCGGGCCCGGGCCCCCACGTGATCCAGTGATCCGGTGCTTTTGTCCCGATGCAACCCGGGGACCCGGGCCGGGGACCCGGTATGACTCCGTCTCCCGGGGCCGGGGTGGTCACCTGACACTGGTACCCGGGACAGCGACCCGACATGACCCCGTGACCCGGGGCCGGGGTGCCGACCTGTCCAGGGGACCCGACCCGGGTACCCGACAGGACCCGGTGATCTGCGGCTGGGGTAAAAACCCGTCCCGGGGACCCGGGCTGGGTCCCGACATGACCCGGTGACCTGGGGCTGTGGTGTCGACCGGACTCGGGGACCTGGTCCGGTGTCCCGTCATGACCCGGAGACCTGGGGTCGGGGTGGTCACCAGACCCTTGTACCCAGGCCGTTGACCCGACATGACCCTGTGACCCGGGGCCTGGGTAAAAATCCAACCCGGGGACCCGGGCATGGGACGTGACATGACCCGACCTGGGTCCGGGGTCCCGAACTGACCCGGTGACCTGGGTCCGGGGACTCGGTATGACCCGGTTACCTGGGGCCGGTGTCCCCACGTGACCCGCTGACCTGGGTCCGGGGTCCCCACGTGACCCGCTGACCTGAGGCCGGTGTCCCCACGTGACCCGGTCACCTGGGGCCGGTGACCCCACGTGACCCAGTCACCTGGGGCCGGTGACCCCACGTGACCCGGGGTCCTGGTGCCGGGGTGGTCATCGGAACCTGGGAACCAGGCCGGGTGCGCGAGATGACCGGGTGACCTGGGGCCGGGTTATCAACCTGTCCAGGGGACCCGGGCCGGGGACCCGACAGGACCCGGTGATCTGCGGCTGGGGTAAAAACCCGTCCCGGGGACCCGGGCTGGGTCCCGACATGCCTTGGTTACCTGGGGCCGGTGACCCCACGTGACCCGGTCACCTGGGGCCGGTGACCCCACGTGACCCGGTCACCTGGGGCCGGTGACCCCACGAGACCCGGTCACCTGGGGCCGGTGACCCCACGTGACCCGGTCACCTGGGGCCGGTGACCCCACGTGACCCGGTCACCTGGGGCCGGTGACCCCACGTGACCCGGTCACCTGGGGCCGGTGACCCCACGTGACCCGTTCACCTGGGGCCGGTGACCCCACGTGACCAGGTCACCTGGGGCCGGTGACCCCACGTGACCCGGTCACCTGGTGCCGGGGTCCCCACGGGACCCGGGGTCCTGGTGCCGGGGTGGTCACCGGAACGTGGGAACCAGGCCGGGTGCGCGACATGACCCGGTGACCTGGGGCCGGGTTAACGACCTGTCCAGGGGACCCGGGCCGGGGACCCGACAGGACCCGGTGGTCCTTCGCTGGTGTCCCGATGCAACCCGGGGACCCGGGCCCGGGCCCCCACGTGATCCAGTGATCCGGTGCTTTTGTCCCGATGCAACCCGGGGACCCGGGCCGGGGACCCGGTATGACTCCGTCTCCCGGGGCCGGGGTGGTCACCTGACACTGGTACCCGGGACAGCGACCCGACATGACCCCGTGACCCGGGGCCGGGGTGCCGACCTGTCCAGGGGACCCGACCCGGGTACCCGACAGGACCCGGTGATCTGCGGCTGGGGTAAAAACCCGTCCCGGGGACCCGGGCTGGGTCCCGACATGACCCGGTGACCTGGGGCTGTGGTGTCGACCGGACTCGGGGACCTGGTCCGGTGTCCCGTCATGACCCGGAGACCTGGGGTCGGGGTGGTCACCAGACCCTTGTACCCAGGCCGTTGACCCGACATGACCCTGTGACCCGGGGCCTGGGTAAAAATCCAACCCGGGGACCCGGGCATGGGACGTGACATGACCCGACCTGGGTCCGGGGTCCCGAACTGACCCGGTGACCTGGGTCCGGGGACTCGGTATGACCCGGTTACCTGGGGCCGGTGTCCCCACGTGACCCGCTGACCTGGGTCCGGGGTCCCCACGTGACCCGCTGACATGAGGCCGGTGTCCCCACGTGACCCGGTCACCTGGGGCCGGTGACCCCACGTGACCCGGTCACCTGGGGCCGGTGACCCCACGTGACCCGGTCAACTGGGGCCGGTGACCCCACGTGACCCGGTCACCTGGGGCCGGTGACCCCACGTGACCCGGTCACCTGGGGCCGGTGTCCCCACGTGACCCGGTCACCTGGGGCCGGTGACCCCACGTGACCCGGTCACCTGGGGCCGGTGTCCCCACGTGACCCGGTCACCTGGGGCCGGTGACCCCACGTGACCCGGTCACCTGGGGCCGGTGACCCCACGTGACCCGCTGACCTGGGGCCGGTGTCCCCACGTGACCCGGTCACCTGGGGCCGGTGACCCCACGTGACCCGGTCACCTGGGGCCGGTGACCCCACGTGACCCGGCCACCTGGGGCCGGTGACCCCACGTGACCCGGTCACCTGGGGCCGGTGACCCCACGTGACCCGGTGACCTGGGGCCGGTGTCCCCACGTGACCCGCTGAGCTGGGGCCGGTGACCCCACGTGACCCGGTGACCTGGGGCCGGTGACCCCACGTGACCCGGTCACCTGGGGCCGGTGACCCCACGTGACCCGGTCACCTGGGGCCGGTGACCCCACGTGACCCGGTCACCTGGGGCCGGTGACCCCACGTGACCCGGTCACCTGGGGCCGGTGTCCCCACGTGACCCGGTCACCTGGGGCCGGTGACCCCACGTGACCCGGTCACCTGGGGCCGGTGACCCCACGTGACCCGGCCACCTGGGGCCGGTGACCCCACGTGACCCGGTCACCTGGGGCCGGTGACCCCACGTGACCCGGTGACCTGGGGCCGGTGTCCCCACATGACCCGCTGAGCTGGGGCCGGTGACCCCACGTGACCCGGTCACCTGGGGCCGGTGACCCCACGTGACCCGGTGACCTGGGGCCGGTGTCCCCACGTGACCCGCTGACCTGGGGCCGGTGACCCCACGTGACCCGGTCACCTGGGGCCGGTGACCCCACGTGACCCGCTGAGCTGGGGCCGGTGACCCCACGTGACCCGGTCACCTGGGGCCGGTGACCCCACGTGACCCGGTGACCTGGGGCCGGTGTCCCCACGTGACCCGCTGACCTGGGGCCGGTGACCCCATGTGACCCGGTCACCTGGGGCCGGTGACCCCACGTGACCCGGTCACCTGGGGCCGGTGACCCCACGAGACCCGGTCACCTGGGGCCGGTGACCCCACGTGACCCGGTCACCTGGGGCCGGTGACCCCACGTGACCCGGTCACCTGGGGCCGGTGACCCCACGTGACCCGGTCACCTGGGGCCGGTGACCCCACGTGACCCGGTCACCTGGGGCCGGTGACCCCACGTGACCAGGTCACCTGGGGCCGGTGACCCCACGTGACCCAGTCACCTGGTGCCGGGGTCCCCACGGGACCCGGGGTCCTGGTGCCGGGGTGGTCACCGGAACCTGGGAACCAGGCCGGTTACCCGACACGACCCGGTGACCTGGGGCTGGGTTAACGACCTGTCCAGGGGACCCGGGCCGGGGACCCGACAGGACCCGGTGGTCCTTCGCTGGTGTCCCGATGCAACCCGGGGACCCGGGCCCGGGCCCCCACGTGATCCAGTGATCCGGTGCTTTTGTCCCGATGCAACCCGGGGACCCGGGCCGGGGACCCGGTATGACTCCGTCTCCCGGGGCCGGGGTGGTCACCTGACACTGGTACCCGGGACAGCGACCCGACATGACCCCGTGACCCGGGGCCGGGGTGCCGACCTGTCCAGGGGACCCGACCCGGGTACCCGACAGGACCCGGTGATCTGCGGCTGGGGTAAAAACCCGTCCCGGGGACCCGGGCTGGGTCCCGACATGACCCGGTGACCTGGGGCTGTGGTGTCGACCGGACTCGGGGACCTGGTCCGGTGTCCCGTCATGACCCGGAGACCTGGGGTCGGGGTGGTCACCAGACCCTTGTACCCAGGCCGTTGACCCGACATGACCCTGTGACCCGGGGCCTGGGCAAAAATCCAACCCGGGGACCCGGGCATGGGACGTGACATGACCCGACCTGGGTCCGGGGTCCCGAACTGACCCGGTGACCTGGGTCCGGGGACTCGGTATGACCCGGTTACCTGGGGCCGGTGTCCCCACGTGACCCGCTGACCTGGGTCCGGGGTCCCCACGTGACCCGCTGACCTGAGGCCGGTGTCCCCACGTGACCCGGTCACCTGGGGCCGGTGACCCCACGTGACCCAGTCACCTGGGGCCGGTGACCCCACGTGACCAGGTCATCTGGGGCCGGTGACCCCACGTGACCCGGTGACCTGGGGCCGGTGTCCCCACGTGACCCGCTGAGCTGGGGCCGGTGACCCCACGTGACCCGGTCACCTGGGGCCGGTGACCCCACGTGACCCGGTCAACTGGGGCCGGTGACCCCACGTGACCCGGTCACCTGGGGCCGGTGACCCCACGTAACCCGGTCACCTGGGGCCGGTGACCCCACGTGACCCGGTCACCTGGGGCCGGTGTCCCCACGTGACCCGGTCACCTGGGGCCGGTGACCCCACGTGACCCGGTCACCTGGGGCCGGTGTCCCCACGTGACCCGGTCACCTGGGGCCGGTGACCCAACGTGACCCGGTCACCTGGGGCCGGTGACCCCACGTGACCCGGTGACCTGGGGCCGGTGTCCCCACGTGACCCGGTCACCTGGGGCCGGTGACCCCACGTGACCCGGCCACCTGGGGCCGGTGACCCCACGTGACCCGGTCACCTGGGGCCGGTGACCCCACGTGACCCGGTGACCTGGGGCCGGTGTCCCCACGTGACCCGCTGAGCTGGGGCCGGTGACCCCACGTGACCCGGTCACCTGGGGCCGGTGACCCCACGTGACCCTGTCACCTGGGGCCGGTGACCCCACGTGACCCGGTCACCTGGGGCCGGTGACCCCACGTGACCCGGTCACCTGGGACCGGTGACCCCACGTGACCCGGTCACCTGGGGCCGGTGACCCCACGTGACCCGGTCACCTGGGGCCGGTGTCCCCACGTGACCCGGTCACCTGGGGCCGGTGACCCCACGTGACCCGGTCACATGGGGCCGGTGACCCCACGTGACCCGGCCACCTGGGGCCGGTGACCCCACGTGACCCGGTCACCTGGGGCCGGTGACCCCACGTGACCCGGTGACCTGGGGCCGGTGTCCCCACGTGACCCGCTGAGCTGGGGCCGGTGACCCCACGTGACCCGCTGACCTGGGGCCGGTGACCCCACGTGACCCGGTGACCTGGGGCCGGTGTCCCCACGTGACCCGCTGACCTGGGGCCGGTGACCCCACTTGACCCGGTCACCTGGGGCCGGTGACCCCACGAGACCCGGTCACCTGGGGCCGGTGACCCCACGTGACCCGGTCACCTGGGGCCGGTGACCCCACGTGACCCGGTCACCTGGGGCCGGTGACCCCACGTGACCAGGTCACCTGGGGCAGGTGACCCCACGTGACCCGCTGACCTGGGGCCGGTGACCCCACGTGACCCAGTCACCTGGTGCCGGGGTCCCCACGGGACCCGGGGTCCTGGTGCCGGGGTGGTCACCGGAACCTGGGAACCAGGCCGGGTGCGCGACATGACCCGGTGACCTGGGGCCGGGTTAACGACCTGTCCAGGGGACCCGGGCCGGGGACCCGACAGGACCCGGTGGTCCTTCGCTGGTGTCCCGATGCAACCCGGGGACCCGGGCCCGGGCCCCCACGTGATCCAGTGATCCGGTGCTTTTGTCCCGATGCAACCCGGGGACCCGGGCCGGGGACCCTGTATGACTCCGTCTCCCGGGGCCGGGGTGGTCACCTGACACTGGTACCCGGGACAGCGACCCGACATGACCCCGTGACCCGGGGCCGGGGTGCCGACCTGTCCAGGGGACCCGACCCGGGTACCCGACAGGACCCGGTGATCTGCGGCTGGGGTAAAAACCCGTCCCGGGGACCCGGGCTGGGTCCCGACATGACCCGGTGACCTGGGGCTGTGGTGTCGACCGGACTCGGGGACCTGGTCCGGTGTCCCGTCATGACCCGGAGACCTGGGGTCGGGGTGGTCACCAGACCCTTGTACCCAGGCCGTTGACCCGACATGACCCTGTGACCCGGGGCCTGGGTAAAAATCCAACCCGGGGACCCGGGCATGGGACGTGACATGACCCGACCTGGGTCCGGGGTCCCGAACTGACCCGGTGACCTGGGTCCGGGGACTCGGTATGACCCGGTTACCTGGGGCCGGTGTCCCCACGTGACCCGCTGACCTGGGTCCGGGGTCCCCACGTGACCCGCTGACCTGAGGCCGGTGTCCCCACGTGACCCGGTCACCTGGGGCCGGTGACCCCACGTGACCCAGTCACCTGGGGCCGGTGACCCCACGTGACCAGGTCACCTGGGGCCGGTGACCCCACGTGACCCGGTCACCTGGGGCCGGTGTCCCCACGTGACCCGGTCACCTGGGGCCGGTGACCCCACGTGACCCGGTCACCTGGGGCCGGTGACCCCACGTGACCCGGTCACCTGGGGCCGGTGACCCCACGTGACCCGGTCACCTGGGGCCGGTGACCCCACGTGACCCGGTCACCTGGGGCCGGTGTCCCCACGTGACCCGGTCACCTGGGGCCGGTGACCCCACGTGACCCGGTCACCTGGGGCCGGTGACCCCACGTGACCCGGTGACCTGGGGCCGGTGTAACCACGTGACCCGGTCACCTGGGGCCGGTGACCCCACGTAACCCGGTCACCTGGGGCCGGTGACCCCACGTGACCCGGCCACCTGGGGCCGGTGACCCCACGTGACCCGGTCACCTGGGGCCGGTGACCCCACGTGACCCGGTGACCTGGGGCCGGTGTCCCCACGTGACCCGCTGAGCTGGGGCCGGTGACCCCACGTGACCCGGTCACCTGGGGCCGGTGACCCCACGTGACCCGGTCACCTGGGGCCGGTGACCCCACGTGACCCGGTCACCTGGGGCCGGTGTCCCCACGTGACCCGCTGACCTGGGGCCGGTGACCCCACGTGACCCGGTCACCTGGGGCCGGTGACCCCACGTGACCCGGTCACCTGGGGCTGGTGACCCCACGTGACCCGGTCACCTGGGGCCGGTGACCCCACGTGACCCGGTGACCTGGTGCCGGTGTCCCCACGTGACCCGCTGAGCTGGGGCCGGTGACCCCACGTGACCCGGTCACCTGGGGCCGGTGACCCCACGTGACCCGGTGACCTGGGGCCGGTGTCCCCACGTGACCCGCTGACCTGGGGCCGGTGACCCCACGTGACCCGGTCACCTGGGGCCGGTGACCCCACGTGACCCGGTCACCTGGGGCCGGTGACCCCACGTGACCCGGTCACCTGGGGCCGGTGACCCCACGTGACCCGGTCACCTGGGGCCGGTGACCCCACGTGACCAGGTCACCTGGGGCCGGTGACCCCACGTGACCAGGTCACCGTGGGCCGGTGACCCCACGTGACCCAGTCACCTGGTGCCGGGGTCCCCACGGGACCCGGGGTCCTGGTGCCGGGGTGGTCACCGGAACGTGGGAACCAGGCCGGGTGCGCGACATGACCCGGTGACCTGGGGCCGGGTTAACGACCTGTCCAGGGGACCCGGGCCGGGGACCCGACAGGACCCGGTGGTCCTTCGCTGGTGTCCCGATGCAACCCGGGGACCCGGGCCCGGGCCCCCACGTGATCCAGTGATCCGGTGCTTTTGTCCCGATGCAACCCGGGGACCCGGGCCGGGGACCCGGTATGACTCCGTCTCCCGGGGCCGGGGTGGTCACCTGACACTGGTACCCGGGACAGCGACCCGACATGACCCCGTGACCCGGGGCCGGGGTGCCGACCTGTCCAGGGGACCCGACCCGGGTACCCGACAGGACCCGGTGATCTGCGGCTGGGGTAAAAACCCGTCCCGGGGACCCGGGCTGGGTCCCGACATGACCCGGTGACCTGGGGCTGTGGTGTCGACCGGACTCGGGGACCTGGTCCGGTGTCCCGTCATGACCCGGAGACCTGGGGTCGGGGTGGTCACCAGACCCTTGTACCCAGGCCGTTGACCCGACATGACCCTGTGACCCGGGGCCTGGGCAAAAATCCAACCCGGGGACCCGGGCATGGGACGTGACATGACCCGACCTGGGTCCGGGGTCCCGAACTGACCCGGTGACCTGGGTTCGGGGACTCGGTATGACCCGGTTACCTGGGGCCGGTGTCTCCACGTGACCCGCTGACCTGGGTCCGGGGTCCCCACGTGACCCGCTGACCTGAGGCCGGTGTCCCCACGTGACCCGGTCACCTGGGGCCGGTGACCCCACGTGACCAGGTCACCTGGGGCAGGTGACCCCACGTGACCCGGTCACCTGGGGCCGGTGTCCCCACGTGACCCGGTCACCTGGGGCCGGTGACCCCACGTGACCCGGTCACCTGGGGCCGGTGACCCCACGTGACCCGGTCACCTGGGGCCGGTGACCCCACGTGACCCGCTGACCTGGTGCCGGGGTCCCCACGTGACCCGCTGACCTGGGGCCGGTGTCCCCACGTGACCCGGTCACCTGGGGCCGGTGACCCCACGTGACCCGGTCACCTGGGGCCGGTGACCCCACGTGACCAGGTCACCTGGGGCCGGTGTCCCCACGTGACCCGGTCACCTGGGGCCGGTGACCCCACGTGACCCGGTCACCTGGGGCCGGTGACTTCACGTGACCCGGTCACCTGGGGCCGGTGACCCCACGTGACCCGCTGACCTGGTGCTGGGGTCCCCACGTGACCCGCTGACCTGGGGCCGGTGTCCCCACGTGACCCGGTCACCTGGGGCCGGTGACCCCACGTGACCCGGTCACCTGGGGCCGGTGACCCCACGTGACACGGTCACCTGGGGCCGGTGACCCCACGTGACCCGGTCACCTGGGGCCGGTGACCCCACGTGACCCGGTCACCTGGGGCCGGTGACCCTACGTGACCCGGTGACCTGGGGCCGGTGTCCCCACGTGACCCGGTCACCTGGGGCCGGTGACCCCACGTGACCCGGTCACCTGGGGCCGGTGACCCCACGTGACCCGGCCACCTGGGGCCGGTGACCCCACGTGACCCGGTCACCTGGGGCCGGTGTCCCCACGTGACCCGCTGAGCTGGGGCAGGTGTCCCCACGTGACCCGCTGACCTGGGGCCGGTGACCCCACGTGACCCGGTCACCTGGGGCCGGTGTCCCCACGTGACCCGGTCACCTGGGGCCGGTGACCCCACGTGACCCGGTCACCTGGGGCCGGTGACCCCACGTGGCCCGGTCACCTGGGGCCGGTGACCCCACGTGACCCGGTCACCTGGGGCCGGTGACCCCACGTGACCCGGTCACCTGGGGCCGGTGACCCCACGTGACCCTGTCACCTGGGGCCGGTGACCCCACGTGACCATGTCACCTGGGGCCGGTGACCCCACGGGACCCGATGACCTGGGGCCGGTGACCCCACGTGACCCGGTCACCTGGGGCCGGTGACCCCACGTGACCCGGTCACCTGGTGCCGGTGACCCCACGTGACCCGGTCACCTGGGGCCGGTGACCCCACGTGACCAGGTCACCTGGGGCCCGTGACCCCACGTGACCCGATGACCTGGGGCCGGTGACCCCACGTGACCCGGTCACCTGGGGCCGGTGTCCCCACGTGACCCGGGGTCCTCGTGCCGGGGTGGTCATCGGAACCTGGGAACCAGGCCGGTTACCCGACACGACCCGGTGACCCGTTGCTGTGGTGTCGACGGACTCGTGGACTTGGGTTCGGGGTCCCGACCTGACGCGGTGACCTGGGGCCGGTGTCCCGAACTGACCCGGTGGCCTGGGTCCGGGGACTCGGTATGACCCGGTTACCTGGGGCCGGTGTCCCCACGTGACCCGCTGACCTGGGTCCGGGGTCCCCACGTGACCCGCTGACCTGAGGCCGGTGTCCCCACGTGACCCGGTCACCTGGGGCCGGTGACCCCACGTGACCCGGTCACCTGGGGCCGGTGACCCCACGTGACCCGGTCACCTGGGGCCGGTGACCCCACGTGACCCGGTCACCTGGGGCCGGTGTCCCCACGTGACCCGGTCACCTGGGGCCGGTGACCCCACGTGACCCGGTCACCTGGGGCCGGTGACCCCACGTGACCCGGTCACCTGGGGCCGGTGACCCCACGTGACCCGGTCACCTGGGGCCGGTGACCCCACGTGACCCGGTCACCTGGGGCCGGTGTCCCCACGTGACCCGGTCACCTGGGGCCGGTGACCCCACGTGACCCGGTCACCTGGGGCCGGTGACCCCACGTGACCCGGTCACCTGGGGCCGGTGACCCCACGTGACCCACTGACCTGGTGCCGGGGTCCCCACGTGACCCGCTGACCTGGGGCCGGTGTCCCCACGTGACCCGGTCACCTGGGGCCGGTGACCCCACGTGACCCGGTCACCTGGGGCCGGTGACCCCACGTGACCCGGTCACCTGGGGCCGGTGACCCCACGTGACCCGGTCACCTGGGGCCGGTGTCCCCACGTGACCCGGTCACCTGGGGCCGGTGACCCCACGTGACCCGGTCACCTGGGGCCGGTGACCCCACGTGACCCGGTCACCTGGGGCCGGTGACCCCACGTGACCCGCTGACCTGGTGCTGGGGTCCCCACGTGACCCGCTGACCTGGGGCCGGTGTCCCCACGTGACCCGGTCACCTGGGGCCGGTGACCCCACGTGACCCGGTCACCTGGGGCCGGTGACCCCACGTGACACGGTCACCTGGGGCCAGTGACCCCACGTGACCCGGTCACCTGGGGCCGGTGACCCCACGTGACCCGGTCACCTGGGGCCGGTGACCCTACGTGACCCGGTGACCTGGGGCCGGTGTCCCCACGTGACCCGGTCACCTGGGGCCGGTGACCCCACGTGACCCGGTCACCTGGGGCCGGTGACCCCACGTGACCCGGCCACCTGGGGCCGGTGACCCCACGTGACCCGGTCACCTGGGGCCGGTGTCCCCACGTGACCCGCTGAGCTGGGGCAGGTGTCCCCACGTGACCCGCTGACCTGGGGCCGGTGACCCCACGTGACCCGGTCACCTGGGGCCGGTGTCCCCACGTGACCCGGGGTCCTGGTGCCGGGGTGGTCATCGGAACCTGGGAACCAGGCCGGGTGCGCGAGATGACCGGGTGACCTGGGGCCGGGTTATCAACCTGTCCAGGGGACCCGGGCCGGGGACCCGACAGGACCCGGTGATCTGCGGCTGGGGTAAAAACCCGTCCCGGTGACCCGGGCTGGGTCCCGACATGCCTTGGTTACCTGGGGCCGGTGACCCCACGTGACCCGGTCACCTGGGGCCGGTGTCCCCACGTGACCCGGTCACCTGGGGCCGGTGACCCCACGTGACCCGGTCACCTGGGGCCGGTGACCCCACGAGACCCGGTCACCTGGGGCCGGTGACCCCACGTGACCCGGTCACCTGGGGCCGGTGACCCCACGTGACCAGGTCACCTGGGGCCGGTGACCCCACGTGACCCAGTCACCTGGTGCCGGGGTCCCCACGGGACCCGGGGTCCTGGTGCCGGGGTGGTCACCGGAACCTGGGAACCAGGCCGGGTGCGCGACATGACCCGGTGACCTGGGGCCGGGTTAACGACCTGTCCAGGGGACCCGGGCCGGGGACCCGACAGGACCCGGTGGTCCTTCGCTGGTGTCCCGATGCAACCCGGGGACCCGGGCCCGGGCCCCCACGTGATCCAGTGATCCGGTGTTTTTGTCCCGATGCAACCCGGGGACCCGGGCCGGGGACCCGGTATGACTCCGTCTCCCGGGGCCGGGGTGGTCACCTGACACTGGTACCCGGGACAGCGACCCGACATGACCCCGTGACCCGGGGCCGGGGTGCCGACCTGTCCAGGGGACCCGACCCGGGTACCCGACAGGACCCGGTGATCTGCGGCTGGGGTAAAAACCCGTCCCGGGGACCCGGGCTGGGTCCCGACATGACCCGGTGACCTGGGGCTGTGGTGTCGACCGGACTCGGGGACCTGGTCCGGTGTCCCGTCATGACCCGGAGACCTGGGGTCGGGGTGGTCACCAGACCCTTGTACCCAGGCCGTTGACCCGACATGACCCTGTGACCCGGGGCCTGGGTAAAAATCCAAGCCGGGGACCCGGGCATGGGACGTGACATGACCCGACCTGGGTCCGGGGTCCCGAACTGACCCGGTGACCTGGGTCCGGGGACTCGGTATGACCCGGTTACCTGGGGCCGGTGTCCCCACGTGACCCGCTGACCTGGGTCCGGGGTCCCCACGTGACCCGCTGACCTGAGGCCGGTGTCCCCACGTGACCCGGTCACCTGGGGCCGGTGACCCCACGTGACCCGGTCACCTGGGGCCGGTGACCCCACGTGACCAGGTCACCTGGGGCCGGTGACCCCACGTGACCCGGTCACCTGGGGCCGGTGTCCCCACGTGACCTGGTCACCTGGGGCCGGTGACCCCACGTGACCCGGTCACCTGGGGCCGGTGACCCCACGTGACCCGGTCACCTGGGGCCGGTGACCCCACGTGACACGGTCACCAGGGGCCGGTGACCCCACGTGACCCGGTCACCTGGGGCCGGTGACCCCACGTGACCCGGTCACCTGGGGCCGGTGACCCCACGTGACCCGGTCACCTGGGGCCGGTGTCCCCACGTGACCCGGTCACCTGGGGCCGGTGACCCCACGTGACCCGGTCACCTGGGGCCGGTGACCCCACGTGACCCGGTCACCTGGGGCCGGTGACCCCACGTGACCCGGTCACCTGGGGCCGGTGACCCCACGTGACCCGCTGACCTGGGGCCGGTGACCCCACGTGACCCGGTCACCTGGGGCCGGTGACCCCACGTGACCCGGTCACCTGGGGCCGGTGACCCCACGTGACCGGGTCACCTGGGGCCGGTAACCCCACGTGATCCAGTGATCCGGTGCTTTTGTCCCGATGCAACCCGGGGACCCGGGCCGGGGACCCGGTATGACTCCGTCTCCCGGGGCCGGGGTGGTCACCTGACACTGGTACCCGGGACAGCGACCCGACATGACCCCGTGACCCGGGGCCGGGGTGCCGACCTGTCCAGGGGACCCGACCCGGGTACCCGACAGGACCCGGTGATCTGCGGCTGGGGTAAAAACCCGTCCCGGGGACCCGGGCTGGGTCCCGACATGACCCGGTGACCTGGGGCTGTGGTGTCGACCGGACTCGGGGACCTGGTCCGGTGTCCCGTCATGACCCGGAGACCTGGGGTCGGGGTGGTCACCAGACCCTTGTACCCAGGCCGTTGACCCGACATGACCCTGTGACCCGGGGCCTGGGTAAAAATCCAAGCCGGGGACCCGGGCATGGGACGTGACATGACCCGACCTGGGTCCGGGGTCCCGAACTGACCCGGTGACCTGGGTCCGGGGACTCGGTATGACCCGGTTACCTGGGGCCGGTGTCCCCACGTGACCCGCTGACCTGGGTCCGGGGTCCCCACGTGACCCGCTGACCTGAGGCCGGTGTCCCCACGTGACCCGGTCACCTGGGGCCGGTGACCCCACGTGACCAGGTCACCTGGGGCAGGTGACCCCACGTGACCCGGTCACCTGGGGCCGGTGTCCCCACGTGACCCGGTCACCTGGGGCCGGTGACCCCACGTGACCCGGTCACCTGGGGCCGGTGACCCCACGTGACCCGGTCACCTGGGGCCGGTGACCCCACGTGACCCGGTCACCTGGGGCCGGTGACCCCACGTGACACGGTCACCTGGGGCCGGTGACCCCACGTGACCCGGTCACCTGGGGCCGGTGACCCCACGTGACCCGGTCACCTGGGGCCGGTGACCCTACGTGACCCGGTGACCTGGTGCCGGTGTCCCCACGTGACCCGGTCACCTGGGGCCGGTGACCCCACGTGACCCGGTCACCTCGGGCCGGTGACCCCACGTGACCCGGCCACCTGGGGCCGGTGACCCCACGTGACCCGGTCACCTGGGGCCGGTGTCCCCACGTGACCCGCTGAGCTGGGGCAGGTGTCCCCACGTGACCCGCTGACCTGGGGCCGGTGACCCCACGTGACCCGGTCACCTGGGGCCGGTGTCCCCACGTGACCCGGGGTCCTGGTGCCGGGGTGGTCATCGGAACCTGGGAACCAGGCCGGGTGCGCGAGATGACCGGGTGACCTGGGGCCGGGTTATCAACCTGTCCAGGGGACCCGGGCCGGGGACCCGACAGGACCCGGTGATCTGCGGCTGGGGTAAAAACCCGTCCCGGGGACCCGGGCTGGGTCCCGACATGCCTTGGTTACCTGGGGCCGGTGACCCCACGTGACCCGGTCACCTGGGGCCGGTGACCCCACGTGACCCGGTCACCTGGGGCCGGTGTCCCCACGTGACCCGGTCACCTGGGGCCGGTGACCCCACGTGACCCGGTCACCTGGGGCCGGTGACCCCACGAGACCCGGTCACCTGGGGCCGGTGACCCCACGTGACCCGGTCACCTGGGGCCGGTGACCCCACGTGACCCGGTCACCTGGGGCCGGTGACCCCACGTGACCAGGTCACCTGGGGCCGGTGACCCCACGTGACCCAGTCACCTGGTGCCGGGGTCCCCACGGGACCCGGGGTCCTGGTGCCGGGGTGGTCACCGGAACCTGGGAACCAGGCCGGGTGCGCGACATGACCCGGTGACCTGGGGCCGGGTTAACGACCTGTCCAGGGGACCCGGGCCGGGGACCCGACAGGACCCGGTGGTCCTTCGCTGGTGTCCCGATGCAACCCGGGGACCCGGGCCCGGGCCCCCACGTGATCCAGTGATCCGGTGTTTTTGTCCCGATGCAACCCGGGGACCCGGGCCGGGGACCCGGTATGACTCCGTCTCCCGGGGCCGGGGTGGTCACCTGACACTGGTACCCGGGACAGCGACCCGACATGACCCCGTGACCCGGGGCCGGGGTGCCGACCTGTCCAGGGGACCCGACCCGGGTACCCGACAGGACCCGGTGATCTGCGGCTGGGGTAAAAACCCGTCCCGGGGACCCGGGCTGGGTCCCGACATGACCCGGTGACCTGGGGCTGTGGTGTCGACCGGACTCGGGGACCTGGTCCGGTGTCCCGTCATGACCCGGAGACCTGGGGTCGGGGTGGTCACCAGACCCTTGTACCCAGGCCGTTGACCCGACATGACCCTGTGACCCGGGGCCTGGGTAAAAATCCAACCCGGGGACCCGGGCATGGGACGTGACATGACCCGACCTGGGTCCGGGGTCCCGAACTGACCCGGTGACCTGGGTCCGGGGACTCGGTATGACCCAGTTACCTGGGGCCGGTGTCCCCACGTGACCCGCTGACCTGGGTCCGGGGTCCCCACGTGACCCGCTGACCTGAGGCCGGTGTCCCCACGTGACCCGGTCACCTGGGGCCGGTGACCCCACGTGACCCGGTCACCTGGGGCCGGTGACCCCACGTGACCAGGTCACCTGGGGCCGGTGACCCCACGTGACCCGGTCACCTGGGGCCGGTGTCCCCACGTGACCTGGTCACCTGGGGCCGGTGACCCCACGTGACCCGGTCACCTGGGGCCGGTGACCCCACGTGACCCGGTCACCTGGGGCCGGTGACCCCACGTGACACGGTCACCAGGGGCCGGTGACCCCACGTGACCCGGTCACCTGGGGCCGGTGACCCCACGTGACCCGGTCACCTGGGGCCGGTGACCCCACGTGACCCGGTCACCTGGGGCCGGTGTCCCCACGTGACCCGGTCACCTGGGGCCGGTGACCCCACGTGACCCGGTCACCTGGGGCCGGTGACCCCACGTGACCCGGTCACCTGGGGCCGGTGTCCCCACGTGACCCGGTCACCTGGGGCCGGTGACCCCACGTGACCCGGTCACCTGGGGCCGGTGACCCCACGTGACCCGGTCACCTGGGGCCGGTGTCCCCACGTGACCCGGTCACCTGGGGCCGGTGACCCCACGTGACCCGGTCACCTGGGGCCGGTGACCCCACGTGACCCGGTCACCTGGGGCCGGTGACCCCACGTGACCCGGTCACCTGGGGCCGGTGACCCCACGTGACCAGGTCACCTGGGGCCGGTGACCCCACGTGACCCGATGACCTGGGGCCGGTGACCCCACGTGACCCGGTCACCTGGGGCCGGTGTCCCCACGTGACCCGGGGTCCTGGTGCCGGGGTGGTCATCGGAACCTGGGAACCAGGCCGGTTACCCGACACGACCCGGTGACCCGTTGCTGTGGTGTCGACGGACTCGTGGACCTGGGTTCGGGGTCCCGACCTGACGCGGTGACCTGGGGACGGTGTCCCCACGTGACCCGCTGACCTGGGGCCGGTGACCCCACGTGACCCGCTGACCTGGGGCCGGTGACCCCGCGTGACCCGGTCACCTGGGGCTGTGGTCCCCACGGGACCCGGGGTCCTGGTGCCGGGGTGGTCACCGGAACCTGGGAACCAGGCCGGTTACCCGACACGACCCGGTGACCTGGGGCCGGGTTAACGACCTGTCCAGGGGACCCGGGCCGGGGACCCGACAGGACCCGGTGGTCCTTCGCTGGTGTCCCGATGCAACCCGGGGACCCGGGCCCGGGCCCCCACGTGATCCAGTGATCCGGTGCTTTTGTCCCGATGCAACCCGGGGACCCGGGCCGGGGACCCGGTATGACTCCGTCTCCCGGGGCCGGGGTGGTCACCTGACACTGGTACCCGGGACAGCGACCCGACATGACCCCGTGACCCGGGGCCGGGGTGCCGACCTGTCCAGGGGACCCGACCCGGGTACCCGACAGGACCCGGTGATCTGCGGCTGCGGTAAAAACCCGTCCCGGGGACCCGGGCTGGGTCCCGACATGCCTTGGTTACCTGGGGCCGGTGTCCCCACGTGACCCGCTGACCTGGGGCCGGTGACCCCACGTGACCCGGTCACCTGGGGCCGGTGACCCCACGTGACCCGGTCACCTGGGGCCGGTGACCCCACGTGACCGGGTCACCTGGGGCCGGTGACCCCACGTGACCCGGTCACCTGGGGCCGGTGACCCCACGTGACCCGGTCACCTGGGGCCGGTGTCCCCACGTGACCCGGTCACCTGGTGCCGGTGACCCCACGTGACCCGGTCACCTGGGGCCGGTGACCCCACGTGACCCGGTCACCTGGGGCCGGTGACCCCACGTGACCCGGTGACCTGGGGCCGGTGTCCCCACGTGACCCGGTCACCTGGGGCCGGTGACCCCACGTGACCCGGTCACCTGGGGCCGGTGACCCCACGTGACCCAGCCACCTGGGGCCGGTGACCCCACGTGACCCGGTCACCTGGGGCAGGTGACCCCACGTGACCCGGTGACCTGGGGCCGGTGTCCCCACGTGACCCGCTGAGCTGGGGCCGGTGACCCCACGTGACCCGGTCACCTGGGGCCGGTGACCCCACGTGACCCGCTGACCTGGGGCCGGTGTCCCCACGTGACCCGCTGACCTGGGGCCGGTGACCCCACGTGACCCGGTCACCTGGGGCCGGTGTCCCCACGTGACCCGGTCACCTGGGGCCGGTGACCCCACGTGACCCGGTCACCTGGGGCCGGTGACCCCACGTGACCGGGTCACCTGGGGCCGTTGACCCCACGTGACCCGGTCACCTGGGGCCGGTGTCCCCACGTGACCGGGTCACCTGGGGCCGGTGACCCGACGTGACCCGGTGACCTGGGGCCGGTGTCCCCACGTGACCCAGAGTCCTGGTGCCGGGGTGGTCATCGGAACCTGGGAACCAGGCCGGTTACCCGACACGACCCGGTGACCTGGGGCCGGGTTAACGACCTGTCCAGGGGACCCGGGCCGGGGACCCGACAGGACCCGGTGGTCCTTCGCTGGTGTCCCGATGCAACCCGGGGACCCGGGCCCGGGCCCCCACGTGATCCAGTGATCCAGTGCTTTTGTCCCGATGCAACCCGGGGACCTGGGCCGGGGACCCGGTATGACTCCGTCTCCCGGGGCCGGGGTGGTCACCTGACACTGGTACCCGGGACAGCGACCCGACATGACCCCGTGACCCGGGGCCGGGGTGCCGACCTGTCCAGGGGACCCGACCCGGGTACCCGACAGGACCCGGTGATCTGCGGCTGGGGTAAAAACCCGTCCCGGGGACCCGGGCTGGGTCCCGACATGACCCGGTGACCTGGGGCTGTGGTGTCGACCGGACTCGGGGACCTGGTCCGGTGTCCCGTCATGACCCGGGGACCTGGGGTCGGGGTGGTCACCAGACCCTTGTACCCAGGCCGTTGACCCGACATGACCCTGTGACCCGGGGCCTGGGTAAAAATCCAACCCGGGGACCCAGGCATGGGACGTGACATGACCCGACCTGGGTCCGGGGTCCCGAACTGACCCGGTGACCTGGGTCCGGGGACTCGGTATGACCCGGTTACCTGGGTCCGGGGTCCCCACGTGACCCGGTCACCTGGGGCCGGGGTCCCCACGTGACCCGCTGACCTGGGGCCGGTGACCCCACGTGACCCGGTCACCTGGGGCCGGTGTCCCCACGTGACCCGGGGTCCTGGTGCCGGGGTGGTCATCGGAACCTGGGAACCAGGCCGGGTGCGCGAGATGACCGGGTGACCTGGGGCCGGGTTATCAACCTGTCCAGGGGACCCGGGCCGGGGACCCGACAGGACCCGGTGATCTGCGGCTGGGGTAAAAACCCGTCCCGGGGACCCGGGCTGGGTCCCGACATGCCTTGGTTACCTGGGGCCGGTGACCCCACGTGACCCGGTCACCTGGGGCCGGTGACCCCACGTGACCCGGTCACCTGGGGCCGGTGTCCCCACGTGACCCGCTGACCTGGGGCCGGTGACCCCACGTGACCCGGTCACCTGGGGCCGGTGACCCCACGTGACCAGGTCACCTGGGGCCGGTGACCCCACGTGACCCGGTCACCTGAGGCCGGTGACCCCACGTGACCCGGTCACCTGGGGCCGGTGTCCCCACGTGACCCGGTCACCTGGGGCCGGTGACCCCACGAGACCCGGTCACCTGGGGCCGGTGACCCCACGTGACCCGGTCACCTGGGGCCGGTGACCCCACGTGACCCGGTCACCTGGGGCCGGTGACCCCACGTGACCCGGTCACCTGGGGCCCGTGACCCCACGTGACCAGGTCACCTGGGGCCGGTGACCCCACGTGACCCGGCCACCTGGGGCCGGTGACCCCACGTGACCCGGTCACCTGGGGCCGGTGTCCCCACGTGACCCGCTGAGCTGGGGCAGGTGTCCCCACGTGACCCGCTGACCTGGGGCCGGTGACCCCACGTGACCCGGTCACCTGGGGCCGGTGTCCCCACGTGACCCGGGGTCCTGGTGCCGGGGTGGTCATCGGAACCTGGGAACCAGGCCGGGTGCGCGAGATGACCGGGTGACCTGGGGCCGGGTTATCAACCTGTCCAGGGGACCCGGGCCGGGGACCCGACAGGACCCAGTGATCTGCGGCTGGGGTAAAAACCCGTCCCGGGGACCCGGGCTGGGTCCCGACATGCCTTGGTTACCTGGGGCCGGTGACCCCACGTGACCCGGTCACCTGGGGCCGGTGACCCCACGTGACCCGGTCACCTGGGGCCGGTGTCCCCACGTGACCCGGTCACCTGGGGCCGGTGACCCCACGTGACCCGGTCACCTGGGGCCGGTGACCCCACGTGACCCGGTCACCTGGGGCCGGTGACCCCACGTGACCCGGTCACCTGGGGCCGGTGACCCCACGTGACCCGGTCACCTGGGGCCGGTGACCCCACGTGACCAGGTCACCTGGGGCCGGTGACCCCACGTGACCAAGTCACCTGGGGCCGGTGACCCCACGTGACCCAGTCACCTGGTGCCGGGGTCCCCACGGGACCCGGGGTCCTGGTGCCGGGGTGGTCACCGGAACCTGGGAACCAGGCCGGGTGCGCGACATGACCCGGTGACCTGGGGCCGGGTTAACGACCTGTCCAGGGGACCCGGGCCGGGGACCCGACAGGACCCGGTGGTCCTTCGCTGGTGTCCCGATGCAACCCGGGGACCCGGGCCCGGGCCCCCACGTGATCCAGTGATCCGGTGCTTTTGTCCCGATGCAACCCGGGGACCCGGGCCGGGGACCCGGTATGACTCCGTCTCCCGGGGCCGGGGTGGTCACCTGACACTGGTACCCGGGACAGCGACCCGACATGACCCCGTGACCCGGGGCCGGGGTGCCGACCTGTCCAGGGGACCCGACCCGGGTACCCGACAGGACCCGGTGATCTGCGGCTGGGGTAAAAACCCGTCCCGGGGACCCGGGCTGGGTCCCGACATGACCCGGTGACCTGGGGCTGTGGTGTCGACCGGACTCGGGGACCTGGTCCGGTGTCCCGTCATGACCCGGAGACCTGGGGTCGGGGTGGTCACCAGACCCTTGTACCCAGGCCGTTTACCCGACATGACCCTGTGACCCGGGGCCTGGGTAAAAATCCAAGCCGGGGACCCGGGCATGGGACGTGACATGACCCGACCTGGGTCCGGGGTCCCGAACTGACCCGGTGACCTGGGTCCGGGGACTCGGTATGACCCGGTTACCTGGGGCCGGTGTCCCCACGTGACCCGCTGACCTGGGTCCGGGGTCCCCACGTGACCCGCTGACCTGAGGCCGGTGTCCCCACGTGACCCGGTCACCTGGGGCCGGTGACCCCACGTGACCCGGTCACCTGGGGCCGGTGACCCCACGTGACCAGGTCACCTGGGGCCGGTGACCCCACGTGACCCGGTCACCTGGGGCCGGTGTCCCCACGTGACCCGGTCACCTGGGGCCGGTGACCCCACGTGACCCGGTCACCTGGGGCCGGTGACCCCACGTGACCCGGTCACCTGGGGCCGGTGACCCCACGTGACCCGGTCACCTGGGGCCGGTGACCCCACGTGACCCGGTCACCTGGGGCCGGTGTCCCCACGTGACCCGGTCACCTGGGGCCGGTGACCCCACGTGACCCGGTCACCTGGGGCCGGTGACCCCACGTGACCCGGTCACCTGGGGCCGGTGACCCCACGTGACCCGGTCACCTGGGGCCGGTGACCCCACGTGACCCGGTCACCTGGGGCCGGTGTCCCCACGTGACCCGGGGTCCTGGTGCCGGGGTGGTCATCGGAACCTGGGAACCAGGCCGGGTGCGCGAGATGACCGGGTGACCTGGGGCCGGGTTATCAACCTGTCCAGGGGACCCGGGCCGGGGACCCGACAGGACCCGGTGATCTGCGGCTGGGGTAAAAACCCGTCCCGGGGACCCGGGCTGGGTCCCGACATGCCTTGGTTACCTGGGGCCGGTGACCCCACGTGACCCGGTCACCTGGGGCCGGTGTCCCCACGTGACCCGGTCACCTGGGGCCGGTGACCCCACGTGACCCGGTCACCTGGGGCCGGTGACCCCACCAGACCCGGTCACCTGGGGCCGGTGACCCCACGTGACCCGGTCACCTGGGGCCGGTGACCCCACGTGACCCGGTCACCTGGGGCCGGTGACCCCACGTGACCCGGTCACCTGGGGCCGGTGACCCCACGTGACCAGGTCACCTGGGGCCGGTGACCCCACGTGACCAAGTCACCTGGGGCCGGTGACCCCACGTGACCCAGTCACCTGGTGCCGGGGTCCCCACGGGACCCGGGGTCCTGGTGCCGGGGTGGTCACCAGAACCTGGGAACCAGGCCGGGTGCGCGACATGACCCGGTGACCTGGGGCCGGGTTAACGACCTGTCCAGGGGACCCGGGCCGGGGACCCGACAGGACCCGGTGGTCCTTCGCTGGTGTCCCGATGCAACCCGGGGACCCGGGCCCGGGCCCCCACGTGATCCAGTGATCCGGTGCTTTTGTCCCGATGCAACCCGGGGACCCGGGCCGGGGACCCGGTATGACTCCGTCTCCCGGGGCCGGGGTGGTCACCTGACACTGGTACCCGGGACAGCGACCCGACATGACCCCGTGACCCGGGGCCGGGGTGCCGACCTGTCCAGGGGACCCGACCCGGGTACCCGACAGGACCCGGTGATCTGCGGCTGGGGTAAAAACCCGTCCCGGGGACCCGGGCTGGGTCCCGACATGACCCGGTGACCTGGGGCTGTGGTGTCGACCGGACTCGGGGACCTGGTCCGGTGTCCTGTCATGACCCGGAGACCTGGGGTCGGGGTAGTCACCAGACCCTTGTACCCAGGCCGTTTACCCGACATGACCCTGTGACCCGGGGCCTGGGTAAAAATCCAAGCCGGGGACCCGGGCATGGGACGTGACATGACCCGACCTGGGTCCGGGGTCCCGAACTGATCCGGTGACCTGGGTCCGGGGACTCGGTATGACCCGGTTACCTGGGGCCGGTGTCCCCACGTGACCCGCTGACCTCGGTCCGGGGTCCCCACGTGACCCGCTGACCTGAGGCCGGTGTCCCCACGTGACCCGGTCACCTGGGGCCGGTGACCCCACGTGACCCGGTCACCTGGGGCCGGTGACCCCACGTGACCAGGTCACCTGGGGCCGGTGACCCCACGTGACCCGGTCACCTGGGGCCGGTGTCCCCACGTGACCCGGTCACCTGGGGCCGGTGACCCCACGTGACCCGGTCACCTGGGGCCGGTGACCCCACGTGACCCGGTCACCTGGGGCCGGTGACCCCACGTGACCCGGTCACCTGGGGCCGGTGTCCCCACGTGACCCGGTCACCTGGGGCCGGTGACCCCACGTGACCCGGTCACCTGGGGCCGGTGACCCCACGTGACCCGGTCACCTGGGGCCGGTGTCCCCACGTGACCCGGTCACCTGGGGCCGGTGTCCCCACGTGACCCGGTCACCTGGGGCCGGTGACCCCACGTGACCCGGTCACCTGGGGCCGGTGACCCCACGTGACCCGGTCACCTGGGGCCGGTGACCCCACGTGACCCGGTCACCTGGGGCCGGTGTCCCCACGTGACCCGGTCACCTGGGGCCGGTGACCCCACGTGACCCGGTCACCTGGGGCCGGTGACCCCACGTGACCCGGTCACCTGGGGCCGGTGACCCCACGTGACCGGGTCACCTGGGGCCGGTGACCCCACGTGACCCGCTGACCTGGGGCCGGTGACCCCACGTGACCCGGTCACCTGGGGCCGGTGTCCCCACGTGACCCGGGGTCCTGGTGCCGGGGTGGTCATCGGAACCTGGGAACCAGGCCGGTTACCCGACACGACCCGGTGACCCGTTGCTGTGGTGTCGACGGACTCGTGGACCTGGGTTCGGTGTCCCGAACTGACGCGGTGACCTGGGGCCGGTGTCCCCACGTGACCCGCTGACCTGGGGCCGGTGACCCCACGTGACCCGCTGACCTGGGGCCGGTGACCCCGCGTGACCCGGTCACCTGGGGCTGTGGTCCCCACGGGACCCGGGGTCCTGGTGCCGGGGTGGTCACCGGAACCTGGGAACCAGGCCGGTTACCCGACACGACCCGGTGACCTGGGGCCGGGTTAACGACCTGTCCAGGGGACCCGGGCCGGGGACCCGACAGGACCCGGTGGTCCTTCGCTGGTGTCCCGATGCAACCCGGGGACCCGGGCCCGGGCCCCCACGTGATCCAGTGATCCGGTGCTTTTGTCCCGATGCAACCCGGGGACCCGGGCCGGGGACCCGGTATGACTCCGTCTCCCGGGGCCGGGGTGGTCACCTGACACTGGTACCCGGGACAGCGACCCGACATGACCCCGTGACCCGGGGCCGGGGTGCCGACCTGTCCAGGGGACCCGACCCGGGTACCCGACAGGACCCGGTGATCTGCGGCTGCGGTAAAAACCCGTCCCGGGGACCCGGGCTGGGTCCCGACATGCCTTGGTTACCTGGGGCCGGTGTCCCCACGTGACCCGCTGACCTGGGGCTGGTGACCCCACGTGACCCGGTCACCTGGGGCCGGTGACCCCACGTGACCCGGTCACCTGGGGCCGGTGACCCCACGTGACCGGGTCACCTGGGGCCGGTGACCCCACGTGACCCGGTCACCTGGGGCCGGTGACCCCACGTGACCCGGTCACCTGGGGCCGGTGTCCCCACGTGACCCGGTCACCTGGTGCCGGTGACCCCACGTGACCCGGTCACCTGGGGCCGGTGACCCCACGTGACCCGGTCACCTGGGGCCGGTGACCCCACCTGACCCGGTCACCTGGGGCCGGTGTCCCCACGTGACCCGGTCACCTGGGGCCGGTGACCCCACGTGACCCGCTGACCTGGGGCCGGTGACCCCACGTGACCCGGTCACCTGGGGCCGGTGACCCCACGTGACCCGGTCACCTGGGGCCGGTGTCCCCACGTGACCCGCTGAGCTGGGGCCGGTGACCCCACGTGACCCGGTCACCTGGGGCCGGTGACCCCACGTGACCCGGTGACCTGGGGCCGGTGTCCCCACGTGACCCGCTGACCTGGGGCCGGTGACCCCACGTGACCCGGTCACCTGGGGCCGGTGTCCCCACGTGACCCGGTCACCTGGGGCCGGTGTCCCCACGTGACCCGGTCACCTGGGGCCGGTGACCCCACGTGACCCGCTGACCTGGGGCCGGTGACCCCACGTGACCCGGTCACCTGGGGCCGGTGTCCCCACGTGACCCGGTCACCTGGGGCCGGTGACCCCACGTGACCCGGTCACCTGGGGCCGGTGACCCCACGTGACCCGGTGACCTGGGGCCGGTGTCCCCACGTGACCCAGAGTCCTGGTGCCGGGGTGGTCATCGGAACCTGGGAACCAGGCCGGTTACCCGACACGACCCGGTGACCTGGGGCCGGGTTAACGACCTGTCCAGGGGACCCGGGCCGGGGACCCGACAGGACCCGGTGGTCCTTCGCTGGTGTCCCGATGCAACCCGGGGACCCGGGCCCGGGCCCCCACGTGATCCAGTGATCCAGTGCTTTTGTCCCGATGCAACCCGGGGACCTGGGCCGGGGACCCGGTATGACTCCGTCTCCCGGGGCCGGGGTGGTCACCTGACACTGGTACCCGGGACAGCGACCCGACATGACCCCGTGACCCGGGGCCGGGGTGCCGACCTGTCCAGGGGACCCGACCCGGGTACCCGACAGGACCCGGTGATCTGCGGCTGGGGTAAAAACCCGTCCCGGGGACCCGGGCTGGGTCCCGACATGACCCGGTGACCTGGGGCTGTGGTGTCGACCGGACTCGGGGACCTGGTCCGGTGTCCCGTCATGACCCGGGGACCTGGGGTCGGGGTGGTCACCAGACCCTTGTACCCAGGCCGTTGACCCGACATGACCCTGTGACCCGGGGCCTGGGTAAAAATCCAACCCGGGGACCCAGGCATGGGACGTGACATGACCCGACCTGGGTCCGGGGTCCCGAACTGACCCGGTGACCTGGGTCCGGGGACTCGGTATGACCCGGTTACCTGGGTCCGGGGTCCCCACGTGACCCGGTCACCTGGGGCCGGGGTCCCCACGTGACCCGCTGACCTGGGGCCGGTGACCCCACGTGACCCGGTCACCTGGGGCCGGTGTCCCCACGTGACCCGGGGTCCTGGTGCCGGGGTGGTCATCGGAACCTGGGAACCAGGCCGGGTGCGCGAGATGACCGGGTGACCTGGGGCCGGGTTATCAACCTGTCCAGGGGACCCGGGCCGGGGACCCGACAGGACCCGGTGATCTGCGGCTGGGGTAAAAACCCGTCCCGGGGACCCGGGCTGGGTCCCGACATGCCTTGGTTACCTGGGGCCGGTGACCCCACGTGACCCGGTCACCTGGGGCCGGTGACCCCACGTGACCCGGTCACCTGGGGCCGGTGTCCCCACGTGACCCGCTGACCTGGGGCCGGTGACCCCACGTGACCCGGTCACCTGGGGCCGGTGACCCCACGTGACCAGGTCACCTGGGGCCGGTGACCCCACGTGACCCGGTCACCTGAGGCCGGTGACCCCACGTGACCCGGTCACCTGGGGCCGGTGTCCCCACGTGACCCGGTCACCTGGGGCCGGTGACCCCACGAGACCCGGTCACCTGGGGCCGGTGACCCCACGTGACCCGGTCACCTGGGGCCGGTGACCCCACGTGACCCGGTCACCTGGGGCCGGTGACCCCACGTGACCCGGTCACCTGGGGCCCGTGACCCCACGTGACCAGGTCACCTGGGGCCGGTGACCCCACGTGACCCGGCCACCTGGGGCCGGTGACCCCACGTGACCCGGTCACCTGGGGCCGGTGTCCCCACGTGACCCGCTGAGCTGGGGCAGGTGTCCCCACGTGACCCGCTGACCTGGGGCCGGTGACCCCACGTGACCCGGTCACCTGGGGCCGGTGTCCCCACGTGACCCGGGGTCCTGGTGCCGGGGTGGTCATCGGAACCTGGGAACCAGGCCGGGTGCGCGAGATGACCGGGTGACCTGGGGCCGGGTTATCAACCTGTCCAGGGGACCCGGGCCGGGGACCCGACAGGACCCAGTGATCTGCGGCTGGGGTAAAAACCCGTCCCGGGGACCCGGGCTGGGTCCCGACATGCCTTGGTTACCTGGGGCCGGTGACCCCACGTGACCCGGTCACCTGGGGCCGGTGACCCCACGTGACCCGGTCACCTGGGGCCGGTGTCCCCACGTGACCCGGTCACCTGGGGCCGGTGACCCCACGTGACCCGGTCACCTGGGGCCGGTGACCCCACGTGACCCGGTCACCTGGGGCCGGTGACCCCACGTGACCCGGTCACCTGGGGCCGGTGACCCCACGTGACCCGGTCACCTGGGGCCGGTGACCCCACGTGACCAGGTCACCTGGGGCCGGTGACCCCACGTGACCAAGTCACCTGGGGCCGGTGACCCCACGTGACCCAGTCACCTGGTGCCGGGGTCCCCACGGGACCCGGGGTCCTGGTGCCGGGGTGGTCACCGGAACCTGGGAACCAGGCCGGGTGCGCGACATGACCCGGTGACCTGGGGCCGGGTTAACGACCTGTCCAGGGGACCCGGGCCGGGGACCCGACAGGACCCGGTGGTCCTTCGCTGGTGTCCCGATGCAACCCGGGGACCCGGGCCCGGGCCCCCACGTGATCCAGTGATCCGGTGCTTTTGTCCCGATGCAACCCGGGGACCCGGGCCGGGGACCCGGTATGACTCCGTCTCCCGGGGCCGGGGTGGTCACCTGACACTGGTACCCGGGACAGCGACCCGACATGACCCCGTGACCCGGGGCCGGGGTGCCGACCTGTCCAGGGGACCCGACCCGGGTACCCGACAGGACCCGGTGATCTGCGGCTGGGGTAAAAACCCGTCCCGGGGACCCGGGCTGGGTCCCGACATGACCCGGTGACCTGGGGCTGTGGTGTCGACCGGACTCGGGGACCTGGTCCGGTGTCCCGTCATGACCCGGAGACCTGGGGTCGGGGTGGTCACCAGACCCTTGTACCCAGGCCGTTTACCCGACATGACCCTGTGACCCGGGGCCTGGGTAAAAATCCAAGCCGGGGACCCGGGCATGGGACGTGACATGACCCGACCTGGGTCCGGGGTCCCGAACTGACCCGGTGACCTGGGTCCGGGGACTCGGTATGACCCGGTTACCTGGGGCCGGTGTCCCCACGTGACCCGCTGACCTGGGTCCGGGGTCCCCACGTGACCCGCTGACCTGAGGCCGGTGTCCCCACGTGACCCGGTCACCTGGGGCCGGTGACCCCACGTGACCCGGTCACCTGGGGCCGGTGACCCCACGTGACCAGGTCACCTGGGGCCGGTGACCCCACGTGACCCGGTCACCTGGGGCCGGTGTCCCCACGTGACCCGGTCACCTGGGGCCGGTGACCCCACGTGACCCGGTCACCTGGGGCCGGTGACCCCACGTGACCCGGTCACCTGGGGCCGGTGACCCCACGTGACCCGGTCACCTGGGGCCGGTGACCCCACGTGACCCGGTCACCTGGGGCCGGTGTCCCCACGTGACCCGGTCACCTGGGGCCGGTGACCCCACGTGACCCGGTCACCTGGGGCCGGTGACCCCACGTGACCCGGTCACCTGGGGCCGGTGACCCCACGTGACCCGGTCACCTGGGGCCGGTGACCCCACGTGACCCGGTCACCTGGGGCCGGTGTCCCCACGTGACCCGGGGTCCTGGTGCCGGGGTGGTCATCGGAACCTGGGAACCAGGCCGGGTGCGCGAGATGACCGGGTGACCTGGGGCCGGGTTATCAACCTGTCCAGGGGACCCGGGCCGGGGACCCGACAGGACCCGGTGATCTGCGGCTGGGGTAAAAACCCGTCCCGGGGACCCGGGCTGGGTCCCGACATGCCTTGGTTACCTGGGGCCGGTGACCCCACGTGACCCGGTCACCTGGGGCCGGTGTCCCCACGTGACCCGGTCACCTGGGGCCGGTGACCCCACGTGACCCGGTCACCTGGGGCCGGTGACCCCACCAGACCCGGTCACCTGGGGCCGGTGACCCCACGTGACCCGGTCACCTGGGGCCGGTGACCCCACGTGACCCGGTCACCTGGGGCCGGTGACCCCACGTGACCCGGTCACCTGGGGCCGGTGACCCCACGTGACCAGGTCACCTGGGGCCGGTGACCCCACGTGACCAAGTCACCTGGGGCCGGTGACCCCACGTGACCCAGTCACCTGGTGCCGGGGTCCCCACGGGACCCGGGGTCCTGGTGCCGGGGTGGTCACCAGAACCTGGGAACCAGGCCGGGTGCGCGACATGACCCGGTGACCTGGGGCCGGGTTAACGACCTGTCCAGGGGACCCGGGCCGGGGACCCGACAGGACCCGGTGGTCCTTCGCTGGTGTCCCGATGCAACCCGGGGACCCGGGCCCGGGCCCCCACGTGATCCAGTGATCCGGTGCTTTTGTCCCGATGCAACCCGGGGACCCGGGCCGGGGACCCGGTATGACTCCGTCTCCCGGGGCCGGGGTGGTCACCTGACACTGGTACCCGGGACAGCGACCCGACATGACCCCGTGACCCGGGGCCGGGGTGCCGACCTGTCCAGGGGACCCGACCCGGGTACCCGACAGGACCCGGTGATCTGCGGCTGGGGTAAAAACCCGTCCCGGGGACCCGGGCTGGGTCCCGACATGACCCGGTGACCTGGGGCTGTGGTGTCGACCGGACTCGGGGACCTGGTCCGGTGTCCTGTCATGACCCGGAGACCTGGGGTCGGGGTAGTCACCAGACCCTTGTACCCAGGCCGTTTACCCGACATGACCCTGTGACCCGGGGCCTGGGTAAAAATCCAAGCCGGGGACCCGGGCATGGGACGTGACATGACCCGACCTGGGTCCGGGGTCCCGAACTGATCCGGTGACCTGGGTCCGGGGACTCGGTATGACCCGGTTACCTGGGGCCGGTGTCCCCACGTGACCCGCTGACCTCGGTCCGGGGTCCCCACGTGACCCGCTGACCTGAGGCCGGTGTCCCCACGTGACCCGGTCACCTGGGGCCGGTGACCCCACGTGACCCGGTCACCTGGGGCCGGTGACCCCACGTGACCAGGTCACCTGGGGCCGGTGACCCCACGTGACCCGGTCACCTGGGGCCGGTGTCCCCACGTGACCCGGTCACCTGGGGCCGGTGACCCCACGTGACCCGGTCACCTGGGGCCGGTGACCCCACGTGACCCGGTCACCTGGGGCCGGTGACCCCACGTGACCCGGTCACCTGGGGCCGGTGTCCCCACGTGACCCGGTCACCTGGGGCCGGTGACCCCACGTGACCCGGTCACCTGGGGCCGGTGACCCCACGTGACCCGGTCACCTGGGGCCGGTGTCCCCACGTGACCCGGTCACCTGGGGCCGGTGTCCCCACGTGACCCGGTCACCTGGGGCCGGTGACCCCACGTGACCCGGTCACCTGGGGCCGGTGACCCCACGTGACCCGGTCACCTGGGGCCGGTGACCCCACGTGACCCGGTCACCTGGGGCCGGTGTCCCCACGTGACCCGGTCACCTGGGGCCGGTGACCCCACGTGACCCGGTCACCTGGGGCCGGTGACCCCACGTGACCCGGTCACCTGGGGCCGGTGACCCCACGTGACCGGGTCACCTGGGGCCGGTGACCCCACGTGACCCGCTGACCTGGGGCCGGTGACCCCACGTGACCCGGTCACCTGGGGCCGGTGTCCCCACGTGACCCGGGGTCCTGGTGCCGGGGTGGTCATCGGAACCTGGGAACCAGGCCGGTTACCCGACACGACCCGGTGACCCGTTGCTGTGGTGTCGACGGACTCGTGGACCTGGGTTCGGTGTCCCGAACTGACGCGGTGACCTGGGGCCGGTGTCCCCACGTGACCCGCTGACCTGGGGCCGGTGACCCCACGTGACCCGCTGACCTGGGGCCGGTGACCCCGCGTGACCCGGTCACCTGGGGCTGTGGTCCCCACGGGACCCGGGGTCC
>CATOCB010000216.1:0-36263 GCA_951411735.1 Somateria mollissima | reverse complement strand
CTTGCCTGGACTTCTGCAATTTTCTCCTGTTCACCCCTGAATATAAGGAATTCATTTGTTACTGAGATTGCACATAGGGCATCAGGACCTACTAATGCTTGCTTAAATAATACAACTCCTCATCCAACACCAGCCTCTCTGGTCTCACAGTGAGCTTGGTCCTTGCTACCTGTCTAAGAAGTTTTGGGGGAACAAGAGGCATAAGGGGCCACCTCAGGCCTATCTCTGCTCTCATAGCATCTTCCCCTGTGTTTCCCTGCTGAGAAGGCCCCAAGCACAGCATTGGGCATGGGCTCTTGCACAGCTCATGGATGGACCTCGCTGCCCCACACCTCTAAGCTATAGCTCCTCTCTATCTCCATTTATCCTGTACCTTGGGCTATTTTATACCACTTCTCCTCCTGATCATCGTCCACCATCATGGAAACATCATATGCTTTTTAGTTAGTCACTTTATTTCCTTGCCAAGGCTGGTCTCAAGCTCCTGTCACTAGAAGCACCCTGTGTTCTCTTCATGTCATAGATCTTTAAATGCAGTAGTTATGCATTACTTGAGCTGCACATATCTCTTCCTAAAACAACACAGGTGTCTCCATAGACCTTCACTAGGCCTTTGATGCACTCCAGGCATCCTGCTTTTCAGTCTATTATTCAGTAGCACAACTAAAATAATTGGGCCTTAGAACTTTCTAACACTTTTTTTTTTCTATTTTTTTTCTTTTCTTTTTTTTTTTTTTTTTTGACTTCTAGCAGGGTGAGTGGTCAGGTGTGATACAGAGCTCAGAGCAAGCTGGAAGAAAAGAGAATACATGAGTATGTTAGGAATTAAGCTAGTTCTTGTGGTTTGCCTGTGGAGAGGGGTGTAAGGCCTGCAGAGAAGTTGATCATAGACAGTGCAGTTCTGAAAACAGAATGAAGAAGGTGAATGAATGGGGGAAAAATAAAATAAAATAAAATAAAATAAAATAAAATAAAATAAAATAAAATAAAGTAATAAAAATAAGTAAGAGGCCACAAAAAGAAAAAAAAAAAAAAAAAAAAAAAGTGTGGATCTCCTGAAGCAGAACTTTATTCTCCTGAAAACAGTAGGTAAAATCCCTGGAGATCCGGTCTCAAACACACCAGGAAGGAAATCCACAACTGTGGCATGTGTGAGACAAAACTTGTTCCTGCTGCTTCACTGGGTGCAGCCTGGTCTCGGACAGGAGCATCCTGTAAGGATGCATGAGGTGCCCACACATGACTTGCTGAGACTTCTATGCTTTCCAGGTGGAGCACTCCCCATCTTCAGCCAGGGTCATGAAGTTCCAGTTGCCCACAGTGGACCCATTACTTTGCATCAAGTCTTTGCTATGGACTATGTTACTTCTCTAGACAGGGAAGTTTGAGCACAGATGGTGGGGACTGACCTTTCTGAGTACATGCATGCTAAGTGTTATGCTTTTGGCCTGCTCCAGTCCTGCAAGGATACCCCATCAGCCCTCAACCTGCCACAGCCCGCTGCCCCTACAGGCTATAACCCAAGTACTCTGTCTTGACACAAAAATATGATAACAGCAGGCTTCAAACCAACCTTCTCATTTGCTTCTAGGTTTTCTGCACATGCACAGTGTTTGAGGCCAAAGTCCAGAGAAGACAGGGACATGCTCCTTTGTTGGTACCACATTTACACACGTGGATTTGTGGATGGGAAAAACTGTTCTGGAAAAATACAGATACACTGGACTTGTGGTATGTCCTTTTGGGACCCAGGAATATCCTCCACATGGGCAATAGGGTCCAGGCACAGCCAGGAGCAATATATCTTGTGATGCACCTGTTGTCATCATCATTTTGAAGTACTCTGCTGCTGCTACCAGAGTTCAGCTGGCTTGGTGTTAAATATATGTTAATCAAACAGAACAAAATCATTACACATGTTTTTTTTGAAGTCAACATTTGAAGTATTATCACTTAGAGAGAAGAATAAAAACATTAAAGGAGAAAAATGCAGAATATCTGTTAAAAATATCCAGGGTCTGAAATAGGATGTGTTGGTTGTAAGCACACTGCATGATGTAGCAGCACCAGTCTTTCCACAAAAGCAGCCATGGGATATGCTCCTACATAGTAAGCTCCAGGAGAACATTTCTGCAGCATCTACACCCACAAGCTAGCCATAATGCCAGCAGTCCAGGCTTACCCTGGAGTGACCTCATGTGTGATCCAACTGAGATTAATAGGGTTGAACAGGTTTATAAACCAGGAGAGCAGGATATCCACTTCTAGCTGTCAAAATTACAAGCTATATCTGATGACCACAGCCAGAAAGGTATGAGAGCTTGGTTAAAGTGTTACCAAGAAGTCTAGAGGTGGTGTACCAGGAGTTCATGATGGTTACTGGGGTAAACTCAGAGTGCTTCTAAGTAGATCACTTTTAACCCAGGTTTAAATCACCGCAACTGCAAGCAGACTTTGGAAGAATGGATCCAGTTTTGCCCTTTGCTGTAAGACAGTAGCAGTGAATATCTTTTTGTGCTGAAGTCAGATTAGTTGGGTGTGGGGAACTTGCTGAAGCCAGAGAATGGTTCCTTGAGCAACATACAACGTACAGCAACACCTGAAGTGAAAATGCTCCATCCTAAAAAAAAAAAAAAAAAAAAAAAGAGAGAGAGAGAGAGAGATAATGACCCTAGAGACAGTGACTTGTTATATCAGGTGTAAATTAGATGTGATATTAAATCCATATGGTAAAGGTTAGCATGTAAGAAGTATTGCATATTGATTGAAGCACTTTAGAATCGGCCCATTTTTCATTAGCGTTTTATTGGCTTTGCTATAGGCAGCAGCAACGATACAGAATGCCTAAGAATTACCTGCAAGAGTAACTGATAGTGCAAGTTTAGAAAAGATAATGATGTTTTCCTTATACTCGTGATGATAGTAAACAGCAGAGATCTCTAGCAGCAACATCAAGTCCATTTCACAAACAAGGAAAAATTAGCATGGGAGAAAGAAACCATGCAGATCTACCAATAAAATTATAAAGCTGATTGTAAAATGGTCCAGAAGCATGGGAAAAAAGAAAATCGATAGCAAAGTACGTGTTAATTAGTATCTTCTCCATTCCACTGGATATATATCAGACTTCAGTGCTTGCAGAAGCAGGAAAGCTTGCGGTATCAGGGCTCCAGTCACTGAAACTCATCTTTCTATGACTGAGCAATTGTCCCCAAAGGCTGCTAAATTCAACAGAGGGAGACAGAGCCAGCAACATTTTTTTCCCTGAGGACATAAATAGATGGTGAGATTAAACATCTCCCTGGCACTGCTCTTGATAAAACTCTGACACCCGGCTTCCCCCTTATCTTTATGCAGTAACATGCCAAACTCTGAAAAACACCTCCCCAGTGGGCAGCACAGATTCTGCACACTTCTAGGCCTGGGCCAGGCCTAGCAGCTGGTTGGCCTTCAAGCTGTCCCCAGCATCTTCGAGGTCAGTGCCTCCACAGCAGGGAGCAGCAGTGCCCAGCTCTGCAAATTGTTGCACTGGATTGTCCTCGGGCTCATACAGAAATGTCTGTGCTGATTTGTGTCTGATTTGCATTTTACGGGCATGCCTCTTTACATGCATGTAACTGGGACTGTGAGCACAAAGTGCATACAGTAAGGAATCATGGAATTACAGGATCACGGGATGGCTGAGTTTGGCAGGGAGCCCAGGAGGCCACCTGCTCCCAGCCCTGCACAAGCAGGGCCACCAAGCGCAGGCTGCCCAGGGCCATGCCTAGGTGGCCTTTGGAGATCCCCAAGGAGGAGCCCCCACAGCTCTCTGGGCAGCCTGTGCCAGGGCTCCTCAGCCACACAGCACAGAAGTTCTGCCTGGTGTCTAGAAGTGAAACCCCAGCCTTCAGGCCCACCTGGACCTGTGCGCAATCCTGTTAGCTGAGTCCATGCACATGACCAAAATCTGGTGTCCGGGCCACTGGCATGCACTTGACAGCAGCCAAGAGGCTGAGGGATTCTGAGTCCCACAAGCATCTAGGGTGCAGACATGCTTTCTAAGCTGTGGAGAGCACAGCAATGGTTGGTATTCAGCAGATAGCTGAGCTGAGGATTTACACCATAGCACAACAGTGATCTCTGTTTTGTTCTTTACGCCTCTGCCAGCAATTCCAGGCAGACTTTTTTGACTTTCTGTGGGCTGCTGAACACGGCTGCTTTTATAAAACTGTTATAGCCCAAGGTCTTTCTCTAGCAGCACTAGCCAGGTCAGACCCCATCATCGTACATGTAATACGGGGAGAAAGTCTCCATGTGTACTGTTCTCTATCCATCAGCACTGAATTTCACCTGTTGTGTGTGTTGTTTGTTTTTTGTTTTTTGTTTTTTTTTTTTACTACTTGGTCATTCAGTGCCATGAAGCCCTTCTCTAACCCTCCAGACAGCTTTCATTTGTACCACTCTCAGTAGCTTAATGCCATCAGCCAGAGATGAAGTTATTTTGGCAAGTTATCTGAAATGTCTTCTTCTCTCCACAAAAATCATTCTGTCTAATAAACAATTCCTCTTCTGTGAGCACACCACTCCAATTAATGGAGGTTAATTGTGTATAACAAACAAGCATTCATTGTATTCATTAAACTAATGAGATTTCCTTTTTAAAGAATTTATTACTTGAAAAATGCAATTTTGTTCACTCGGCTTTTAACTGCAGCAATGAAATGTGCTTGAATTTGAGGAAATCTTTCATTCCAAGAGAAAATGACAAACTGCTTTTAAAAGAAAATGAGTATTTATCCACTACTTGACATTTTAGATTTCCTGAGCAACAGAACAATGCAACTACTTTCAAATACATTAATTTACTAGGTGTTTTGCAATATACATGTGTGTTACTGCAATTGCACCTACTTGTTACATTGATTATACATTTTTTTAAGTATCCTAAGAAAAATCCTAAGAAAGCAATCTCTCTTCCCACATTACCCTCAGGTTGCCATCATAGAGCTAAAATTACCTACTTTTAACAGCAACGTGCTGTAACGCCAGTGGTAACTAATTGTTAAGTTTCTTCTTAAAGTTCTTATAGTTAAAATAATTTGATTAAATACTGTCCATTGAAATTAAAAGACCAGGGACAACTCATCCAGCCACTGGGCTTGACTTGGCACTGCTACAGCCAAACCGGTACATCTTGTTAATTTACAAATAGGCTGTATATTGCTGTTCTGCCCTCCATTCATATCCATCTTTGCAGCATAGACTATACCCCAAATAAAATTTAGTGTTTAAAATGATTAATAAAAGGATATTCAAACCATTTCATAAGGAAAATTAAAGAAAGAAAGAAAAGAAAAAAAAAAAGAAAAAAAAAAAAAGGAAAAAAAATAAAGGATTCTGGTAAACAAATACTAACAAGCCTGGAAAGGAAGAAAGAAATTACATTGACAATGATCTTTGTAACATACACCTAAGCCCTTCCACAACATTTTCAATTCCTGTGACTATTTGTGTAACTCTTAACTTAGCTAGCACACATTTCTGCTGATTGCTTTTCTTTGCTATGTGCCACAAACCAAGCTACTCTCATCATCAGGGCTCCATCAGTCCAGGTATTGTGTGAAGACCTGTAAAGACACATCTTCCCAAGAAATTTGAAGCTAAAAAAATGAAAAAGAGAACACAGTGGTAACGACTTCAATTCTTATGCACATGGTTTTATGGTATTTACCTGCCATATTGTTAGATTGCATTTGCTCTCAATCTGGGTCAAATTCCACCTTGCAGGCAGGGTGCTGCAGTGAGGTTGTCCACATGCATAGGAATGTGAACTGAGCCGTCTAACTGCAGTTATCACTTTTTAGAGATATGTTAAAGTTAGGTGATGTCTTATGAGGGAAATGCTCTGTGTTATTTAGAGCAATTTCAATTTGATGAGAAAAGGAGGCATATACAGCATGATGAATATGAAGGGAAAAAAATGGGAAAGATAATGAGAAGCCCCAGCAGAAAGACAGATTAAAGGCCTCAGATACTCCACTATGCCAACAAGCCAACTCATTCTGAGTCACTTCAACAAGGCCAGTTTCACTTATCCTTTCCGAATAATATGTCTTTAGCTTTCAGATGGGCTTGCCTGTAGAGACTATAACATAGTGTAGAAGGGTAAAGAATGATACATGAATGTTTATAAGAGCATTTATTTAAAAGTCAAATGTCACTTTCACTTTATGTGTAAGTTCATTTCTCACTTCATCTGTGTGTGACGAAAAGATCATCAACAGCACAGACGAGTTATGAAAATATTTGACTGCATCTAATAAGATGCTAAATTGAATGAGATGTTTTGGGAAACACATCTCTTGGCATGTATTTCACCACTGCTCCATTTTGACTGGAGAAAGCAAATACCAGCTTCAAATCAAGTACTTTACTCCAGAAAAAAAAAAAAAAAAAAACACTGAGGCCTTATTCACCCAATTTAATATCTTCTCTTCCTGTCTTGCATGTAGCTCTTTCTCCTTGAATGGACAGAAGAGCCAGAACACATAATACATCTGGGCAGCTGTTCCATGTCAATGAATGACACCTTGGTACTTTTACCAAAGAAAAGTCCCATTATGCAGTTCCAGACCATTTTGTGGCAGAATTAGCTCTAAATAGATACGACTCCTCTGAATTCCCTTCCCCAACTCATCATATATGTAGCCAGTAAAAAAAAATAAAAAATTACTCCATCAGAACTTGCACTAACAAGTTACATCCTGAGGAACTGCTTCCACACTGGGTAGTTTCTCAAAGATAACACTTCCAAACCTTTATTATATGCCTCAAAAATGCAATACCTTCTTCATGAGTATGGTTGGGAACATTTTATTAATGCCAATTAAACAGCGAGAGTAGAAAAGACTTAACATGTTCCAAAAATGAAATATTTAGTGCAATCTCACTTGATTAGGTGATGCTTCTTAAATCAGCAAATTGCAATCTTGTTTCAAGACTGAAGATTGTTGCTATGAAGAACATTAGAACAAACTAAATCATCTAGCACTTGTTTAAGATGCTGCAACAGCAGCAGGGTTATTGTAATAGAATAGAGTAGTAGAGCAATTATACTCTGAGATTAATATTTATAGGACATAATCAGGTTTTCCTTATTTAAAATATTATTCAATAATTTGTGATCCTTAAAAGAGTCTTCAAAGTTGATCTAAGGTTTGGAATAAGTCTTTACTGAAAAGTGACAAAATCCTGACAGGAATCAGAATTGCGTTCACTGCCCCTCAGAGATCACATGTGGAGAGGTCCATACAAGTCTTGCACTTCAGGAATAAGGATCTTCATTTCTGCTCTTTAAGAATGAACATGGGAGAGATTAGGGTATGCGTTATAAAATGGTATAAAGTAGGTGAAAGGGATTTGTAACAGTCTGGGAAAATGGCCATTTCATAGCAAGAAACACATGAAATCAACTGAGGTCAGATACAGAAGCTCACCAGGAGAAGGTGAGACGTGACAGAATGAGACAGAGCTACAAGATAGCAAATGCCTTACACTCGCAATGTACTGGATCAATGTCTTGTTTCTATCAGTAGGGATTTACAGTATTTATGGTGCTGTTTTTTAGCACCGCCAATTCTTAGCTCAACATCTCCTGCTTTAATGAGCCCTGCTTCAAATTCCAAAATGCATGTATTTTAACTGTAGCACATATTTTTATAATGGGGTGTGGGAGTGTTGTTAATTGCTTAGCTGCGCTGCTCACTAAAGTATTTCTTATATCTAAATGTGTATAACTCCTGACCATTTTATTCTTTGCCTTGTAATTCCTACTTCTTTTTATTGGATAGTAAATACCCATAGTGCTTTTAAACTTTGCATTTAATGCTACTAACCGAGATATTAGTCTGCTTTATAAGCATATAGGAGAGTCCTCTAGTCTCCCTCTCTTCAAGATATGTCCAGCTTACAGACACTACAAAACTGCCACCTGGTTCTGCAGTGCTCAGCACTCCATTTCTTTGGTATGAATAGAGATTCACAGACCCCATACCTGGGACATCTGAGTCTTCCACAGCACCCAAAAGCCTCTTGGCACTGCCCATGGGAGCCCAGGTTCAATTAACAGAGCTGCCCTCTGATTAACCTGAGGAAAAACAACATGCCTCTCTTCCCTAAATATGGCCTGTGACAGCAGTGGAGTAGCAGACAGCCCAACCAAGCATGCTCATTGAGAATAATGACAGGCTACAGCATACTCACAAACAGAGAAAATAGAATACTTGAGAGTAGATGAATTAAGTACATTGCTGATACAGCTTCTGGCTTCAGCAACTTGGGTTTTCACATCTCAACAAACACGCCGCTCCCTGGTCCCCCTTCTTTCTATTCAGATTGTAAGAAGGCCAAATTCCTTTCTTGTTCATTCATACCATCTGATCAGCTTCTTGGCAATAGCTGTCAGCAGTGGACTCGACATCATTTCACTAATGGGGACAACTTGCTAAGTACCAGCACAACACAGAGCAAAAAATGTTTTAGCATTCATTTTAGAAAGCACTGAGCAGAATACAGAATCCACCCTGTAGTTTCCTTGTACAGTCTACGTTAACTGCTTGGTTGTGCTCAGCACTTGTGAAATCTTTAAAATAAAAGAGCATTTCCCTACAGTGACTTGATCCAGACACACTGTTCTGCCAAACTGACTGAAATTGCGGCTGGAACTGAAAACATTTTTGCCCTCTGCCTTTCCAAAAACAGCAGCCAACTATGTCAGTCCAGCGTTGTATGTGGCATGAGTTGAAGCTACAACCCATACACTTTTATTTTTTGTCTTTTAATTTCCCATCATCAAACACTACCCTATTTCCCTTCACCTTCATGTCATTGCTGGCAATCTAGTGATTTGCAGAAGTATCTTTTTCATATCCTCAGCAAAGATATTTTCATAAAAATACTACCTTGACTTAGGTGAACAATGCCAAAGTGTATTTCCAAACACTTTGAATTGAAAATCTGGAATTTGCTTTGATATTTATAGTGCATTTGGTGCTTTGCTCATATTCAGTCAGAGTTGGGACTTTCTTCCTCAAAAAAAGCAACCAATACATTTGTAAGTTCATGTGAAGGCGCTAGCACATATATAAATTACAAGGAGAGAGTTATCTAATTACAGAGCAAAATAAATGGCAGGAGACTTACGTGGTTATTCCAGCTTCAGAAATAATGAAGAACAAATGGATATGTAATTTTTACCACATGCAAGGAAATAAAAGCATGGCTTGCACTCACCTCTGCCAGTGTATTACTCCATATCCCACACGTATTATTGTTTCAGTTATTTAAACAAACAGCTGGATTTCTCTATCTTCAGTGGCTAATTTGAATAGAGAAGATTCCTACTCCTAAATCCTGTGGGTGAAACTAGAGAAGAAATGGTAATTCTCTTTTCAGAAAAGGGAGTTATCTGTGTCAGATCACTGAATCTGTAATAGACCTCAACGTTTAGTCACATATATCTCTTAGTGTTCTTTTCAACTTTTAGGTTTAATTATTTCTTCTTTTCTTTTTCTTTTAATTTTTTCCTGTCTGAAAGAATTCGTCATGTCTTGCCTGTGAACCTAGAGGGTGCATCATGATATTTGCTTATCAGTTCAAGTGGAAAAGTACATTCTTGAATGTAGACCCATTCCAAAAGATCACTTCTTTGTGTGTTGTTGAAGGTAGTGCAAACCTCCTCAAACCTATGGTTTCTGTCTTGCATCTTGAACAGAAAGTGCCTGCAGTGCCTGATGCTCTTCAGCACACATAAAGAAGATGTAACAGGATGCAGATCTGAGAAGGGCCTAAACTTTATTGCTTCACTTGAGGTGTATGAAGAAGGCAAGAAAAATAAAGCACTACATGGAAATGCTGTGCAGCAAGGGTCTGTGTCTGCTCACTGTGACCATTTTCTTTCTTCCCCCCATTGTCACTGCTCAATGATGAGCTGGTTGCTTTAGAAATGCAGAAGACAGGACAGATTTTCGAAATTCTTTTCCTGCATATGAAATATTTTACAAACAGTTTTTCTGCCAGGCAGAAGCTCCTGTGCACTACAGGATTTCCTTTTCTCCTTTATTTGGGAAAGGAATTCTTAATTTGAACATGAGAATATTGACTATTGCAATCGTGACAAAATTTACATAGTGTCAGTCTTAGATATGATATACAATGAACTTGTATGGAAAAGTCTGCGGGCAAATTAATGTATGCTGTCATTCGAAACTCACTGTTGCCAGGCATTTACACCCCTTATCTAAATTATATTAATTTTTGACTGTCTGCACTGCCAGCCTAACAGATGACTGGGTTCATGTAATAATTGTACTTTCTTCTCATTAAAAGCCTTGTGAAAGTGTCTTTAAGTAAAGACACAAGTCACACGACAAGAAAGTGGTGTTTTTCTAGCAGCCTTTGTTCTGTATGGTTCTGGCAGGTTTTTTCACCACATTTCACATCGAGTAATGCAACAGCAACCAAAAGGCCATGTAGGCATTTAATCTGTGAATGCTGAGGGCACACAGCTACCAGCCGCAAGCTCTGCAAACATTGTCAATCATGTGCTTCCACTCCAGAGAGTTGCCATTTAAGACTTCTCAAAGTCTAAGTTAGATTCATTTTAAAATACGGCACTTTTTGACACTAAATAAAAAAAACTCTTAGTGTTATTGAATTATATGAAGTGCTGCAGAAAAAAAAATAAAAGAATAAGAAAGAAAAATGATGATGCCTTTAAACTATATTCTAGTCTCATCTGAAAACAGCTACGAGGAACAGACAAAAACTTCTGAGTGATGGCATGTAAAGGTACCCTCTGTCCAATTTATAGCTTGTATATATCTACATAAATGTATATATCATCTTTCTTACCACATGCAACAGAGCTATGTAAGAGTGATGCCAGTGGGAGAGAAGGAGCAACAAGAGCTAGCATGAAGGAAGGGAGCAGGGCTATGAAATGAAGAGTATAAACAGCAGAAATACTACCTATCTACTCTCATCCAAGGAGAATACAAATGAATTTCTCCAGTGGTATCTTCCAGACACACTTTGTCTGACTTTGCCCTCTGCATTGAGATTGTTCACTTAGACCTACACAAAATATGGAAAGCAATTATTTTTGTGCTTCAAATAGTGAAATATTATTGACTATAACTCATATCCCATTATATACACATTTTCAAAGTGCAATTAGTCATATGTAAATATTATAAACATTAGAGCTGTCAAAAATAAAAATCTATATAAATGCTTAAATACACTCAAAGCTTTCCCTCAGTTAAGGAAACAGAACACCTAAGGAATAATATGGTAATCTTATCTTCCCTCAAAGGCAAAACTCCACAGATTTTAGAGGTGACACTGCTTCTGTAATAAATGCAGGCTGCCTGGAAGTAAGTATATACATGTATATAGCACAAAAATTTAAATAAAATCACAGAATGGCTTGGTGGGAAGTGATCTTAAAGACCACCTGGTTCCACCCCCCTGCCATGGGAAGGGACACCTCCCACCAGACCAGGTTGCCCAAGGCCCCATCCAACCTGGTCTTGAACACCTCCAGGGATGGGACACCCACAGCTTCCCTGGGCAGCCTCTGCCAGTGCCTCACCACCCTCTGAGTGAAGAATTTCCTCCTAACCTCTAATCTAAATCTCTAGTCTTGTAGTTTAAAACCATTACCCTTTGTCCTGTCATTATCTGACTGGACAGATAATGGAGACAGTCACTCTCCATATTTTTTATAAGCCCCCTTAAAGTACTGAAAAGCTTCAATGAGGCCACCTCGGAGCCTTCTCTTCTTTAGGCTGAACAGCCCCAGCTCTCTCAGCCTTTCTTCACAGGAGAGGTGCTCCAGCCCTCTGATCAACCTCATGGCCCTAAAAGTTAGCTTGTTGCCCACAGACAAATAAGATTTCTCCCTTTTCTTTCTGCATTTGGTACTTTCTATCCTTTGAATGAGGCGATGTAGGAAAAGCACTTAATATTAAAAATTGCTGTCACTACATAGTAAATAATATAAATTCCCCTGACACCAAATCTTAGATAAAAATTTGGTCCATAAAAGCACCCAATTGGAAGTGTTATTGTGCAACTACAAGAGAGCTACAGCCTTTAGTTTTGCTTCACAGTCCCGGGGGTAGAGGTAAAAATAGAAATTCCAGAGAGAGCAGGGAGAGAAAAGCTCTGAGGGTAAGGAACTAGGCTGCCTTTACCTCTTCCCTTTTGCAATGTTACAGTAATTTGTTCCTGCTGTTATCCTAAGGATGTGTCTATTGCCACTGTATGGTCCTTGACACAGCACAGTTTGAAAAAAACACTGCAGTTACCAGAGGGAAATGATACCGAGTAATGGAATGAAAGGATAGTCCTTGCTACTCATGTATATATGCCCTTGTACTTTATCTGCAGTATTTCTGGAACATCCAAGAACTTAGCCTTTTTACGTTCCTTGAAAAAAAGGAAATGTACATAAACACACAAGAAATATGTTCCTGGAAAGAAAGGTAACTGCTAATAGATGGGCTCTGAAATAGGTGACAAAACCTCTGTAGGAGGAAGGACTGGAAAGATCAAGGTATACACACGCTGCTGTCTGTGGTGCAAGAGCTACTGTAAGCGCAGCAGTGCAGACCTTGCCTTGCGCTAATTGCTTCTTGGGTGGGTTTGGCAGCCCAGGCTGAACTTGGAGCTGCTATCACTGGGCTGCAAACAACTGCTATGAGAGTTAATTTAAAACTGGCTTGAGCATCCTTCCAGTGTAGTGCTGCAATCACATTGACCTCGGTATACTGTTTAGGCAGGGCTGAATAATTATGTGAAGCATGAAGTATTACAAAAACATCCATATATTAATAAGGGTTATTGTACAACAGATCAATAGGCACTCCTTAATTACTCTTCCACGTAAAAGAGCACAAGTAAAAAAATGAGAAGTTTCTGTAAAATAGGAAACAAACTCTTCTAGGACAGACTTCTGCATGTATGTCATAATTAGCTGGTGGAGTTCCTACACACATTACTACACCCAACAAATCAGTGGTGTTCCAAAAAACGGTAGGCATTTGTATATACTGTTCAAAAAGACTAAAAGAGAGAAATCACACACAGACTTTGAGAAACACTAACTTTAAAGGCAACAGCAAAAACTCACTTTTAAGTGTTATGATCTAGGAAGACTACAGATGATATATTTCATAATTGTTTCTCACATTATTTTCTGAATTGTTTGGCATAGGCTGGTATCATAAACTACTAACATACTGGCATCAAGGAATTCCTGATATGAGATTTGATACAGGAGGTGCTAATGATGCTGGGAATGATCATCACTGCTGCTCAGCCACATTCCCTAGACACAAAGCAAGTCTGTAGACACCGTCTGTGAATGCAGTTCCTTAGTCCTGAGACGCTGAGCAGTGATACACTCAACAGCTTACTCTTGTACTGTATTGTTTTTATAGTCTTTAAAGGTCTGAATATGCCTTTCCATCTTTCCAGCAGTGCTTTTTCTTTATTGCTTGCATGAGCTGTTCCATTTCATTATCCACTGGCGTAGTAAATCTCGCTTGTTTTGACAGGGAGTGTTCTGTTACAATTACCTGCTGCTGTTGTGGTTCAAGTGAAGGTGCTGCCAGCTGGACGGAGCTGTAACGTAACAAGAGTGAATTCCCCAATGTTGAAGTTTTTGAAAATACAGGAAGCAATTATCTATCTCTATATTTAGAAGAGTGCTTGTATTGCAATGAGACACTGCCAGCCTGAGGTTGGGGGCAGATGGAGTCTTGATGCTTCCCAAACTTCAGTGTTTGAATGTTTGACGCTTTCATCCTGTTTAAAACCTTTTCATCTCATCTGGAAAAATCATAACACATAGAAACATGTGATATACAGCCACAGAATAACATAGGGATGAACTGTACAAAACCTTTCAAGAACAACATTCCACATCATTGTTACAGGGGGGACTAAAAGTTCAAACACACATCATAGGCTGCAGCATTTACAGAAAGTCTGTGTTTATCTGATGTGTTAAGCACCTCTTTGTCTCAGCTGAACTAAACAGGAATCAGAAGGGATCAGAAACCAGGGCTTACTAGCACTATAGGTCTGTGTCTAAACACATGAAGTAGAAAGGGAGAGCACACAGGAGATGACAAATCATCTGCCCTTTCACCAATGGATGGACAAGGAGCTCTCCCATTCACCTGTGCACCCTGCTGGAGGGATAGTCTGTGGCTGATGGCGACCACCAGACCTGTCCTGCCAGAGAAAAGGCTCTGGGGACAGATATGGGGACACCTACCATCTTCCTAAAGATTTGTTCACACACTAATTATGGAAAAAAAAAAAAAAATATATATATATATATATATGTAGCCTCATTTTCAGAAACCAACAAAGGCAGAATATTTCAAGATGACTAGAGCACGTTTGGAAGCCATCGTAATGCCATAGCATACTACCACTACACCAGACTTTGCAACCAAACACTCAGCTTCTGCAATGGGTAAGTACAGACCAGACAGCTAAGGCCATATAGGAGAGGTCACTTTCCTACCTGTGAGACAGGAGACTTGAGGGAAAAAATTAATTTCAACTATTACATAACTTAAGCTGACCAAAATCTAGTACACTTAGCATGGTTAGTAATTTTTGACAAATACATTTTTTTATATAAAATATCCTTATCTGCCTAAGTTCCTAAGGCATGGGAGTGTTTTTTGTCATTCTGTAACTCATTTCTAGTAAGTCTAGAAATAATCATAAATAATTGAAAAAATAAATAAATAAATAAAATTAACCTCTTACTCTCTTGTTCCCTCTAGAAGGTTGCCTGTTAATTGTAACTGCAATATCCTTTCTGCAGACTATACAGTACAAACAGAAACATTTTACTTCTCCGAAGAAGTTTATGTTTCATGGAAACCTAGAGAGACTCTTGTAATTTTCCAACTATTACTGTCACCAAACATCTTACTCTTGAAGATTATTATTAGATCCAGCAGTTTTCTCTTTCATCTATATGCTCCTAACAGATGAGCTGGTTTTGTACCCCCTCATAAACTTTCAAATTAAACTCCTACATGCTCTCCTGCTTCATAATTTGGTGCTTTGGGACACTACCAACATTAGCTCAGTTAAGAACAAAACCATTATTCACATGAGGTAGAACTGCCTCATCTTCAAACAGTAAACTCCAACTTACAAAACAAATTTGCATTGCACTCAATATTTAGCTTAAGTAGTCAGTACCACACAATACAATTTAAAGCACATTCAATTTAATGGAAGAAATGATTTCCAGAAAGGAAAAGTGAAATTTCTGTAAGAAGTTTGGGGTAATCTTGTGTTAATGAAAATATTTTTGATGGTTCTTTCATAGTCAAATTCATCATCAACTGCCCCTTGCATCACTGATAAGTGAACATGGATAACTATGCTCAGAAGTAGTATATAACTGCCACTTTATGCAGTATGAATAATCGTTTAGGCAGAAAAAAAATAGTAAACTGCTTGTTCCATAGACTTTAAACTACTCATCTCCCTATGTTGAAAAAAAAAAAGTGATAGTCTTGTAGCTTCCCGCTGGAATGCATGGCCCAATAAAGCGATGTAAGGATAAGGAGGCAAATTAATCCATACCTCCTAAAGGCAAATAGGGTACCTATGAGTACTAATTGCCAGGATGCTTCTAGTGATGCTTCAGTGACACTCAGCAGATAGCAGATTCAGGGCTAACAAGTGCTACGTCTTTGAAAAATACAGTGCATGATCCAGGCCCAGAATTACCAGCCAGCTTAGGGGAAAATATGGCAATATCGGTGTCCTTATCTACAGGGCAACAAGAACGTGCAGGGGGCAGTCCAAACCTTGCTGTTTCCCTAACCCCACATACTTGTTAACTGTAGTCAATAATTGGCCCAAAATATTTAGGTGTATTTTCTATCCAACACTTTCACGATTATAGTAATCTTCATAGAGCAGGCTACAATTTCCAAATGTATACAGGCAATAACTGTCAACACTGCAGCAGCTGCTGCCCTTCCAGAGGGATTCATGTGCTTAGTGGAGGGAAAAAAAATGTAAGAATGAAGGTTCAGTTCTTCTTTCTTCATCTCTTTCTCAAAGATAAGAGACATGAACTGAACAGGCCAGCATGGGTCTGCTAATTCAGAGATGGGACTAAAGTTGATCTCCTGATGGTAAGAATGAGAGATTAAATTAAGAAGCCATACAGCTAGGCCAGTCACTACGTGAATGAGACCTGACCTCAATAAAGCCTCCATTTACTCAATAAAAGTCCTAGCAAAGGTTGTAGGCACTCCTTTATTATAACCTTTTCCTTTCAGGTTAAACCTGTGATCCACAAATCTGAGTCCCCAAGCTCAGGTCCTGTTTGAGAATCCTTGGAGAAGAAATCTCCCCTTTCTGATGGATTGACAAACCTCTCCTGACTCTACTGAGAGCAATATTCAGACAAGCCCAGGTTCACAAAGGTCAGAATAACACTGTATACGTATAAGCTGCTGAAAGAAGTATAATAATAAGAGGGGAAAAAAAAATCCATACTCTAAAGGCAAAACAAATGGAACATCTATTATAATAGGACTGCTTTCATTGAAATCTTCCTTTTTGTTTCAAGTACTTATTAGTTGGACTATAGGAAAATGCATACTGTGTTTTTTTTGTAAATCAAACAGTGCTGCCTTTATGAGAGTTTACGGTACAGTGATGCCATTTTAATAATAATAAAAATGATTATTGTTTTACATCTGAAATTTTTACATCTCAATATAATTTGTAACTGTATAAATAAGTCTGTTGCCTAGATTGCAATTTAATTTTCAAAAGAAATTACAAGTTATTTTAGAATTTGAATCAGTTGCTATTGAAATATTTGCAGTGTTTTAAGCACATGAATTTAAACAGGATTTAATTTCCCATGGTCATGTATCATAGGGAAATGATGCCCTGCAGCCTGTTTTGTCTCTTTGGTCAGAACTGTTAGGTACTGCTCTCTGCATTTCCATCCAGGTGAAATCATGTAATCAAATCCTTGTACCGAAAGAGGTCTAGGTTCCCAAGTCAAAAATGTCATCCCTAAATTAATTTGCTACCATAACAGTTCCCTCAGCAATCTTGCCATTAAACACAGCATTGTTAATTCATTTCCTGGCAGATAAAAGATATTTGGGAAGTGCATTCACAACAATGTCCATAGTGTACATCTCCTTGACAGGGCTTTATCTCCACCACTTTATCTCCAGGCGATGCACCTTCCACCCTCCCCTGAATTAACAATACAAAATGTGGATATCAACTTCTGTTTGTTGATAACCTAATTCTTATTCCTGGGATGATAATGTGTGAATTTTAAGCATTCTCTTAGATTTTCAAGTGTTAGCCTTGGGAGGAGTAAACACTCTGAGCCTGGAAGAAGTCAAGCATGTGGGTTTTTTTCCTCACTCTGTTATTTCTTCCACAATGAATGATATCTTTCCCATTGTTTCATCTCTGGTATGATTCTCCTTCACTTCCCTCTTCTGATTTAATTCTTGGATATTAAGTAGGTTAATCATAAAGAAATAACCTGCAAGGCTTCCAAAATTGTAAAGATACTGTAAATATTACTTATACTTTCCTCGCTCTGCACACTAGAGATATTCATCACTATTGCTTCGGCGGTAGCATGCACATAAAACATCACCAGGAATGCTAGACAAGAAAATCCCCAAGTTTAGTAGATAAATGAGAAAAATAAAAACAATATGAACTTCCACACTTTCTACAAATTTCCATTACTGCCAGGAATAGATTTTGAGGTGATGTCACTACACATACATCACAAATATCTTGATAAGCAAGGCTTGTAGCAATCTTCCTACAAAACAGCCAGAGAACATATAGATATGAATATCTTTTTGACAGTATTTGGGCTGGAGGAAAAAACAACATTTTTCACATACTCATCAAAAAGCAATTGGATTTTTAAGCACAGAGTTTCACCCACAAGGGTTTATTTGGGGGGGGCTTTATTGGTTTCAGTATTTTGCTGTTACCATTGGTACAAACAACTTATTCTATGCATATTTCAAATTTTGTCTTTGCTCACTGTGAAATTAAATAGCCTGATATGAAATTTAAAATGATATGGCTTTATTTCTGCGTAAACAGGATCTCCCAATAAAGTGACCTGTAATGTAGTTACAGAAGGAAATTATTTCAGAAATGGCAATTCTCAGTTGTATTGGTCTGCTTCCTTTATAGATTGAGTCACCCAGTCTTTATAGACAAATGTTAGCCTTCACTACTTTTTGCTTTCTTAACTACAGCATATAGCCCTGGGAGCCTAAATTTGAATGTCTTTATGAATGATTGGACTTCCAGAATCACAATGAGACCCATTAACAACATCCCAAATTCAAAATTCCTGTGGCTGATCATTCATAAGCTATAGAGAACACACCCTTAATTTGCAGAATGTATTTGCTAAGCTGGCATCTGACAAAGGAATATATTTGACATAGAAATGGCAACCTGTCCTCTGTTCACAAATTTTACAGTTTTGTGTCAGTTTAGAGCTGTAGTGTCCTAACAGTAGTTTCAATCAGTGGTTTCTTGAATATGCACCAGGTTGGTAGTGTCTGTCAGTTCGAATTGCTAAAGCCAGGCTAAGAGATTGTCAACCCACAAGAGTGGAATTGTGAATTGCATCTCCTGAATCCCCAGCAAATCATCCAGATCTCTGGGAAAACATCTGAAGTCAACACAGCCAAATGGGACATCCTCCCTCCAGCCTGTGGGATGATGGTTAAAGCAGCTGCACTCCTTGCTGAACCTGATTTAGTCAGAGTAGGTGAGCCTCAGTTTCTAATCACTGTCATATAAAAGACATCGTGGCACCATCTTAGAAAAAGAGAGGTAAAGGGTACAGAGCAGCAAATGCACTGTGGCCTTAGAGAGGCTGGAGAGTTCTTACTACAACCTCACCTCAGCTGACTGTCTAATCACAATCTGTGGCCTCACTTGTAACATGTCTCTGATGCTGCTAAGTAGTTGAACTGAACTACAACAACCATCCAAGCTGAACTGTAGGTAGAAATGTACTTGCACACACCCTTCTGCCACCTTGAAAATACTCATAAACTGTATATTGGAGAGCTTCCAGGGCCCCAGGCAGTGTCTCCCTGACAATACTTCTTATGTTTAGAAACCACTCTCCTTTAATAGCTAAGTTAAGATTGTATATATTACTCTTACAGCTTTCACTCTGTGACTTTTTAATGACTTGCCTGTTAAAATCTATAGACTTTCAATGCAGCAAAGATGTAGGTTACTAAAAAAAAATCCCCAAAGCCCTACTATTGGTAGGTGGTAAGGGATGGGTTAAAAGGGGTGATATTTCTTAGACAGGATTGCTCAAATGGAAATTGGGAAACTCTGGAAACCTGAACTGGCCATTAAGGAGAAGTCCCAGTGGAGGGAGCCAAGTGTAACAAGGCAGACACTCACGTAGCTTCATGCAGACTGCAAGGTAAGCTGAACAGAGAAAGAAGTGATAAGAAGTAAGTATTAGAAGAATGTAAGAAATGAGTTAAAGGTCAGAATGGGACATGAAGAATGATATGGGAATATTGTATAGAAAAGATTTTAAAGTTCAAAGGTGTACCTTTGGTCAGGACTGACAGGGACAGAGAGACACAGACTCTGAGATTAAGAGAAAAGCTTTTTTTATTTATAGATCCAAATAAAGAATAAAGCCACACATTTTTGGACCAAAGGAAGCTTGTGAGTACTAAAAACCTGAAATTAAAGTCTGAAAGGCTGTAAGTTTGGGTTTTAAAATACAGAACTAAGAAAAGGCTTGATATAAATATAAGACTTGTTTGCAGAATGGAAGACCAAGTTCTCAGATTAGAATATCTTCATATTGGGAACATTCTATAATAAGGACTCTCACTAACTCACTTTCAGTCAAGTTCAGGTCTCTAGAGTAAGAGCCACAATATGCAACAGAGGATGGAGATGTTTCTAAATGAGTTATAATGCCTGGAATGACACTTTTATGCCTATAGGAGTGCTGTGGAAATAGCTAACTGGGCTTTTGGCAGAGTGCACTTACCCAATGCAGCTCCATCATAGAATAGCAAATGGCTGAGCAGAAACATGCCTCCGCTTTCTCTTCTGCCTAGCATGTCTTACTTTACTTTTTCAAGAAACAACAAAAAAAATACTGGATGTAAGTGTGGACTGAAAATTTACAGCAAGCTACTTAAATGTAAGATCTTTAAATGCTGGTTAATCTGTTTTAATTTCAATACTATTTTTCTGCTCTCTGTGGATCTGTGTGTGACCCTGTTACGCCAAAACCTAACCCCTTCACAGGAGCAACGCAACCACTTTTAACAAGGTGTTTAAATAATATAGGGGGAAGGTTTCTATAACAACCAGATTAGGAAACCAGTGGTTATTTATACCTCATTACACTGAGCTAGAGGCAACGATGGGTGACTGGGGTTTCACAGCTTGCAGCCACTTCTGTGTGATGGTGTAACCTGAGGTACTGCTGCAGTGTACATTACTAAGAGGACTCAGGTCACCACACCAGTCCCCTTAGTTATGTATTTTACATGCCCAGCACCGTCTGCAAGTGAGTCTCTTTTTGAAAGGAATATGTGCTAAAAAAGGGTTTTCAAATTGAACCGTGTAATTGACTTCCTCTCACAGGCTGTACTGTTTAACTGTTGCTTCCACTCCAATTACATCACAAAAGTGAAAGTTGTTTTCCAGATTTTTGTCCTCTACATCACATTGCATTGAGCTGATCAAAAGATAAAACCAATTGACAAGATACAGCTAATGAGAATCCTTAGTTTGTAGACATTCACACTATTAGGCAAATGGAAAAGACAAACTCAGCAGCATGAGAGGACTAGACTGTGAGCTTCAAAGATCTTATGCACTTTTTTTTTTTTTTCTCTCCAGGATGGGAAAGCCAGCCATTAAGGCACAAGTGAACAAAACAAAGATGGAGACAGAAGTCTGTGTTCCTGTGGGATAACCTTTCATTTCGTAAATGATTATTTACATTTAAATGTAAATATTTCTGACCTCTGATTTGTTCAGATAGCCATGGTCAGGGTGCAACAACAGAATCATTTTGTTCTGATACTTGTTCTGATGTTTATTAAATAAAATCACCATAGCTGTATTTCCTTTCATTTATGAAGCACTTTACTGAGGCAGATTTATTCTGGGGTAAAAGACAGGCAGATGGCAGGGATATACAGGTCATGTGCTCTTCAACGCTTATAAAGAAACCCCTCCATGCCCATGCATTTTCCATCTCCTGCTGATTAAGGCTGAGAATACCTATAAAAGTCCTCATTATAAACTGAAATATCTGATTCTAAGGATAAACATATTGCCTAAACTAATTATTATGTTCAATTTTATATATCCCCTGTGAAAAATGAACTTCCTGATTAAACAAAATGAAGCATCTGATTGTCCAAATATGACAGTGACGTGATCTGTTGTTTTTTCTATTGTTCATATGCCCGCGATCTTGATTCCTGTAATTAGCACCTTTGACTTTCAAACGGGTAGACTAGATAACACAGTCTAATCTAGGATCATGTCAGCAGCTGTTGACAGTCCCAGATGCTGCAGATGAGGAAGCAGAATACTCTTTGTGCAAAGATGAAATAGCCAGTCCCTGAATTACGCTCATTTTTACTATCCTTCCTCTTCAGTCCTGGGCATATCGTAGTATGTTATAACTGAAGACACAAATATCCCTTCCTCCATCTGGTTCCACTCCTGGCCTCAGGATTATACTGTAGTATTGCATCCATTGCTACACAGAGTGTTTCTTTAAATATCTTCACTTTACTTTTCAATTGATTGAGTATCTCCTTGCTTTTGTATTATAATTTTGGATACAAGAACTTTACTATTTTTAGTGTGCATTTCTACAGCTACCCATTCACACCTTTTCTAGATGATCCTAACTTTAAATTTAGAAGCAACTGGGAAGAATGCCATGGAAAAAAATCTATATAAATTCTTCTTTTCTGCTGTTTATTCTTTTTTATATGATAACCAGAACTGAAATGTTCCAAATAAACATACCACAGATTTATTTAGCAAATAAATCTGTACACTCTTCCATGCCACTCCTAGATTTGTAATGTTCGCTCAAAACTTTCTTTTTACTGCTTGCTATTAACTTTGAGCTCTGACATCTGTACAAGCAGTTCAGACAATTCTTCCAAAATACAATATCCACCCCAATTTTCATCTGATGCTCAGCGACCTAGCTTAGTTATCTCACTAGAGCTCCTCTGTCTTCTCTTGTTTTAATTATCCTGAACAATTTTGTCATATTGCAAATGTTGCCACCTCACTGCTCTTTTTTTTTTTTTTTTTTTAAACAGCCTCTGAAATATTTTAATCACTGAGTACTGGTACTCATCCTTGGGCCATCCCACTACTGACCTTTGCCCAGTTAAAAACAGCCTCTTCTTTTTATATTTCTTTATCTGTCTCACTGTGCTTCTGTAACAACTTTCTCTTCCTCCACAACAATTATTTTTTCACAGATTCCTAAAAAGAAAATTTTCAGAATTTAAATATTTTTTAATTAATTTCTGTGGAAAATCCTATAGTTTCTTCAAATGAAAAAAAAAAAAAAAAAAAAAAGTGTTTGTTTCTACCATAGTATAGCCACTTAGGTGTCTTGTACCTATTCATAATTGTTTAATCCAATTTACCCAGCAGTGAAGCAAAGCTCACAAGGGCTGTAATCACAAGATTGTCCACAGCACTTACAATCTGTTCAGCTGTCTAATACCTTTGCAGTGTCTCATTTAACATTTGCACTGTACTTCCCTTGAATAAAAGACAGCCTAGTGATGCAAGCAGAAGACTTGGATTCACCATTGGATTCTTGCTCCAGCTTTACCCATTACTGGCAGTGTAACCTTAAGTAAGTTTTCCAGCCTTTCTGAATTTCCCTCCTTTCTGAAATGCCGATGGCAATTTATAACATTGCAGGGATAGAGACTTCTCTTTGTCTTAGTGCAGATTTCGGGGGGGGGGGGGGGTTGTTAGGTGTCTCAGTCAGAGTATTAGAAGTCTGTGTACACAGGCACAGAGCAGGCAGGATGCCCTGCTCCTCTTTGTGTCTGTGAATACTCTGCCAGCTTTCCAAGGTTTTCCATCCTGGACTGGACAGAGCACGCTTCCTGTGAACTGAGCAGAAGCTGGTTCAGCAGGGGCAGAAGCAGGGCTTCAAACTGTCTGTTTTATGGGAGAAGACACATCTGGAAAAGCTACACATGAATTTTTATGAAGCTTGATTATTAACGTTTTGTAAAATGCTTTGAGATCTTTGGAAGGAAAATTTTACCACCTGCTAAGTATTAGCCTTCTATAAATATTTCCAAGCAGGGCACAGTTGCCAAATGTTTTGGTTCAAGTTTAACCATTCTACTGCTGGGCCAGGAGGAATTTTCATGAAAATTCAAATCTTCTTGTTGAAAAAGTGCATTGCCCATTTTTCTGGTTCCTAAACTGTCCTTTAAATGGTCCTTGTAAACATAAACTTTTTTTTTTTGTGTACCTTCTTTCTCAAAGCCAGAACTATACAGCCTTAATTTTAACACACTGGAATGCTGCAGCTATTAGTTTCAAGGTCTTAACACACATAACGTAATTAGAGAATCTGAATTCATTCCTGTATTGTCATTTTAACACTGTATTGATTTTCAGCTTCATAAAACATCACAGAGGACCCTAACTGCAGAAAATCCTAGATAAATTACATCTTTTGATTTTTGAACTTGTTTACTCAGTCAGCAGCTTGTAGAAAAGCTCAGAACAGTAATTCTATTGGGTAACTTATGGTTATAACTTTTTGGCAGCTTCATTTAAAATATTAGTAGCTGACATGAAAATTAGTGAGGCAATTTAGTCCCGCTCAAATTGATGCAAGACCAATATGCAAATGGCAGTGAAAGAGAGAGCTTTGGAAATGTAGAACAATTACTGTTTGAATACATATGTATTTAAATTCATATTTAAGTAAATATATTGCAAAGGTACTAGCCAATACCAGTTGGTCCTCCTAAAGTGTAGTATGACTTTGATCTCCATGTTTCACATATTTATTTCCTTATTTCTGTAGGACTTTTGACTTTCTCTCAGCCAAAATACCGTCTAAATGGCTGACTTGAGAGCAAAGTTCTAATTTTCTTTTCCACATGCTGACACTTGAATCAGAAAATATTATTTTGATCTTGTGCTATATTTGTGTAGGACACGATTTTTCCTTATCACAATATGTTGTGTTAAAGACTGAATTTGTTTGAAAGACTGAAAATTGTTTGATCGCTCACGCTGAATTCCTGGCAACAATCTGTCATACTGTAAAGAAGATCTTGTTTGGGTCACTTTTCACTTAGCATGTCTTCCATAAGTGTACTAAGAAGAAGGGGGTAAAAATAGACAGAATTGGGGTAGGAAGTATTGCGTTCTTCATTTCATATGTCCAGTCTACCAGTCTACCTTACCTGTAGATCTATTCTAAATGCTTGGCTTTCTGCAGCAAGAAGCAGCAGCAGAGAAGTAAATATCCAGAGGAGGCTATGAGCTGAGTTTGATAGGGGATTCCTTGATTAGTGCCTCTTCTGTGTTATCTCCCCCTACAAGGGAGGACTTTCAGATTCTTAAACATGTCCTTATTCTTACCTATGAGATATCCCAACTTCAGGAAACAGATTACAGCTGTGATTTTTCAGTGCATTGCTGGATTGAAACTCAGGTGTTTAACGTTTTCTGGGAACAACGCTTTTTCTATGCTATTTCTAGCTCTCAAAATGTTTTCCAAAACATTTTGTCTACCAATCAGTAGAAGAATGACAAAGGTGCTTAAAATTGACCTTCAGTCAAACAAAGAGAAAAAGAGAAGAATTAATTTTTAGTCAAGAACTAAGTTTAATCAATTCTTTTCATAAGATTAATTTAAGAGAGAGCCTCATGAGCAATCTTCTGCTATATTTAGGGCTACTGTGTCATTTATGTGACATGAAAAATCAAAGCACAAAGAGTAAAAGGTGAAATAAAAAATGAGAAAAATGCATAACATAATATCTAAGAAACGGAGCAAACGATGTTACCAACCTCCTCTTATTTGAAGTGAGAGGCAAGACCCAAAAGAAAACCAAAACCAGAAGTTCTCTTGAAAATCATAATTTATGATGTCAAATGTAATTCTAGTAAGATAAGGGTATGCTGAGTAACAGCATACGTATCTGCTGAGGGCAACAGGTTTGTGAGACCTGTTACATTTTCACATTTAAGACGGAATCCCCTTAGTGCTGAAACAACTTTTATTGCAATTAAATTGCCAGCATTTTTTGCCTGTCCACAGTAAGTTGTTTGTTTTTTTTGTAAACACTTTCAGCATTAGGGAACATGTTTGAGAGGTGGGTGATTGCTAGGAGTATAATCCATAGACTTCAAAGTACAAGATCTGAGAACACTTTCTGCACCCCAGCTGATCTTAGTTGACAGTATCAGCTGTCAGGTTGTTCATTGTGGGGAACTACTACTTTCAGGAGCTCCGGAAAAAAAAGCAATAGCTGGTGCAGAGAGCCAGGTTAAGCCATGGTGGTCAGTGAGAAATCAAGCAGGGAATGAATCAGACTCACTCAAAGTTCTTAGCTCTGTATGCTTATGGAACAAAGCCCAGGACCAAAATAAAACGAACTAAGGGTATAACTTCACAGAAGACTGCATTGGATAGTACAAATATCTGAGCCAAAGTTAAATTAATGATCTTTAAGCACCACCAATTAAACTATGCAAAGCTTCATGCTGTCATTTACAACTAGCTTAGCGCGTGAGCATACTCCTTGAAATTTAGTCATAGCTGCTTTAGTTTATGAGGTTCAAACTAAGGCATACAATCTTGCCACTGGGACATGCTGGATACTTAGGGACCACCAGACATCCATTCTGGTTCTAGCAATCCTGGTACGAGCTCATGTGTTCAGTTGAAATGACCTGGGTAGTTTCAGCAATTTAAATAATAGGTCTTCATTAATCCAGCTCATTTTCCAGAATGGTTTAGAAAACGATCACATGAGGGAGGTAGATGTTATCATTAGTACACCTAGCCTGACAGACAAGAAAAGGTATAAAGATTCCTTGGAGAGATGAATGGTGTAGGCAAATTTGTGCCTGATCCAGCTGCCAGAACCAGATTTCTAAGACTGACACTCTACGAAGGAAAGGACATGACAAAGTGTTTGAGAAACTGATGTAAACGCTACTGACAAAGCTTTTGAGATACTGAAGGAATCAAAGATGCCTGTGGAAGTAATCACAAAACTACGCCGCCTGTCACTGACGTGAGAAGGGCAGCGGCAGGAGTCAGTCCTCTCTGAATAGGCTGGCACAACTGCACAGCAGCAGCAACGAAAAGCCAGTGTGCTCAAAAAGAGAGGGATCCAGCAGTGGTCAATAACCCAGCAGTTAGGCAGGCTGATGTCTCATTTTTGAGAGTTCAGGTTTAGTTAAAACTGACTTGTCAGCCACAGGGGTCTGGGAAATAGTACTTCAGAGTAAAGGGGGACACTCGGCTACTGATTTACAAGCTAAATGTAAACCTAGAACAGTTTTGGTGATTGCACGCACACTCTCCAGAGGATTTAACAATAGGGCAATGGTTCAAAGTCCAGATTTATGTTTCACATGAATTAGGCAGATAAAAAGCAACAGTAAAAACAGAATATGGACTTTGACTGTTAAAACTGTTCTAACAAATGAGTTGTTTAAAAAAAATGTATTGAAAATTATTTACATACTGTGCCTGGCACATTACATTGCCTTTACTGATTATCACTCTAGAGCTGGGGGAAGCTCTTAGTACCAGATGGATGCATAAAGACATTAGAGCAGTCATAGTTAAGATGTTATTGAAAAATGATAAAATGGACAGAGTAAACTCATTTAGGGGTTGAAATTCTAGGAGGAGGACTAGAGATTTGTCCTGATCCTAAATTACAGTGACATTAAGGAAGTGGTAAGACTTGTCACATGGCACTGCAAACATTTGTTCCCAATGCAAAGAAGAAACAAACTTACATGTCCTGGCTGGAAAAGGAAAATAAATGGTCAGCAGTACCTTACTCATAGATATGTATTTATATTTTCATTTTTCTTAGATAGAGTTGTTAGAAAACATAACAGCTTAGAAAGATGTTATCTCAAACATGATTTGATATGCTAGGCCTGGTATACCTGGTATAGGAATAGCTGGCATGTATCTGATTTGTGTTTAACTGTTTTGCTCTGAAGTAGTGAGTTTAGTCATATAACTATTACCTCCATTACCTCCAGCCTCTGTAGGCTAGCGGAAAATGTTAAAGAATATACAGCAATGGATGGTAATTCTGATCCATAGTTAGCACTGTTAAATAACCAAGTGATACCAACATAACACGACTTGTCACCTGCTGGCATTTTTTTCAACAGCAAACAGGAAACAAGAGTGCCTGCTCTATTAGAAACTCATGTCAAAGTCATGACAACTAGCAGATACATGGGAAAATAGATGAGGGAAGAGAAGGTAAAAGGAAAACATATTCTGGGGTGCTAGGATCTGTCACCATTTTGTAAGAAAACAACAGTGAGAATAACTCAATTGAAAAGAAGTAACTGCAAACAGCAATGTCACAAGAAATATCTTGTGGTCAGATGAAGTTGACATACCAGGTGGACATACGCAGAGGACTAAGTGACACTTTCTCCAGAGGAGGAATACCAACACAACCACCTTATGTGAGAAATTCTGACAGCCCACAGCTGCAGTAGGTTGAGATGAGTTAGTTTCAGGACACAGCACAACTGGATCTAGCAGCCTTGCTGCTATCTGACAGCAAGAGTATTGATAACTCTGAGAGAGATTTCCAATTCCATGAATCAATGCAGAGTACCTCAGAGACTAATTGAACACATGTTTGTTCATTAAGTTAGATTAAGTTAGTATCTGAAGTTCGTTATTATGTTAATGTTTAATTTCAGGATGCAGAGGGAAGTTGCTGAGAACCGTGTGTTTAAAAGGGTCTGGCTGGAACCAGCTGTTAAATGCAAGCCTGCAAAGTGCAATGCTCTTGCTAAGAGCTCACATTCTGAGCAGGGCAGATCCCTGTCAAACTCGTTGGTGCCCACTGGCCACAGGACAACCCAGACATATGGAAGAGAGATCTGTTTTACTTCTGTGGAAGGTGGAAGCCAGACCACAAAAAATAATAATAATAATGTTTTCCCCATTACTTTTCTAAACTACTGACTTTCTCCTTCTCTGTTATGTTACACATTACTATATTCATGGAAAATTTTAAAGTATCCTCTCTGAAAAATCAAAGGTAAAATAGCCCTATTTTTCAGAAAGGAAGCATAAGAACTCTCCTGGAGCTATTTGCTGCCTCCCCAGCATAACCAGAGAGCATGTAAAACCTCCTGTCCCAAGCTCAGCTGACCATTCAGCCTTGGCATCAGAGGTGCCAAACATCCATAGCCAACAGAGGTATCTTGATTTGACTGGCTGAGCACTGGCTGTAGCTATAGCAGAGGCAATGGTACTTATCCTGTATATATACCATAACTGGTGTGCATACCGCTCATATTCTTCAGCTGATATTCTTCTGTCCGGATACAAGTACTCTGTGCACAGCACATCTGCTCTAGGATTATCTTCATACCTTCATCCAAAGACACAAGAAGAAGGACAATACAACCACCATTAGGCATAGGATTATGATCCAGAGCATTTCCTCTCATGGTATTTACCCATTGTTCTGTCAATTACTGTAAATAAATATTTAGCTGTTAATTATTAGAAGTTTTTTAGATAGCATCTCTTTTTTTCCTCTTTTTTTTTTTTTTTTTTTCCAAAACAAGAGAACACACTTGATCCTTTTTGTTCTTCTTTGAGAGAATCAGCTATTATGACTAAACTCAAGGCTCCTGTCTAAGAACTGCCCTTTACCCAAGGCCAGAATGCCTTAGCATGGGCACACCCAGGGCCTGTGGGTCTAGAGCACGTAGTCAACAGCTTTGTATTTGTAAATCCTCTTCAAAGAGAACCCAAACAGCAAGGGAGTCTGAGCAATCTGACTGGCAAATGGTGGCAGCGTGGCAAGGACACCAGTTTGCTTTCCTGCTCTGCGGCAGCCTTGGAGATGCTTTTCTTTTATGACTCCCTGCCTGTTCCAGCACAGAGGTGGACCATCAGCAACACTGATGGCCTTCATTAGCCTAAAAACAACTCACTGTAATTGGGTAGTTCAGAATCTGAGCAACAGGTAATACAACTACCCGTTCCCTAAGCTGGGGAAGACAAGAGATGTTAAAGTATATACGCCTTCATCCATCTTCAGAGCTCCAATTTTTGTTAAGTCCCATTTGAAGAGGCCACTACATCCATCCAGAGCTCAGCTCTACAGTGACTGGTACAGAAATTACATAAATTCATCAAAAAAGTGTTGCTTTTGGCTCTTCTCTTCGCAAAACACATAATGACTCCTAAATCTTTGTACTCTTTAATTTAGAGTAAAAATACAACCTTCAGAATTTAATTCTCCCAGATGCTGTTGTGTTACGTGTGCTAAAGACATCACCAGCCTCAGACAGAACTTCTGATTAGGAGTCACCATATGTAAAATGTATACTAAGGAGGAATAGGTATTCATTGTGACTGCAGTTCTTTTGGAAGCGTTTATATGTTTCTATGATCCTTGTTTTTCCCCTGCTCCTATGGCAACGTATACTGGTGAAGAAACAGAGATGTGTTTGATGTTGCTGTATGCTTGGAGCTCTGCAAAAATTCAGGGTGAAGTCCTGTCTCCAGATAAGCATTGGCGGCCAAAAATACTTGAAACTGTGCACATTGGGCTCATGTGTAAACAGTGAGAAAAACATCACCAGGGACAACACTTTACAATAACGTAAATAACAATTTGTTCATCTGTATATGAATCTCCTAATACCAGGATCATCCTTCCACTTCTTCCCACCTTCTGCTACATTCTCTATTGCCATTCCAATAGTTGGAGCAAATAGGGGAGCAGTCCTGATAATCATTTCACACATAGCACACAAATATCTTTTGACACAGAAAAACAATATTTTACCTTTTGAAAAGTACTTTCTCCTCCTAAATGAAAAGGCTCCAACCTACTCACAATAATCTCTGATGAGGTTCAAACCACATGTAGCAGATCATCATGGGAGTATGGCTCAAATTTCTCTAAAATACAGGGGCTCTTAAGCCTATAAAATAAGAGGTTAAGGAGATGCCATGTGCTGGATTTAGAGAGAGGTATCACCAAGTGTCGTTTGTTTTTCTCTCTGCATCTGCTGAGCTTCACTTTCACTTCGGCCTTTTAGCTATAGCCCAGCTGTGCTGGGTTTTACCAGCACAAAGCTGGCCACACCAGGTGCTGCCCTAGGTAAGAATGTTAGTGTTGGGTTTGTAGGCTGCCAGAACTGTGCTGACAATAAAAGCCACAGGAATATGCATATATATATATATATATATATATGTATGTATGTATATTTCTCTACCAGTTTCTCCATCTGTCAAACCTGGACAGAATTTTAGGGGACACAGAAAACACACATCTTTGCCCTACAGGACTTTTTCTCTGCTAAATTTTTAAGACCTGCTAAAAATAAAATAAATCTGTGAATTGGGTTTCTACAGACAAAGAAGTACAAGAAGCTTTCTGAATTGTAACTTTGCCAGTCCAAATCAGGAAGTCAACACTAACTCCTTCACTCCTTCCATTACAGGTGGTTTTGTTCTTGAAGGATAAAAGAGTCTCTAAGCTTGTGTGGGAATAATTACACAGTGTTGGCATAATGCTTCAGCAAGGGAAAGCAAGAAAGAGAAGCAGGCAGGAAGCAGCCAAGTGACCAGGGAGAGCAGTGTTTGCTCCCTTCGGTGAATCTGTACCCCATGTAAAAAAGGATGTAGGCTGAGAAGACTAGGAGGAAAAGGGGAGAAAAAAAAAAAAAAAAAAAGCTGGAAGATGACGAAGACAGAACACGTGGCAAATAACTATTTACAGAATTAGTGTTCTGTTATAGTTCTAAAATGCGGTAAGCTTGGCTTACCCTGAGGCTATAGGATAAGTGGTAAAGCCAAAAAGGTGTCTTAGAAGAACAGCAAGGCTTGTCAGCTACTGGATTGTATTACTGCATTAATAGAAATAGTGAGTTGGAGAATGCAGTAAGAAAAAAAAATAGGCATCTCAAACCTAATAAATAGGGTTTGGAAAATAAAGTGGTGGCAGAATGAGGACAAAATAAACGACAAAGTTGTGAATGAAAAATGAAACACAGGGTGAAACTAAAAGGCTGAGAATATAAGAAATCTCCTAATGGGTTCACCTAGCTCTATTTACCTGAGAGTAGACAGAGATCAATAACACGGTCTTCCTGGTGTAAGGTGTATTCTTTGCATTCCCAACATGCTGACTTGTGATTTCCCCGAATGTGGAGAAGTTTACTGCATAATTTGTAGTGAAAGGCTGTATTTACACCTTTAAAAATGAGAACAGAGCAGTGGCAGAAGGAGACAGAGTTCAGAAAGTACATGAAAGCCTCGCTCCTGTCTGCAGTCAGTTCCCTTTCCACAACACCAGCATCTGTATTTTGTGCTCCTCTGGAGATGGGGAGGCCTGAGCTGTCCCAGCCCTCCAGCTGTGGGTGCACTGGAGCACTGGAGTTTTCTATGGAGAGAAAATGACACATTCTGCCTTGTTTTCATGCCTGTCCTGATGATGCCCAGTACTTTATTCACTTTTTTTTTTTTTTTTTTTCCTCTGCTGCTGCACCCTGCAGCAATGGTTTCTGAGAACTGTGAGGATGACTCTTTCTGCAGCTGTAACTGCCAGTTCCAAATTCAGCACTGTGCAGGGATGCTGTAGATTAGGATTTCCTCTAGATGCAGTATTCCTTTGCACTTAACTGCACCAAGGATTGTCTGGGCATTGGTTCTGCTTTGTGAGGCCCTTCTGGAGTTCCTATTAGGGTGGCATCTGTCTATGCAAAAGAGCTTGATACGTTTTACAAAGTATAGTAAGAAGGTGAGAAATGAAAGAAAGAAGAAAAATGGCAGGAAAATATACGTTGTTTTTCTTCTTCTTCTTCTTCTTCTTCTTTATTTTAGTGCTAGTATGTGGCATTCTGAGATTGTCCTTATAATGTGATTTTAAATTATTTATCTGTGTACAGGTAGATATAGTCACAAGATTCTGTTTAGGATAATGATGTAAAGATAGCCAGTATCTTGACGTGTTTTTATTACCTGCTTTTATCCCCTGTATATCTTCTAAGATCTTTTTAATTTAAAAAAGTTGCTGTAAAAGGATCATGGGGAGATTTCCTTCACAATATATATTACTTAATCCATACCTGTCAATGAGAAAAAGCTGCAACTGTGGAGAAAAAAATGTGTGTGTGTCCTTAAGCTCTCCAGTAATCCAATCAAGATTTTTTTGCAGGTACACATTATACAACAAGAGGAAAAATGAAATGGCAAGGAGTGGCTGAAAACAAAACCCTCTTAAGCAGGGGTTTATGTCATTTTTAAGTTTTGACTTTTTTTTTTTTGACCTCTCTTTTGACGTTGCCAGCTGCTCCTACAAGGGACTGTTTCACTGCTGGAAACTGACTTTGAATGGTGACCGTGAGTGTCTTTGGTAGTATCAGACGCACTCAGGTTTGGTTTAGTGTATTATCTTCAGTAGTGTTACTGTCATTTATATTTAATTGTGACTATGATCTAATTACAGATAAGGAACGTGACTTTTTCTCTTACTGTTCCTTGACCAAGACCTGCCTGATTACTTGACTTGGCATTCTCTCCCAGCTGGCTCAGTATGAGCTGAGTATCTGCTAAAGGTGATGTGGTCATCAGGTTTGAAAGTCAGTGAAAAAGAACTCCTCATCCAAAACAAAACAAAACAAAACAAAACAAAAGACAGTCCTTAGCTGCTTGCCTGAGAAAAGGTTTATGCTTTGCCATGTTCACATACATGTACACACATCTGTGTCTCTCCCAAGAACTTTTGAACCTGGGGGTTAATTTCAACAGAATTAGATGGGGGTAAGGTACAGAGATAAGCTCTGACGGCCTTTTGAAGATAGGGGGCTGCAGAAAAGAGACCTGATAGTGTATCCAGCGCAGAGCGGTGGCAGTGAAAGTCCACTTCTCATTGAACAGCGGAGAGTTCACACTGTGGAGGGACTTAAAAAAAAAAAAAAAAATGCAGTTGGAGATTTATCTTCCTAGATAAACATCATTCACCTGCTTTCATGTGAAACCCAGCCTCCTTAATTGGGTGTGGAACTACTTGTTCTGTGTGCTGCACCTGAGTTTTGCAACTGCAAGCTGCTCTGCCACATAGTAAATTTCAAAGCTGATTTAATTATACGCTTTTGTAAGAAGTTATCCGGGTTTCTTCAGGGTTGGCTGATGACTTCGTACAGTATTCTTGGAAAATGTTTTTACACGGATTAAAACTGTGTAAGTCTGGTGTGATCCAAACATTGCCTCTTTTGATTGCAACCAAAATAAATTTCTATTGCCCAAAATATGAACTATTTTCAGGTCACAGAACTTGCATGCCTTAACTACACAGCACAGTTTATCAGAAATCTGGTAGATCTCTAACCTTCTCTTTTCTGAACTGCTAACAGAACACATCTTCAGTGGCAGTGTCATCCTCAGACTTTGTATCAAGGAGTGAATTAATACCTGGATTACAGGTCAAAGTACCTGGAGTAGTTATACTGAAGCACACAAGTTGGTGCTTCCTACATATTTTCGCTTACAGAACATTGTCAAACCCTTAAAATTTCTTGTTCATCACCACATACCTTTTACATCACACTCTTAAATGAAGTCATTATAAAGGCTCATGTAATGCAACTGGTAACTGTGGTTCTGTAAACAGTCTTTGAACAACTTACCATTGCCTGTGGCTCATCCACAGTGTGTTGGTCATACATGCAAACCCTGCGAAGGCCACAGACAAACAAAACTTGAAGGCACCACATGATTTTAAGAAATAGGCTTTCTAGTGCCCAAGCCCACACTTAACTGCTTCACAGGAGTTTAAAATAAACTTTTGAATTAAACAATAGTGGTTTGCCCAAGAATACAACACTGCAACCTGGCAGTTCAGAATCTGACTGAAAGGCTACTCAAACATGCAGTGGATGGGGAGGGTTACCAGAGACTATAAAGCATTTATTTCCATTCAGCAGAGTCCCCCCCTGCCTTTTTTCTCCTTTTTTTTTTCTCCTTTTTTTTTCTCCTTTTTTTTCTCCCCTTTTTCTTTTTTTTTTCTCCTTTTTTTTTTTTTTTTTTTTTTTTTCCTGTGAAGTCCTTCTCCCAGCCCTGCAACAGTTGATGCCCTGAACTGTTTTCAGACCAACCATTATCCTTACAAAGAAATCATTCTAGGTCTCAAGCATAAAGATTTTTCCACTTGTATTTCAAACATTATTTTGTTAGTTACTTTTCTGTGAGATGTTAGATATGCCAATTTCAGAATTCAACCTGTAACTTTTAAATTAAACTCAGAGTCTATCAAGGAGATGTATTGAGTATGTGGGTGAAAATGAATAATGCCTGCCTGTGAAAGGGAAAGACTACATCCAAACTTGTGGATGAAATTCATGCTCACAAACATATCTGCATATATATTGCTTGGATGGTCGTGCTGTTGGGTATTGGCTGCTGACAAACTTGGCAAACTAATGCTTGTATTTTCTCGAACCCATTCAATCTGAACGCGAGATTAGTCACAGCATAGTTCTCATAAGTTCTAGTAATTTCTGATTTAGTGGTATACTTGCTGTTTCTGCTGGTTCTGCGTACAACTTTGGATAAAACAGATCTGCATACAGATCCTAGTTCAGACAGATTCTCCTCATGCAACATAAAGGGTAGCATCTCTTTTTACCCTTCCCTGCACTGAATGTGGAGAACTCCAACATTTGTAGGCTTTGAGAGATTTGTCTTGCTTCTTGCCAACCTAGGTAATGAATGGTAGATCTTAAGTTCATTCCAGAACAGAGCAAAAAATTTAAAAAATAGGAAGTTTAGCCCATCAGATAAAAAAGAAGCTACTACCCTCCCTCCTGGAAGGTAGTAGGACCCTTTAAGTAGGCTAGATCCTAGGGAATGAAGCGCCTCTATTAAGGAAAGTTCGTTTTCATTCTTGTCTTCCAAGAAACTACCTTCTCGTTACAACAGCTTTAAGTCTCTCTTTTCTCTGTGCTCTGATCATTAATAGAAAATTATGTTTATGTCCTGTGTCTCCCCCAAATGTGGCCAGCTACCCTCCAAAGTTCTCAAAGAGCTCGTACTATTACAATATTTTGGCCCAAAGCTCCCCATGTATTACTATGCTCAGTGTTCCTTGGTTTGCGTTTCATCTGTCGCACCCAGGTACAATGCTCAGCACTTGGCCTTCAGAGGAAGGTGAGACGTCCATTCCTAGAGTGGTAAAAGCATTTGCCTCAGTTATGGCATGGATCTGTTATGAACAGTTTTCTTCCTTGTGTGTCTTTGTACCAGTTTTTCTTGTTAGCTCCCAATGATGACTCTGCATATAATCAGATGGCAAATTCTTTTCAAAACGTAAGTGAATGCTCACCCATATGCTGAAAATTACTACTGTGCGGCCTCAGTGGTACTTGGTCTGCTCATTTCACAAAAGGAAAAAAAAGGTTGTCCACATTAACCTGTGCGAAATTTGGGGAACGAACAATCTAACTGTACTGCCCACTTATTCGCATTACCAATAATGGATGTTGTTTTAATATTTTAAAGGTCTGAATGGCATAGGCCATAGCCTCGTGGGAGTGTCTCTCACCTTATATGCTACCACTGTGCAGCAGACAGGTGTAATTACTTTTTGCTGATTTTCTTATTTTTTCATTTTGAATTTGTATGGAGACAGGAACGAAACGTTCTTGACAAAGCGTCCTCGGCTCTGCATTTTAAAGCTAACCTTTAAACTATTTCATCAGATAATCTTGCTCTGACAGGCTTTTTTTTTTTTTTTTTTTTTTCCTGTGTGTGGGGAACAACTGTATAACTTACTTTTGCGTTAATGAGTTTTAAGAACTTGCGCGCTTGCCAAAGC
>CATOCB010000214.1:0-35105 GCA_951411735.1 Somateria mollissima | reverse complement strand
CAATTAAAATCAGCTCTATCAGTTGGCTATGAAGGAGTCCGGAAAGTCTTGATCTGACAAGAGTAAAGTACAAGGATGATCTGGAAAGTTGCAAAATCTTGCAACCTAACTTCAATGTGAAATGCTTGAATTTCAGTGCTTTTTGTGTTGAACTTGGAAGAGCCAACCTCTTTGAGATAATAAGGAGGAGTATTGGAAGTTTAACATCTTTCCATAGCTTGAAATATCAACATTATCATAAATGTGCTAAGTAATATTTGCCATAAGCTAACCCCCTGTTTCACAAAGCACATCGCAGTTCTTGCTCTTCACAACTATGGAAATGGAAATATTGAAAGTGAAAAGCACTCAGACCAATTCAGAGTGTAACAAAGTCATATTGATCTATTGCTGCCAAAAGCATGAAGGACCATAACTGCCCAGTGCCTTAATTGCTTAAAGGCAATGTAAAATCATGGTTATAAAGGAACTAACCCCTCTGCACACATATCCGCATGCACATGAACACAGGCACATGCAGACATACAATGCTAGTTGTCCTTGTTCTCTGCAAGTGATATTATTCTATTTCTTATGAAACAGTGAAAAGTTCAGTGGTCAAGGAGTTGGAGTCATCCCATGCACTTGTCTATTAGAAATTCAGAGTACTGTGCCATGTGGCAAAATATTCTTACTCTATTGAGATGATGGAGATATTTCCTGGCAAGAGCAGACAAGGACATTGCCATCTCACAGCTTAAACCTGTCCTGTTGTTTTTAGGGAACAATTAATCACCCTTTTCTCCCCTTCTCCCTCCCAGACAGCACTCAGTGCCATTACCAATAATCAGCTAATATGCGATGTGATTGATTCTCATTTGGAGGAACTCACACAGGCTTCTCCCACCAAACCAGTAAAATCAGTCTCTGTGTGAGATGACTGACAGCATGAAGGGATACAAGAACAAGCCAGAAGCATGGCAGTGCTTTTAGTGAGAGTACTTTAAATAAGATAACTATGTTATTAATGACGCTTCCCAGAAGTGACTTATAAAACCACAGTCGATCACTATAGTGATAGTAATGTTATAAATAGCAACTATGTGGTCCCTGGCACTGGGCAGGGGTTGACAGGTACCTCAAAAGACAGCAGACAATGAATTAAAATACAAGATCTAGAAAATGTGTGACCACAATCACACCTGCATTTTTAAAGATTAGTTATGAGTATCATTTAAATCCTGCCCTATATTAATAAGCAAGGTCAGTCACTGACATCTACTAAAGTCACTTCCCAATTTAAAACCCCACCTCTTTTCTGGGCCAAGATATTTTGTAATTTCTTTTCTAATTCAAAGGCAAAGAGATGAAAGCTGGACAAGCGAGGACAGTGAGGGATAGGGCATGCACACTGAAGCTGGCTGAGCTGCTGGAGGTAGAGGCTGAGGCTGCAGCAGAAGGTCAGGGGAGTCTCAAGCTGGTCTGGCACAGGGAGGTGAGGGCTAAGGGACTTCATGGGCTCTGGGAGGCTTGAGTTGTGATTAGATCCTATAGGATGCTTGGATCCTATAGGATGGTTTGGAAAATGGGGAGCAGCAAGGGGCCAAGCAGCAGGAGAAAGAAAATTTCTGTTGCTCCAGCCCACTGGGAGTGTGGTGGGAAGGACTAGGTCTAGGCAAGGTAGTGCTGCTCTGTCCTGAGGATGGGAGCTCACCAGTGCCTCCAGCTTTGCCACCACCTTGAGCTACCTGTGCAACAGCTCCAAACGCTCTGACTCAGACAAAAAAGTGTCTGCTGTGTCCTCACCTTGGTGGGAACTGGCTGGTGATGCCAGGACCTGTCTGTACCAGGCCAGAACCTCTCTGATGTGCCTCTACCATGAGTAGGAGAAGTGCCCATACCATAAGAATGCCTCATAATGGGTGAAAGGGATGAGAACAGGGGCAGGCTTAGGCCATAGAGGAAATCTTCGGCCTGACTTCTCCAGATTTTTCAGCATTTAAATATACTTCCCTAATAACATTGGTTTAATACAGTTCTTGTATGTGGTATTTCTATTGTCTGAATCGCTAAAGGCTCATTTCCTATAAAGAATGTGGGAATTAAAACCAAATAGCTCTTCTGTGATGGTCTTTGACATGACACGCTGTGTCTGCCTGGTCTGAGGTACCTGCAAGCTTGTCTTCTGCAGGGAGGATGCTTTGTTTATATTTCTACTCTGACTTTAATTATTGCAGTGATTTTCCACGCGAAAAAAAAAATCATACCTGCTGAGCAGTGAGCAGACTTAAACAAACTCCTCCACGTGATCAGCAGCATCCTTTTTTTTTTTTCTAATGGAAGCCACAGCACTTGGGCCTGACAAAGTATGATAGGTTTTGTTTAAAGAAAAATTCATTAAGAAAAAAAAAAATATATATATATATTTTTCAGAGTATCTTTGTGGTGGTGCAAAGAAGGAGGGCAGAGCTCAGAAAGGTTATGTTGGTATGAAAGGTCATCTAGGGATTTAAAACTCATGTTCTGCTTGCCTACAGTCTGCATTGATGCAATGAAACAGATCTTCTTTCCTAGGGCTGATCTGCAAAGTACAGCGCTTTTTTCTTTTCTTTTTTTTAAGTTTCTATTTTTGATTGTTCCTCATTTGGCTCATTCAGAAGATGGCACTCCAATTTCTGAATAAGAGTGTATGTACAGACTGAAGAAGCTGACTAACTTTACATTCATAATCTCTCATTCAGACTCTTAATTACTCATTAGCTTGCATATGCAAACTCTCCCTCAGAGCCTAACCCAAGTCCCACTGGTGTCAATGAGAATGGATTTTACCTATCAAATTTAGCCATCTAAAAATCAGGCATGTATTCTAAGAGCAAGTATGGAAGAGCCACTTGTAGTCAAAATTGAGAAGGATCAATGTTTCCAGGGGGTGATTCATACCATCTGCTTTATAGACTTGTCTGGAGAGGGGACAGATATGTTTCTGGCAGCAGCTATCTCAATCTACTCCTCATCACGGGAGCCTACACAACTAGCCTAGAGGACTCCTTACTTTTGGATAAGTGAAGCCAGGGAAAGGAATCTTTTGGTTTATTTTAATGATAAACGATGGTCAGGCTTTCAGTTTACTACACCCTTTATGAGGAGATAAATTACAAACAAGAACGCAAGGCCCTGGAGGGTATCTGAAGTTGCTTCCCACAGGTTGCTAACTCTGGCCTCAGTCAGCATTTGGGATGCATGGAAAGGACTTACATGTTTTCACAAAATAAACACCTGAAACAAAAGTAAACCTTTTTTTAAATATATATATATTATTTCTATATTGCAGTGGACTTGGATTTGTGGACTTAGTGGACTGCCTGACAGGCAGCAAAATTTGATAGAAATCTCAAAGCAAATGCAAAAGCTTTTTGTCTGTCTCCTTGAAAGACACACGCAGTGGGATATGTGAAATGTCAGGAATAATTAGCCAAAACTATATAAGCTCCTAGCAACACTAATGTGCAGTGTAAAACTAAGCGTTCACCATAAAGCTTTAAACATTGTTTGAAAGCTGCATGTTAAAGGCAACCTGAGTAATTTTTAAGTACTGTTTCCAAGATATTAATAAAGTCACGGATATGAAAAAGCAGAATAGAAAACTATGAAATTTTGGCATGCCTATGCTGATGTAGGCTGCTCCGTTTCTTTTTTTCAAAGGTGATATATAGAAGTAATTGATCCCTTTCATACAGAAATTTAAGTGAAAAGGCAGATTTCCTGAACTCTTCATTTGCTGGAGCCTATTTAACAAGCAGGCAAAGTCTAGCTGCCAGTATCAATAATTAACAGAGATCACAGAAATGTTTGTTGGAAGGGATCTCTGATGGTCTTCTAGTCTAACCTCCCACTTCAAGTGACATCTTCAAAGTCAAAGGAGAAATAAACACTTCACACCAGCAGAAAAATCTGGCCCAAAATGAGAAAGAAATGAATGCAGAGGAAAAGGGGAAGACAAGGAAGGAGAGAAGAAAAGGAGGAAAAATGAGCAAAATTTTTATTTGAGGTGCTAATATTAGAAGTGTGGGATTTTTGCCAAAAAGTGGGATTTACCTAGATTTGCTAAAAGATGTATTTTTGTCTTCTAGGAAAACAATGAGCAGGAGAAAACCTGGAAGCTTTTTGCTGCACTGTTGAATATGGAAATATAAAAACATTTGTACCTGGAGCATCTCTGTCCCTGTTTCCAATGGGTGACTTCTGAAGCTGGAACTACCCTGCTACCTGCAGCAGCCACTTCTTTCACTGTGCATCCTGTGGGGCGAAAATGAATTTCACAAATTGCACCACTGAAGCCAATGTGGCTGCAAAGCCAAAAACTGTAACTGAAAAGATGCTTGTTACCCTGACCCTGGCCACAATCACAACCCTGACTATGCTGCTGAATTCCGCTGTGATTGCGGCAATCTCCACAACCAAGAAGCTCCACCAGCCAGCAAATTATTTAATATGTTCGCTAGCTGTGACAGATCTCCTTGTTGCTGTCCTTGTCATGCCCCTGAGTATCACTTACATAATGATAGACAAATGGACTTTGGGATACTTCATCTGTGAGATCTGGCTTAGCGTCGACATGACCTGCTGCACGTGTTCAATTCTTCACCTGTGTGTCATTGCTCTGGACAGGTACTGGGCAATCACAGATGCCATCGAATATGCCAGGAAAAGAACGGCCAAAAGGGCTGGGCTGATGATCGTCACCGTGTGGACTATCTCCATTTTCATATCCATGCCCCCTTTGTTTTGGAGAAATCACCACAGCGTCAATATTCCCAGCGAGTGCCGCATTCAGCATGATCACGTCATCTACACTATTTACTCCACATTTGGGGCATTTTATATACCTTTGACTTTGATCCTGATTCTGTACTACAGGATCTACCATGCTGCCAAGAGCCTTTACCAGAAGCGGGGTTCGAGCCGCCACCTCAGCAACAGGAGCACCGACAGCCAAAACTCTTTCGCCAGCTGTAAGCTCACACAGACGTTCTGCGTCTCAGACTTCTCCACCTCCGACCCAACCATGGAGTTTGATAAAATCAATGCGTCCGTGAGGATCCCTCCTTTCGAGAATGACCTGGACCTGGCTGGTGACCGGCAGCAGATTTCCACCACACGGGAGCGAAAGGCTGCTCGCATTTTGGGACTGATCTTGGGTGCTTTCATTTTGTCCTGGTTGCCCTTTTTCATCAAGGAGCTGCTGGTGGGCCTCCACGTTTGCACTGTCTCTCCAGAAGTAGCAGATTTCTTGACCTGGCTTGGATATGTCAACTCCCTTATCAACCCTTTGCTGTACACTAGCTTTAATGAAGATTTCAAACTGGCCTTCAGAAAGCTCATCAGGTGTCGAGAACATTCTTAAAAGTACTGGGAGATGATGATGATGACATGACTCCTGGCCTTAAGAATGAGAAAACTAATTTGACTATTGTCACTGCCCTTGACAAAGGGAAAAAGGGATTTTTGTGTTTGCCTCTTTGCTCGACTTCTCTTTAGCCTGTAAATTTGTTTTGCTGTTTTTTTTACCTCTGGTGTTATTCATGGTAAAGAGTTTGAAATAAATTTATTCTACAAAGAAACAGATTTTTTAGCAATGAAACAAACAAACAAAACATTAGATAGTCATGTTTACGGCATTCTGTGTAATCAATGACTTGAGAAGAAAACAATATTCACATTTCTTTTATACTTTTTTAATTTAAGAAGCGAATGTCTAACTTAACATGCACTGTAGTAATATGAAGACTTATAAACTGAATTCCATATATATGCATTCAAAATTAATAAACACTTCATGGTCATAACATCTAAACAGAAAATATTTATTGTGGCATTTTGAAAAAACTGTAACAGTTTTTTTAGAAGGATAGGAGCCACCATTTCCAGCGTAGGTTACAGCAAAATAAACCATTTATTCTTCTTACCCCCACAGAAATACACTGCCAAAACAGAAAACAAAGTTCAGTTCATGTCTCCTAAAAGCAGATCACATCTTGTAGTCCAAAATAAGTGGCTCTTTTTTTTGTGCAAGTGACCTGATTTATGTTAAAAGGATTGGACAGACTCTGAAGTTTGTTTAACAACTCAGAAAACGCAGCTATCAAGTGTTGTGCTTGTACGACCAGCTGCACATCTGACTGGTCACCTTTTAATACCACTATTTATTACCGTATTTCTTCAGGGCTCAAGCTTTGTGCCTCGGTCAGCTGTGGGGTGGCATTGTTCAGTTTTTCCCCGCTTCCTGTGGACCTTGCAGTACACAACCCCATGGATTGACAAACCTTACCCCACAGACTCAGAGTGTTGTGTGTCTTCTCAGAAGGCCAGTAATGTATGGTGATCAGAAATATCATCTAAAAACAAATTACTTTCTATCTGAACAGCAGCAGCAGCAGAAAAAAAAAAATAGGGAAAAGAACTTTTTAAAATAGAAGTCTATTGTATGCATGTCCCTCTTATCTTCATCTTACAATTCACAATGGCATTCTTGAAACTTAACCTATGATCAAGTCCTCTAGCAGGATTTCTTGTTTTGGCAGTCCACCAAGGAGTTACTTGCCTTGTCCATACAGAGACAGAGTCCTTCGTATGCTGTCTTCTGTGTGTATAGAAGTTAAAATACCCTGGTTCAAACATTCTGGAAATCAGGCTGGGAAGAGACAAAATCCAAACTAAGAATCTGGTACTGTCCATTAGTAACTCCTAAATACTGCTTAGATATTGATTACTTATCTCACACCATAATCTTCTCCCCTGTCCATTTTTCTGGACAAATTCTTTTTGAATTAAACCAATATACCATATAGAAAACATCACATATATCAAGCTGACGTGCAATAACAGTGAACTACAGCATGGCAGCTCCAAATCCATCAAAACAAATATTAGAGGTAGCAGAAATGTTGTAACAGCACTGAAAGCCAGCCCTGAAAAATGTTTTGAAAATTTACAGCACAACGATCATTTTTCTTATCAAGAGTCAAGGAAGTGTAAGTAACATGAGTAATAAACTCCAGATGGAGCTGAGAAATTACATCCTTATTTCTGAAGGAAAGCGTTCAGTTGGAAAGATGCAGTTCTGCAAGCCGAGTGTAAATCAAATCTGAAGGTGACAAAAGTGTGACCTACGGCTTACCCACATCCAATGGGACTCTGCTTCAAGGCCTACAAGTTTCCAATGCCTAGATTTAGGAGGCTTATCTTCCAGCTGTCCTTCTGAAGCTCTCCTCACTGCTGCCTTCCCCATCTGCCTTTAGGTTTCCTACTAGCTAATATCTAAAATGAGGGAAAAAACAATCATCCCAACCACTGAGAATGTCTTCCAGTGTGAAAGCCCAGAGATCCACAGTGTTTTTTCCCTTTCTCAACTTGTTGGAGACGGAAACTGTCAACTGAATCTGGGAACAGTGGCCTGACCCTGCCCATTCAAAACTCTCAAAGCAGCTTTACAGAGTACATATGCTATTAGGGAAAAAATGGCTGAAGGACCAGAAGTGATGAGCATGATCTCCATAGTAGCTGCTGCAGGTAGGTAGACATATTTCAGACAGGTATGAAAGCTGTAAAATAGAGGGGCTGCATTATCTTCGTTTCTAGCAGTCCTTCTAGTATCTGGTCTGCACTATTACCACTCAAACCACCAATCAGTGTCAGGTTGAAGACTGTGTTTAGATTTAATATTTAGAGGTAATTAACAGGAAAAAACAGATGGCTGGCTAATTTTCGTGCTTCCCTGTTAAATAAAGACTCACCATTCACTGCCAGCTGACTACTGCTTTTCTAATTAAGTCATTAGCTAAACACAGAGCTATGTTTTCTAACAAATGCCACTAGACTGATGAAGATGTCCTGTACGTTTTCCGCACGCACAAAGTCAGGAAGAGTTTAAAGTACTATTTACTTATAACAATTTAACTTGACCAGAAATTACCTGTTATCTGATGGAAATAAAAACCTTTGCTAGTCTGGCATCATTATTTGGCACGTTTTTTTTTTATATATATATTTTTTCTTTGTATTAAGTATTTGCTGATTTTACAAAAGGTTTGGAGACATTTCCTGAACTTAGACTTCTTGTCCATGGCAATTACCCATTCATCCCTGGCCTGGCCTGGACCCACCCACACTATGCCCTGCCATGCAAGCTCCTCCCAGCAAGCTCTTAATGAAGCATCCAAGACCTTCACCCAACATCCACCTTAGCCTCTCTGAAACATCTTTTCTCCCCGAAGTCTTATTTTCATTGATGGTCCCCTTGCTCAGTTCTCTTCCCACCTTTCTTCCTGTCTGTATCAAAAGGTTTCTCTCCTTATCAATCCCCAATCTCTACAGCAGGCTACATACTTTCAGTGGGTACTGTTTCATCCTATATTTACGCCCCCAATTCACCATCCCACCTTTGGATTTCTGACTCCCTCTAATCCCAAATTTAATGTGGTCCTGCTGGAACAAGGCTCCATGCTCTCCTCCCATCTCAGCCCAGGTCTCAGTGCTGTTAGCAAGATTCTCATGGTCACGGGTGTTCAAGTCTGAAAGTTTTTACTCTCTCTTGCATGTGCTTCACATCTTCAGGGAATATTCTCTCTTTGTAAGCAGACAGTGCTTTGCTGTGAGTTTGTATATCCTTAGCCCTGAAGACCTCACGCATCAACCAGCTGGCCTCCTCAGAAGACATACTCTTCAAATGCTATTTTACCTGCTATTTTTATTTTGTCAACCTTCTTCTGTACCCTACATCTGTTGCTCCTTTTCTACCACATTAAAATCAACCTTCCTATCTTCACTTTTAGGGTCTTGTACCCATACCTGCACAGGAAACTCATGTTGCGCACAGCCCTTCTGTTCTGCCTGTGTCAGCCTCAGCTCCCTTCTCTGCAAGCTTTCACTTCACCACATGGTGCCACATCCCTCCTTGCAGCTGGTGCTTTTTCTTTCTCTAATCCACTTCTGACATGACTCTTTGTGGTTGTTTCATCCTCTTGGACAGCTCAACTCCACCACAACTGCTCTCTCACTCCCCTTCCTCAAAGGAAAAGGGGGAGAAAATACGATGGAAAAGGACTCAAGGGTTGACATAAGGACAGGGAGATCACTCAACAATTATCATCGTGGGCAAAACAAACTCGGCGTAGGGAAATTCATATAATTTATTGGGGTCCCTCCCACAGGATGTCGTCCTTCCCCAACTGAGCCTGTGAGGGCTGGCCACAGGCAGCAGCTCCTCAAGCACTGCTCCCACACGGCTCCGTCCCACGGGGTCCATCCCCCAGGAGCAAACTGCTCCAGCACGGGGCCCCCACGGGTGGGCGGCAGCTCCCCCCAGACCCCCTGCTCCTGCGTGGGCTCCTCTCCACGGGCTGCAGCTCCGGCCCGGGGCCTGCTCCTGCGGGGGCTCTCCATGGGCCGCAGCCTCCTCCAGGCCACATCCACCTGCTCCACCAGGGGCTCCTCCACCCACGGGGGGGCTGCAGCGTGGAGATCTGCTCCATGGGGGACCCATGGGCTGCAGGGGGACAGCCTGCTCCACCAGGGGCCTCTCCACAGGCTGCAGGGGAGCTGCTGCTGTGTGCCTGGAGCACCTCCTGCCCTCCTGCTGCACTCACCTTGGGGACTGCAGGGCTGATTCTCACTCCTCGCTCTCTCCCAGCTGCTGTCACACAGCAGTTTTTTTTCCCTTTCTTCAATCTGTTCTCCCAGAGGTCCACTCAGCGTCGCTCCCTGGCTGGGCTCTGTCCAGCAGCAGGTCCCTTTTGGAGTGGTCTGGAGGTGGCTCCACTCTGACATGGGGCAGCTGCTGGGCTCTGCTCACAGAGACCACCCCTGTAGCCCCCCACTACCAAAACCTTGCCTTGTAAACCCAATACACTGTTGAAAGAAAAAGAGTAAACATGGGCATAATCACATAGGTCACATCATCTCCCACGTTACGTTATGTTTCTCTAGTGCATAACACATCCTAGGCACAGCAAAAGTGCATTAATTGCTACTGAGCCACTCAGATGTGACCCATCCACATCCATGAGCCCCAATGCACTGATCTGTTTGCAGCATGTCACATTTATGTTGATGATCTTCCTGAATGGAAATGGACATTTGAATTGAGCTTTCCAAAAGACTTTGTAAAACAAAGTCCCTGTTTCACCAAGTTTATGCTGTAAAGGGCTGTCTCTATTTGCACATCACTGTTGTGTGTCTGAGCTGTGCAGTTTTCTGTAGTTGTCACTCCTTATTTTTCTGTACTGCCAGCAGACTCTGTCCTTTGCAGGTACCAGAAGGGAACAAAAAAAAATAAATAATGTGGCTTTATTTGGCGCAAGATACTAAAAGAACAAAGGAATCTTTTCTAAGGACTCTATTTATGCTCCTCTGTTTTCAATCCCAGTTATCAAAAAGTAAACAGCGTTGCAGAGTTGAGGAGAAATGTAGGCTTCCAGCACAAATAGAGAGATTGTTCTTGTGCCTTGTGTACTCTGTAACCACTGCAAATATCAGTGACAGCCAGGCTGTTCTGCAGTCATCTTTTACACAGCCAAATGATTTGTATGAAGAATTATCTTAAATTGCTTTATTGTCTAAGTGGGTACAGATATTGTGATATCTTTTATTGGTCTAGCCAATATATTACGAGTTGTATTACATAAGAGTCCCATACAACACACATGCTCCCTTTGTGTTATCTGTTTACTCTTGAGGCCAAAAAGAGTAATTTAAAAAATAAAAATAAAAATCTGAGTTTGGATAAATGCCGCCTTCATCAGCTGTAAAAATATTCTTTACCATTTTCTATTTTATACTATGTATGTAACATTGCCAGTGTTTCTCACTTCTCCCCCTGCCACTGCCAGGGGATTTTTACTTTTCCATGAATCCCACGTAGGTGTTCGCATGTCGATAATTTTATATGTATTGTCTGCAATATGACAAAATTATTTCTTCTTACCCAGTCTAAACTAACCATTTGCTACATTCAAATTGAAATAAACTGGAAATTATATCCTGCCATGCCTATCAACCGTGGAGTACAATTTACAATATTTCTTGTGGTTTAATGTGGCGCTGCCCATGTGTACAGTAATTGCACTGCAGATCCCTGTTCAGTAAACATGCCTGGGAAGAATTCCACTAAATTCTATGAGCACTGAATCAGCCCTTTACCTTTAAGGTAAACTTTTAGTGTTGCTGCTGTAAGTAGAAGATGCAACCATGAGTGAGCCATGGAAAAAAACATGCTAGCAAATGATATAAGCCTCTGCTCAAAGACCTAAGGAAGAATGAGTCCTTTCACATTTTTTCCTTCTTAATCACTTTGCTTTCCTCCTCATCTCACCATTTCCTGGTCATTCATTTTTCCCCATGTTTATCTCTCTCTCCTTCCTCTCCACTTTCCTCTGCGTTACAGTGGCATCTAGTAATCTGCAGCAAGCAGCAAGGCTACCTTGGGCGATGCTAACACATTCACCTAAGCATCACTCTGCTCTTGATTTCAGGAAATCAGGCTGCGGATGTTGCTGTTCCATGGTGCTGCTCTGCAGCCTCTGCCACTGTTTCATTGCAGATTCACTACAAACCAAATTCCTAACATGCATCAAGAGTCTTTGAAATGAAAGATGCTGTATAACACACCACGATAGCTTCCCATGCACTATGATTTCTAAGATCTCTTTTTAATAAATACCCCTCTTCTCCTCCCTCATGGGGTTTCTATGCATAGAAACTACTGCCATGTCTAGTATGGTCCCCAGATGCAAAAAGTAGTGATGGAAATGCTCCCCCCCCCCCCTCATATGTTACCCTTTTCCAATTGCTTGCACTGCACTCTTAAAATACATTAGCATATAGATCAGCTTTCTGAAGTTTTCATGGATTAATTTCCTGCATGACAAATTCTCACCCTCATTTCTGTCTGGTGCAAGGTCCCATGTCATTGGGGTACTCAACTCTTCTGAAGTATTGTGCCTGCAATACCCATTTCATATACCACATGACTGCAGATGGAGACATTTCTATGAGACGAGGCACAAAGCAGTCTTCTTGTAACTATGCTTTATAAAAGATGCACATTTTGTCAATTAAGAAACAAAACACAACTTCTGGGAAGAGGGAGGACAGAATTTGTACTCCTTTGTAAACTGTTGTTTTGCACGTAATGTGAAATGACTCAACTTCTGGCTATTAATTTTAAAGGAGTACTAAGAATCAAAACATGAAATCACACGTGCGTGCCTGAGTTACCTGCAACAAGCAGAGTGACCTTCCCATGGATTTAACAACAACACAAAAGACTGTTTCTTTCCAACGCCTTCCACAACAACCTTTTCAGAGAAATAGAAAGTCACAAATGACTACCACTTCTGTGATGCCACTAGAAAAAAATAGCTCAATTGTTTTTAGGAGGTACAGCCTGACAAGCTGCTAAAGCACTGGGATAAGCTCCAAGAAGCATATTTCTCTAATAAGTACAAAACCAGGTTAACACCTCCAGCTTGTGAGTTTTTGGATTGCAGAATTGGACCACTGAAATCAAGCTTACCAGCTAGAGCTTTATTTTGATTTATACATACTCCAGTGCAATTTCTCATTCTTTTATTGCTAAATTTGCATTTAAGAAATAAAAGGGATCACTTCTTAAATACAGAATAACAAGAAAATATTCTCTCATTCTTGCAATTTCAGCAGAACTTTTCCATATTATGACTGGTCATTCATTCTGAAGCAGGCAGAAAGAGAAGAATTTAATCCAATTAGGTCACAGAAGTTAATCTAGGATTGCAAAATTAAGCTTGTTTGTCTTGGTCCAATGTTTGCATACACACACAAGTCACAGATCACAATCAGATTCATGAGGAACAGTTTTGCTTCTTGCTAGGGAACAGTATATTTGTGTTTTAAATAGAGGTCAGTAAGAGGCTGCACTTGTTCTTCTCCAGCAAGAGAAATAAAAGAGCAAACAGGCAATGGCCTTTAGTGGAAGAAAGCTAGAGAAACTGTGGGTGGCAGAGCGGGAGAGGCACACAGACAGGTGACAGACAGGGAACAAGCCATTGCACCAGCATTGCACCCAGAGGACGTCTCTGTGAGGCACTGTTTCTTCCCTATGGCCCAGCACACCCAGTGTGCTCCATGTCCAACGACCTCCCTCCAACCTGCAGCAGAAACCCCCAGGAAAGCAGACCTGTGAGAATTGAGCACGTGCTACTATATCCCTGTGAGTGTCACCCAGCCATATGGTAAATAATAGCAAGGAAGAGATGTTGGCAAAGTGGACAGAGGAAGGGGCTGAGTGTTTCCTCTTTCAATCAATCGTTATCAGTGGATCCTGATGGAGCCAGCACAGTCACCTCAAGGCAATGGTGAGGACTAACAGCACGCAAAGGCTGGAGGCCCACACATTCCCTTCAAAGATTACAGCTATTTCTATATTGAAGAAACAGCCTGCGGAATATGTTCTAAAGGGGATTGTTTTCAAAGAACAAACTCAGAAAGTTCTGGATCAGCTCATTGTGTTAATTTTTAAAAATATTGCACACCCATAACATTTTTTGGACTTCATCTGAAGGTACACAAGACAGTGATAGTCCTGGTACTGTGTTCAACTGCCTTTGAATCAGTCCCTTGATGAACAAAATTTGGAGCGATTTTTGAAGGTTGACTGAAAATTTGACTTAGAAGCTGGCTTTCAGAGTTACAGTAACCAACATTGCCTGAATGCTGATTATTTTAGGTTTTCTTGATTCTCTCTCTGTTTCCTTCCTCTTCCACACATTCCCTCTTTATCCTGATAGACTAATTTTACTGAGCTATTTCCTTTATATAGAATGGGTCAGTTTGACTTCATCAGCAGCACAGAGGTTAGAATGTGCATTTCTCAAGCAGTTAAACAAAAGCCACAGCAAACATGAGCAGCAGGATGTGGAACAGCAGCCTAGCTAGAACATATGCAGGATGAAGGTTGATTTGCCCTCTTGATTTGCTCCCTACCAATTTTCACTGTATTTCTCATCAATTCTGTATCTCTGCAAGAGCTCTCTGCACTCTGTGGTACTCTGAGATCAACACTCCTGGCATTGAAATGACAGGAAAAAAGCTAGGCAAGCTAAAGAAGTGACAGGTTAAATGTATTATGCTTCTACTTATACATGTGCACCATTAGGGACAGAACTACCATCATCGGTACAAAAAACACTGCCTGCTGTCATCTGAGCTAGAAGGCACACTGTTCTTGTAGTACGCCTTGCCTCCTACCCAGGCCAGCAGCTGGAGGCAGAGACGATTTCATGCCTCTACACCGACCCCTGTAACAGGAGACAGAGGTGGGCTGCTAATCCCCTGCCCCTGCCCAATACTGGAGTGTCACAGAGCAGATATGCTCTGCACCGTCATCCCACTTGTCTGGGAAGCTCCTTTGATGCCGACACAGCTCGAGTTTGTGTTTAATTCACAGTTGTCAAGGATTGCCTTCCTTTGCACAGGAATGCGATTGCAGGCTGGAGATGGCACATCGCAGGCAAAACAGAGGTATGGAAGTGAACCTCCTGGCAAAGCCTCTTCCTTACTTGCCTAGGTGCCATAAGCTCTGCCATGGAGCTGGAGAGACCAAGAAACCTGGGTGCACAGCTGACCATGTTGCTCCTGTGTGCCATAAGACGGAGAAACAGCACTACACAGAGTTCAACCTTTTCTTTTAACATCACTAAAGGGTTTGATTTGAAGCATCTGACCCACCAGGTTCATCCCCCTGGGCTCACAGGCCTCAGAGCCCAGGAGCACACTGTTGCCATGGATGTCAGCACCCCGCGGGAGCGCAGGCAGCAGGAAGGCAGAAGTACCACCAAGCCAAAAACTTCAATTTCTCGGTACGGACATGAAACCATCACCTTGAGAAACACACTTAAATGCCCGGATTTACCTTGTAGTGCCAGACAAGTGCCTGCATCAGATCTACAGTACAACAAGGGCAGTTTGGGCTGAAAAAGGAAAGCTAATGTTTAAGTTAACTTATTCAGTTCTGTTTATTAGCAGAGTTTATTTCACAAGCAAGTTTCAGACACCACTTGTTAGACATATTTGCAAAAACATGATAAAAAATTAACATGCACAAGCCTAAAACTCAAGCACTTCCCATTTAAAACGTTCTTTGAAAGTAGCAGAGAAACATTTTTAAGGACATTTTGAGCTAAGCAGTAGCAAACAGCCAGGGGTTGCTCTGGACACAAATCTCTTCCAATAGGCTTCTGCTTACACTGATGAATTTTCTCTGTGCCCTACCTTTCCCCAATTACTTTACAGTGAACATTTTCTGATGGTAGTTTTCAGGGTTTTGTGGTGGTTTAATCCTCATGGACAGCTAAGCTCTACCGCAGCAACTCTCTCACTCCCCTTCCTCAAAGGAAAAGGGAAAGAAAATATGTTGAAAACAGGAAAAGAAGGAGGGGATCAAGGGTTGGGATAAGTTAGGGAGATCACTCAAAATTATCAACATGGGCAAAACAAACTTGGCATAGGGAAATTCATAGAATTTATTGCCTATCATTAGCAGACTAGAACAGTGAGAAACTATAAGAAAACTCAAAACACCTTCCGCCCATCCACCCTCTTCCACCTCCTCCCCCCAAAGCAGCGCAGGAGAACGGGGAATGGGGGCTGCGGTCAGTCCCTGACGCTTCGTCTCCCCAGCTCCTTCATGGTCACTCTCTGCCCTCGCTCCCACACGGCTCCGTCCCACAGGGTCCATCCCCCAGGAGCAAACTGCTCCAGCACGGGGCCCCCACGGGTGGGCGGCAGCTCCCCCCAGACCCCCTGCTCCTGCGTGGGCTCCTCTCCATGGGCTGCAGCTCCGGCCCGGGGCCTGCTCCTGCGGGGGCTCTCCATGGGCCGCAGCCTCCTCCAGGCCACAGCCACCTGCTCCACCGGGGGCTCCTCCACCCATGGGGGGGCTGCAGCGTGGAGATCTGCTCCATGTGGGACCCATGGGCTGCAGGGGGACAGCCTGCTCCACCAGGGGCCTCTCCCTGCACAGGCCGCAGGGGAACTGCTGCTGTGTGCCTGGAGCACCTCCTGCCCTCCTGCTGCACCGACTTTGGGGGCTATAGGGCTGGTTCTAATGCATTTTCTCACTCCCCTCTCCCAGCTGCTGCCACACAACAATATTTTCCCTTCTGCTCTCCCAGAGGCCCACCCAGTATCGCTCCCTGGCCAGCAGCAGGTCCCTTTTGGAGCCATCTGGAGCTGGCTCTTATCTGACATGGGGCAGCTGCTGGGCTCTGCTCACAGAAGCCACCCCTGTAGCCCCCCACTACCAAAACCTTGCCTTGTAAACCCAATACAGCTTTTTACCAACTTCACACACACATTGTTTTCACTGCTCTTCAGGTGTGTTAAGCACTCTGTTCTTCATGTCAATCTTTTCTTTTTTTCCTGGTAAATCACAATTTTGTGATCCTTTTTTTACCAATCTACCACTTAATGTATAGTGAATGACAAGTGAGTATCTTAAATATTCAAATCAATTAAAGAGCAAAACTCAAAAGCTTTGATAATTATAAGACCTCTCACTGGCTCAAAAGCAATTTTGCCACTTATTTCTCTAATTCCTGCCAAAATAATTGCTACTTTATGTCTTACATGAAGGTCATTAAAAAAAAAAAGTAGTACTTGGCTTTGCAGGTACAGAATTTTAAGTGATCCAAAGCTTTTTGTTGCCCAGTTCTTAAGCACATTGTTTTCTAAAGCCAAAAATGAAAGCCCTGATTATTTCATGTAATCTCTTGCTTAAAAAGGAGAGAGCGTAGAGTTCAGCTGCTCTTTGCCAGCAGAGATGCAAAATGAGTTGAAATCCCAAATGGTCAAGGTTACGTCATATCCTTTGCCTAGTGAGACTGAGATTGGGGTACAAGAGGGGTATCGAGGAGCGCATGGAGTGGTGACAGACAGGATGGGGTCTGGCTGCAGAAGAAGATACCGAAATTTAGATATGTGTTGAGAAGTTTCTGTGTGTGCGGGGCCTGTCAGCTCCAGCACAGGCAGGCAGCAGGAATAACCACAGACTCACAACGGACACACAAAGCATACATTTATTTTCATTACCTTGCCAACCAGGGGATCCACAGAACAACACCCAGGTAGAAGCACACAAATGGGGACGCAGGCACCACTGAGCTCGATCCATGCTAGAGGATCAGTCACCTGCCTGCTGTTTATGTCTGTTTACTGAGGGTTCACACAAACGTTGTTTACTGCCATGTTGCGATCCTCGCTGTGCTTTGATCTTCTCCATACCAAGGCAGGGAGCTCAAGCATGTCTGATGGGGTACCTCCAAGTCTACCGAATACCTATGCTATCTATACACAGATGTTTTACTTGTCAAACACACAGAGGATAAACAACAATAAATATGATATATGTGTTTTCCTACATTACCACTCTCCAGGCTGTATGTATTCCCAGCTGCAAGGTCACTTGGATGTACTTACAGTCCTCCTCACCATTCTTCTGCTTTTAACCCATTTTCTCCAACAGCTCCTGTTACTGTCAAGAGAGATCTGCTCAGCTCAGCCTCTGGAGTCAGGTGTTGTGATTCATTTTGTCCTGGAACAGACACCTATGCCCAGGCACAACAGAGGCCTCACAGATCTGTGCCTTCCCAAAGCAAGAGCTTTGCTGTAAAGCACCCCAGGTATCCCCAGATGCCTACCTATAGGACACCCAGATTAAGCACTAGATTCTCACTGGTTCCAGCAGTGGCTTGGACCCCTGCCTTGTCTGTAGGTAACTGCACGTACACTTCAATGCTGAAACAGTCATCCAAGAATGATTTTTTTTTAATTTGACCTTTTAAAAATAGCCTTCAAAAAAACACCCTCTGTGTGAATAGCACATCTTCTAGAGAGATAGTTTTCTTCTTTTTCCCGCTAAGCACTTGCTTTGGTCTTTCTTTGAATCACATAAAAGTATTTTCTACCTCACTTCTTCAAAATAGTCATGGGTAACCTACAGACTGCTGTAAACAGCAAGGCTAACCAAGGAAATAAAGGTGAGAATACATGTTCAGATGAAGGAAAGGGCCAACTTTTTGTAGTGAATACATGAACCAAAGGGAAAAAGGAATGCAAACAAAGCTAGTCTTCTGGGTCGACTAATGAAAGGAAAGAGGAAAGAGGAAAGAGGAAAGAGGAAAGAGGAAAGAGGAAAGAGGAAAGAGGAAAGAGGAAAGAGGAAAGAGGAAAGAGGAAAGAGGAGGAGAAGGAGAAGGAGAAGGAGAAGGAGAAGGAGAAGGAGAAGGAGAAGGAGAAGGAGAAGGAGAAAGAAAGAGAGAGATAAAGAGAGAGAGAGAGAGAAGGAAGGAAGGAAGGAAGGAAGGAAGGAAGGAAGGAAGGAAGGAAGGAAGGAAGGAAAGAAAGAAAGAAAGAAAGAAAGAAAGAAAGAAAGAAAGAAAGAAAGAAAGAAAGAAAGAAAAAGAAAAGAAGAGAAAAGAAGAGAAGAGAAAAGAAGAGAAAAGAAAAGAAGAGAAAAGAAAAGAAGAGAAGAGAAAAGAAGAGAAGAGAAAAGAAGAGAAGAGAAAAGAAAAGAAGAGAAAAGAAAAGAAGAGAAAAGAAAAGAAGAGAAAAGAAAAGAAGAGAAAAGAAAAGAAAAGAAGAGAAAAGAAGAGAAAAGAAGAGAAAAGAAGAGAAAAGAAAAGAAAAGAAAAGAAAAGAAAAGAAAAGAAAAGAAAAGAAAAGAAAAGAAAAGAAAAGAAAAGAAAAGAAAAGAAAAGAAAAGAAAAGAAAAGAAAAGAAAAGAAGAAAGAAATCCCCTGCTCATGTGCCACATGTGGGGCAGTGTTAATTCAATTTTCCTTGATAGCATTTTTTTTCTAACTGATGATGTAGCTGCATTGTTGAAATATTTAGTAATGTCCTATGTAAAAACATCCTTGGTCTACAGGTGGAAAAAAGAAATACAACCATGATGCAAACTCGTTGCCTTGGCAATAGCCATGAATCCATGTGTGACCTGCACCCCTGTGCAGCAGCTCTCCAGGACAGCCTGGTTTGCACGGCTATGCAAGTGAGAGGCACAAGTGCTTTGAGGAACATTATGGTTATAGGATCAGTCTCCAGGACTATAGCTTCATTAAAATTAGGTCCTTAGGCCACTAATCTGAGAATGCGGGTGGATCTTTGTGGTCCTGGGCCCACAGCAGCCACCAGCTTTGTAACAGCAGCTCACCAAAATCCCAGTACTGACACAGTGATTGCTCCCTTCTGTAGGCTGCTCACATCGGTTTCCTGATTAGGAGCACACCATCAGCAAGTTCATGGTGGCCATCCTTACCATGAAGGCCTACAAGCCCTACTGTCATCTGCTGCCTCCCCAGCTCATCCTCCTGTCCCAGGCCAGGCCTCACCACCTCCTCCCCTATCAGAAGTATGCCCAGCTATTTTGGAGCTGCTGACTGGGCACCTATATCCCTTAAAGCCAGGCAGTTGTTATTGCAATCATGGGAGGAGCAGTTTCTTCATACAGAGAGGCCCCACCAGTCACTACCACAATTCACGTGCACCAACATCGTTTTCAGATACGATGCTGGCATACTCTGGAGCCCTGTTTTTTCTCTAAGACGTACTTATACTGACACCTAGGGTGTGACGATGATGACACTTGCTGATATTGGCTGAGATGGCAGTAACCCAGATCACCACCATTTCTGCCACCATTCTGTCATCCAAGTGCTCCTGATGGTCACTAGGACATTGACTGTGTTGTCATTTACCAACAGACACCTGTCAGGCACAGATTTTGGAGTTTGAAGGCCTGCTACTACTAGCTACAAAATTGGGCATAGGCAAGGTGGCCAGCTAGACCACTTGGGTCTTAATCTGAATTGAGAATAACTTGTATATCAAAAAACAAACAAACAAACCACCAACAAAAAATTATTCCTTAGAAAGTGTAGTGCTGTGTGACCCAGTTTGCAATATTAGAAGCAGTAAGTGTTACACTCACACCTTTCAAAACAAGCTTCCTACATAAATTCCTGAATCCCTCACTTCATTTTAGGAAATAAACCCCAGTTATACATGAAGCATTAAACTTGCAGCTGTTAGGCTTATTGTGTGCACTTGCGAGGATCTAAACAGTCTGACAGATACATTGCTTTGGTGTTGATGCCAACGGACTTGTCTGCAGTAAATAATTCATCTCAGACAACCAAGGGATCTTGGGGCTGGAAGGGTCTCATCCATTCCCCAGCCTTAAGGCAGGGTCACCTACAGGCATGTCACTTCTGACAAATGTTCGTTCAATCTGTTCTTAAAGCCCTCCAGTGAAGGAGATGCCTCAGTTCCCTCAGACAGCCTATTTCCTGGCTTCATTTCTTTCAGCAAGAGTAAGCTTTATTCACTATCTCATCTGAGTCTCTCTTGCTGCAACTGGAGCATGTTGCTTTTCATCCCGTCTACCACAAAGAGGAAAAAAAAATAAAAATGCACTGTTCTTGCAGCAGCCTCTGAACACTTATCACCTGACAAATCTTCCTTCCTTTTCTGCCTATGTCTTGCCCGTAAATAGATTGCAGCTATTCGGATGCTGTAGTCGGAAAAGTTTACCTCAAATGTCATGTATTTTTAAGGCTGAAGACTGCTGCATTGCTGCAATTGCTGACAGACACACACACATACACACCACCACCTCTTCAGCTCAGTTCAGCTGTGGAAGAAGGTATTAATACTTATACTCCAGCTCCCACTGAGAACATTTGTTGATAGCAAATCGCAAATTTGCTTAATACTAACATTTGCTGAGCAAACTGTAGCTGCTCAAAAATACATGGGAAAGAAGCACAAAATTTGGCTGACGACAGACATTCAGTGTTCTGTACTAGAAACCACCCTCTGCAAAATGACATCTTTGAGGACAGTCTTCACCATCACCTCCTACCTGTGTCCAGCCTCATGGGCTCTCCAGTGCTTTGCTTCTCCCAACCCAGTGGCCTCCTCCTCTGGGCACCACCAACCACCTTGTCTTCCTTGGTGTCCTCCTCTTGGCCTCAAGCCCCAGCAGTGCTACTGCAGAGCTCCAACTAGCAAGCTGAGCACAACTCAACAGGGTGATTGCTGCTCTGCTGTCCCAGCAGCAGTGTTTTTGAGGTTCACCTCACCGGTTAGCGACTGGTGCTGTAGGAAACACACAGGAGGGGTTTGTTGCACCCAGTTCTGGCCATCCAGAAAGGAGACACCTGAGCAACTTGTGTAGTCTCCATCACGATGCAACGAGGAGACAAATGAGCCCCAGCCAGGGACCTGTCTCTCTGCGTTGGTTATAGAGGTAGCCCTGGTATCTAGGCACGTTAAACAAATTTCACTCCCCGTGAAGGAAAATAGTTTCCATCATCAATGGCAAAGCCATTTGATTTCACATGGTTTCCAACAAAACTCCAGCAAGGACTGGGGTTTAAATAAAATACGACTATCTCATGCCTAATAGTGGTGAGGTCGAGGTCAGTACCAAAACCTCACTGCACAGACCTTTTCTTAAGATGCTTGTTTTTCTGCAGCTTTCAGTCCACGAGGAGGCTGAGACCACTGAGTCATAAGCCCCTCTTAAGCGAAAAAGAGAACCAATCAGCATCCCTTGAAGTCAACAGGAGCAGAAGATGGCAAGAAACAAGCCTTTATTCAATCTACAATTCAGATCTTTTACTCCTCTTTAGCTAAGTGCCTATTACAAAAAGTACTTGCAAGTATGAAATGATCCATACAGTGTACATTTAACTATCAGAATACTCTTCAGCAACTCTTATCTCAGGAGCAAAGTATTCCAGGAAGCACATCACTTAAACAAGTGTGTGTTTACCAGAAAAAAAATTAAAAAAAAAAATGACCTTTAGCAGCAAGAGAAATCTCTAAAGTGTCTCTCTGAGCTACAGGCTTTACAGCTGATCGCTTTTCATATGCCTCACATACATGCATGAAAAAAGTTGCTTTTCAAAGAAGTACATCATCCTTGTAAATAAAATAACCTTTTATCCTCCTGTGGCATCCTCACATATCCCTGGCGGGCACTGACTATGGAAGGAGAGCACAAGTGGTTCCCTGCTCATCTAGCAGATGGGATGACAAACCCCATCTAGCAGGTCTAGCTCCAAGTACAGCAGCACTTGCTTATGCATAGCCTGGGCTACCACAGATAAGATACCAGTGTGACAAACAAAATCTCAACCTGAACAAACCAGCTCCACTCATCTCCTAAACCTCTCACCAGAGACTGATTTTGGGTGGTGAATTCAGCTGGAACAGCTGTGGCCCCTATATGCATTCCTCACCTCTCATCCACAGGTTACTACTCCTGATGCAGGGACGTCTTAAGAAGACAATTTTCTGCTCTTGAGGAGTTGTGGCTTACAGTTAGTGAATTAATAATGTGTGTAACGTGGCATTAATGCAACTATATAAATTTCCCTCTACCTCTTACATGACAGCACAGTGCAGTGGCAGCTGCAGTGAGTGGGAATTTAAAAGAATATCAAAGACAGCTGAGAACAGCCACATTTCCTAACATCCATTTTCAAACATTTAATCTCTCCCTCAAAGAAAGAAAACAAAAAGGAATGTATTTCAGGAGATTTTCAAAACAAACCAGCAGTATGGCCCTCAGCCACTTGTGCTGTGAGCATCTTGAAACAGCAGTATTCCCAATTAACCCCAGTGATAAATCACTGATGTTTATTTGTCAGATCTTAGCAGTTCCTTGAAAAGAGTTTCTGCGAAACAAATGGTAGAAACACTGTGAAAATATGCTTTCCAAACTGGCAGAGTCCCCAGAAAATCAAAGTCCGGGCTTCGTTTGTGGCAACAGGGAAACAAATGACTTCATGAAGTGTCACCTAAAGTTTGGATTCGTGTGCAGTGCAATGGAGCACTGACAAGCAGCACTTGCTGGGAAAGTTTCGCAGATGTTTTCTAGGCGAGGCTATTGAGGCCCTTTCTAGCAAGGCAGCAGGGAAGGTTTCCGAGGTAAAATTCTAGCAGGCAGCCACAAAACAGTAACTTCTCATGCAACTTCTCACTCCCACTTCTGGGAATATAAGAGGGGCAGGGCTGAGCAGCTCCCAGGTGGCACAGGGTTGCCTCTACTCACATGTTTGCTGGCAAGGAGGTGCTCTTCTCATGGATTCCTGTCCAGCTGGTTCAGCAAAAGGTGTCATTTGTCTTCTTTCTTTTTTTTTTTTTTTTTTTTTTTTTTTTTTGAGTTAGCAATGCTTGTTTTACTTCTGTGCAGCTTGTGACAACAGGCTTCTATTCTGTTGCTGCAATGCTTTTTTGTAGGTAGTTATTTTTAGATACGTGCTTCACTATCAGACTTCCTGAGCGTTGCACTTTCACTTGCATTTGTTTTTACTTCATTTCCTTGATTTTGGAACATTTGCCCGATTTATCAAAATCAGCTTGAATTCTTATCCCCCAGGGTACATACAGGCACTGACTGCTTAACGTTATCCACAGACTTTGCAAGCACTCCATCTAGTTTATCCTCCGAGTCATTAATAAAAACAATGATTAGAGCTGCCCTCGGGTCTGGTCCCACAGGACTGCATTTGCAAGGTCCTCCTTATTTGACAGTGAACCCCTGATAATTATTTATGAGTGTAGTCTTTCAGCTAGTTGCACACTGCTCTAGGAAGGAAAAAATTCTCTAGCCCCTGCCATGGTTTGCAAATAATATATCGAATGGCTGTGCCAGCAGTTTGACTTAAATGCAAGGTAAATTATATTTCTCGCTTCCCCGTATACAGTAGGCCATTACCCTGTCAAAGATTGAAACTTGTTTTCTTTGGCATGATTTATTTTCAACAAATCCATGCTGACTATTTCTCATGAACCGAGGAGTTCTGTACAGATTGGTTGCTTAAAAGCGTGTCCTACATCTTCTCGGGTGGCAGAGTTAGTCTGGCCAGTCTTGCAGAAGGCTTTTCTTTTTCAGGAATTATATTATTCAAGCACTATTTGCACTTTTCTAAGTGCAAAAACACATTAAACCTCCCCATATTCTTTTAATTCACTGTGATAGTTGCTAATTATGCAGAGGTGGCTTCGACTTGTTCTTTTGGTACTTGTTTAACCAGATGTGGTCAGTCTGAAGACATCAAACTTGCATGCTCTTTAACCTGTTCTTTGAATTATTTTTAGTCTGTTCTTTAATATTTCTTTCCCCTCTCTGGCCTTGCCGTGGCAAACAAAGGAGAAGGCAGGAAAGCAGCAGGGCTGTCCTCCCCTGCGAACCTGTAGCTTCATGCTTTTTGTTACTTTTGATGGCATCTGCTGGCGGATATGGGATATGCCACCGCAAGGTAGAGAGAAATTAGTGTACAGGCACGGGCTGTCAGCAGGAGTATTTGCACTCTCAGTGGCAGAAAGCAAAGTAAGAAATAACTCTAAGGACAGGGACTGCTTCCTCTGTCCCTCCACGGGGACACAGGGAAGGCAGGGAAACTCGAAAGCATGGTACCCCTAAGAGGTGATGGATGCTAATATTTTCTTTTTTTTTTTTTTTTTAATGCTAAGCTCTTAATATTTAAGGCTTGGTCATCTGTGCTTGTTTTGCAACACTTGGAGAAAAAGAACTGCTACGAATATTGGCTGCTAAGAGCACTTTGTTCCTTGAATTATGCGGCAGATAAAAGAGATGTGTGATTTGCCTCATCAAGAGAAGAGTATGTAGGAACATTATAAAAAAAAAAAAAAAAAAAAAAAAGGCTTTGGGAACGTGCCTGTCAATGCAAAGGGTAAGGAAAACAACACCAACAGAAGCAAATGATATTTGTTTCCACGAATCAGTGTTCAGAGACAGAGAGACTTGGAGTGTCAGTCCCAAAACGTATGCCACTCTTCTTGCAATAACTTCCCTGAAAAATATACCTGGAGAAACCACTGGCAGTGCTTATCCTGTAGTCCCCATCCCACACCAGTCCTCCCAAAGACACAAATTATTTAAACACTCAGGATGAAATGAAAACAGGTGTAGGTACCATTCCTTAGCTACCACAAAGGCTAAGGACTGAGAGGCCATTAATGCTAATGCCAAACATAACTATAAGAGATATTTACAATAAATTCTGCCCAGGACTTGTAAACGAAAGCTGGAGATGCTCAGCCAGCTGACAGTACAAACCCCTGCTCCCTGCTCCCTGAGACCAGCTGGCACGATCTGTCCTTGCCCAAACTTGTCCTCCAAAACTGGGGCCATAGTGGAATAGTCTCTGATGCACACTATTGAACCAGGTTTGGGATTTGCGCTAGGTGCCATAAACCAGCTCAGTGCCACGGACCATGCTGATGGGTCACCAGAACGAATGACCAAGCAGCTGGGATGTCCCCTGGTACTGTCTGACAGCAGCCAGGGGGAAAGGAGCTGTTAGGGGGAGGCAGCGTGAGCATCTCTCCATATCTGCACTCCAAATCCTTGCAGGCAACCTGCGAGGAAGGGTCCACAAAGGAGGTTCAGGATAAGGTCTGACCCTTGCAATTTGGCGGTCTCGAACTGGGCAGCTTAAGGGGTCCCTGCTCAGAGCACTGTGGAGTAGTCTTGCTGGCAGGCAAGAAAAGTGCAGTTTGCCATGAATCTCACTGAAAAGCAGAGGTGACTGTGCAGAAAACATTTTAAACAGGAAAATTTTCCCCAGATAACATGAGTTTTGAAAGACTGAAAAATCAAAGTTTGGCAGAGAGATAAAAAAGATGCTTTTCTTTGTAAGAAGAAATGACAAAAATAAGGGATTGATCTTTTTTTCCTTTTTTCTTTCTTTCTGTTTTCTGGTTTCTTACCTCTTCCCTTATTTTTCCTCATTCTATTTTGCCATCATTGAGTTGCAGGAGTGGAAAATGGCAGAGAAAAAAGAGACAACTCGAGTTTTAAATTGTCGTTTAAGAACTGAGCAATCACAACTATTTGAAGAACTGTTATTATTCTATGCATTTTTTAATCAAAACCAAACTTTTTTTTAAAACAGATAGTATGTTTTTAACTTCTAAACAAACCTGCTTTTTATCAAAAAGGCTCAACTGAATTTGCAAGAAGTCCCAAGTGAAAAATGGGAAGTTGCTACCTACAATCTGTGTGTTACATATTTGTAACTATGGAACTGAATCCTTATCAGATTCAAAATAAATAAATAAATAGAAGGCATATTTTGCAATATCTGTGTGTCAAGTTTCTAAAATACACAGTTATTCCAAAGCCCTGCATGGAAATGGTTAATGAAGCAGTTTCCCTTACCTCACTTTTTAGCTCTCCTGAACTACCTGGCAAATCCCAATAGAAAATCCTGCCTTAAAAAAATCATAAAGATGTAAAAGCCAGTCCCTGCAGTTATACTCATGAATGCTGGGCTTTAAAGCTAGACAAATTCAAATGATAAATAGGATGTATTTTTGCCTTAGACTTTAAAAAACTGTAAAGCACCAGATGGCTTCTCTGTTAGTGTGACCTTCCATGTAAAATACATTTTTAACACTTTCTGATTTCGCCACAAATAGGGCACGAGAATGATCTGCAGCTAATTTCAAAGTAATTTTACGTGTGAACTTGGCCAGGCTGGACACAGTTACCAGCAGGCTGGAAGATGCCTTCCCACCACTGGATGGCATTCAAGGGCCATAAATACTCTCACATCAGCAACCGCAGCAAAAGAAAACGCCTCTTAGAAAATTAAATCATAAAACGCCTGAAGCCTTTGGATCCTCAGCAATGCTTCCATAATATATATTCATATTTTCAAAATCCCAAGAAAATAAATCTGGAAAAATGCAAAGAAAAATCAATCTGAGGAGAAAGCAGCTTTTCTCTGAGACACAACTGAATACACATGTAGGCTGCGGGACAGGAGAGCTGAGGGATCAGCTCTGAAAGCAGTATTTCATTTAGGAGAATTCACCACATAAATTCTGCTGACTCCACCTATGTCAGCATCAGTAGGGGCTGGCAGGAGGCAACTGGATGGGGCTTTTCTTCTCTCTTCCAGATATGGGCACAATGGAGAGAGAAAAGATGAGATGTTAATTGATCTCACACAAGCCTGCTGTGAGCAGGAGCCTGAGCTGGGGGCCTCCTGGGATCCTTCTCACCCAAACAACATAGCTTTTCAGAATAAAGACACTGTAATTTTTTTTTATAAAACAGAAGAGCACCCACTGAGGTAACAGCATTTGTGCATCTGAGACCATGAGTAAGATCACAACCAGGAGTGAGGGGTGAACTTGGCAACAGATAAGCATTTAGAGCCATCACTAAGCCGTGTCCCTTAGTGCCACAGCCACAAATCTCTGAAATACCTCCAGGCATGGGAACCCCACCACCTCCCCGGGCAGCCTGTTGCAATGCTTGGCCACCGTATCGATGAGGAAATTCTTCCTGATATCCAGTCTAGACCTCCTATGGTGCCACTTCAGGCCATTGTTGCCTTGCATCCTGTCACTTGTCACCTGGGAAGAGAGACTGACACCCTCCTTGTTACAATTTCCTTTCAGGTAGTCGTAGAGAGCAATGAGGTCTCCCCTCAGCCTCCTCTTCTCCAGACTAAGCAACCCCAATGCCCTCAGACGCAACTCATAACTCTTGTTTTCTAGTTGCTTCACCAGTTTTGTTGCTCCTCTGCACACACTGAAGCAACAAAATGTCCTTCTATCCAGATCCCTTTGCAGACCCCTCCTACCCTCAAGGCAGATGGGCAGTCCTGCCTAACCTGGTATCTCCTGCAAACTTACTGAGGGTGCACTCGATCCCCTCATCAAGATCGTTGATAAAAATGCTAAACAAAACTGGCCCCAAGACTGAGCCCGAGGGAACACCACGGGTCGCCAAGACTTTACGTCTGAAAGAGCACAGCAAACTACATGCTAACCACAGGCAAGGAGTGTTTGCTGAGTTCCGTCAAATTAAAGACTGTGAAATAAGAGGATATTTTGCACCTCTGTTAGTACAAAGAAAGGCTCGAATGAGGAGAGGTGACAGTCACAGCTTCTGTGGTGTAAAGACAGGGTCGCAGCAATGAAGTCTCACCAGGGAAAGCCGTGGTGTTCTAGGAAAACAGTGTCTCTGCCAAGTCTGTCATCTTTGTTAAAGAGCCTAACTATGAACTTTAGTTCCCACTTTAATTTTTGCAACTCTGCCTTGTCATGGCCCAGGGGATAGCTGCCTCAGGATAAAAAGGGGGAATGTGACGATAAATAAGTTAAAATGGGATCTTCTCCAGTTATAATATAGGGCACTTTATAACAAGGAGAGGTGTACAGTTGATGGGGCTTCATATTTGTACTGCAGTAAATGTGTAGTCAGGCAGTTCATCCATCTATCCATCTGTCTACTTCCCTATCTATCCATATTCATGTCCCTGGACGTGTCCTTTGCTCAGAGAACATCCCCAGTGGTGCATGGCATGCTCCCCTCACAACACACTGATGCTATCTCAAAGCCCAGCAATGCACAGCTTTTAGGGGTGTCTGGTTGCTGGTTTTCTGAAGAGGATCATGTTGGTCTTTGATATACGATCACAAGTAGTGAGCTCTCTGATACAGATTATGATGTCTAAAAAGAAGATGATGGAGTTACAACAGTCCTGCACGTACTACCTTGTTCTTCCACCCTTTGCCTTTTTTTTTTTTTTTTTCCACAACAGGGCTTAAGGGTAGGGAAATGTCTTCAGGGTGCAATCTTTGGGGATTTTACACCATCTGATAAGAGGACTCTATCAGATACAGAACTTGTCCAAACCTGTCCCGTAAGGCCAGTTTTGTGTCACCTGAAGAGGTAGAAGTGGGTGCTGTGGTTTCTAGCCTTAAGCTACAATCTACCATGCACAAGATTTTTTGCCCAGCTCGTTGAAATGATGTTTTAAAATAGCAAAAGCAGAAAAACACGCTTATTTCCTGGAAGAAAACAGTAACAATTTTACTTGATATTTTATACTACAGTGTAATATAAAACAGAAGAAATGGGAAATATCAAGGGCAGAGTTTCATCTATAAGTATCAAAACAATGACTGCAAATTGGGTTTTAGAATCTACAAAGCACAGTCCAAATATACGATCATTTCCCAACAGACATGATGTATACAACAAAGAAAGGCGTTATAGCTTAGCACATTCCTCATTTAAGATTCCTGGTGTTTCCTTCGCCCCTTAGCCACTCTGTAATCAAGCAGCCCAAAAGGAAAAAAGCTTTGTTATTACCTGTGCTGAGTTTATGGCTACACGGACATAGTGCGTCATGTCAGCTACTAAGAAACGTAGTCCCATGGTCATCAGCTTCTGCTTGCAGCACCAAAAACCCAGTCCAAAAGTCAGGAGCACCAGCTCCTTCCTGAGCTGATCCACAACACAACCACGGGCCGACCCATAACGTCACCACCTTTTCTGTTTCCAAGCCCTTCATAGAAATCTATTAGACTCATGACACCAACAAAAATCCAACGGGCTGATGGTGCCCAAGGTTGAGGAGACAACCCCAAGAACCAGAAAGGCCAGTCATCATGATAAAGCTTAACATTGTCTCCACAGGCTACCTTATAATTGTGAGCACTCAGCTTTTTTTCCAGCCTCCTTTTGCTCCCCACTACCTGACAATATATCCAGAGTAAGATCGTGTTTTCTGCTTTGTTTGGGACAGAAAATATTCAGTAAGACTAAGAAACTAGAAAAGATCCTTATTAGGAACCCTGTATCACTAGGAACCGCTGTATCATCGCCCCAGGAATGGATAATATCTCCAAGGAAAGGTAAATAAATATATAAGTAAATGGCAAAATGAAGAAAAATGGCCATGAAATAGCATTTGGGCTGACCAAAAAACGCACAAAGAAAAACATTGTCGCTAATGCCTACAGGGCCAACTTCCTTCTTGACATGCTGGATTTGTTTATGCTTGCCATTATCTTTGCATTCATAGCTGCAAATGTTACTAATGGCCATGCAATTACACATTTCTTTTAAACGTTAAATTAGAGCAGTTACAGACGCCCACCTCCAGCCCTCCACTGTGAGGCCCTGTCAGCTGGAACCCCTTCCCCCAGGCTCCTAAGCTCCCTTTATGTCTTTTCAAAAATACACGGTCCAATGTTTTGCACTTTAATTTATTTGGTGACTTTTTGGAATTGTTTTGTTGTTATATCCTCCTGTGGGAGGATATTTGCATGAAAAGAACATTATGAACCGCTTAGGATAAAGATATAAAACAACTGAAATGACAAACACATGTTAAAACATAACTATTCCAAATCAAGCTAACGCAAAAACTTTCAGGGAAAAAAAAAAATAATAAAATAACAATTCTCCCTTCATTCCCTCGCCTGGCCTTATCTTACTTGGCAAATTACTGACTGTACGCTCTTGTAAAAGAGTGAGAACAAGGAAGAACAACCTCGAGCCTTGTCTGCTGAGGATGAGAGCTGATGGGCCTCTGCCCTCACCAAAGTATCACTGTGGAAAAGATGGGCGGAGAACGGCAAAAGGGAAAAAAATGGAAAAGAAAGAAGAATAAAAAAGAGAAAGAGCATGCTGGCTCTTCCTCTTTCAGCACTAGTTAGCTGCGACTGTGGGGTGGAAGTTCTTGTGTTGATACAGGCTAGCAGTAACTTACTATAATCATTTCTGGAAGGAGGAGAAGCAGGGACAGGAGCTGTGGTCGGAGCAGTGGTTTTGCTTCTGGCCCCGTTCTTCTCTGGGCTCGCTCCGTGCAGAGGTGCTGGAAGTGGAGATGCAGCCAGGAAACTTGGATCCTGCTTTCCCTGAGCCTAATTACAGCTAGGTTTGGTCCAGAAGAACATACCCACACTGATTTTTCAGGAAAGAAAAACGGGCTCCACTGCAAGCAAACCTGACCCCAAACCCAGTCGCAGAGTAAAGGCAGCTGTTCGGTCTGTATCAAGTAGCACTTTGAGGCAGCTTGACCTGAATGCTAAGATTTGGGGTGTTTTACAGTCATAACAACACAGAGAATGGAGACATGCCAAAATAATGCTGGAAGAGCATTGTTAAAGAAACTTAGGTTGCCACAGGGTTGGAAGAAAGGCTTCTCTTATGATGTGAGAGCTGGCTAAAGGATGGAAAATGAAGGATAGGGCTTAACATGGCTTTTCACTTTTCAAGTAAAATGCTGGAACCAGTTTTGTTCAATATATTCGTAAGAGATCTGGTGAAGAAAACCCACAGTGAAATTTCCAGATTATACTCAAGTCTTTCAGGCAGCCAAAAGTCATGCTGATGAAGAACTCCAGAAAGACCACACACAACTAAATGGGCAACCATACGGCAGATTAGCTTGGGAGGAGACAAATGTAAGGTAATGCAAGCAGGGAAAAATAATCAAGGCCACAACTATGTGATGCTGGATCCAAAACTAGCAGCAGTATGTCAAAAAAGAAAAAGATCTTAAAAGTCATCGTTAACAGGTCCCTGGTCATCAATGAAAGCCAAAACAATATCAAGAAACAGTCCCAAGAACCGGTCTGAGTGCATCATTTTGCTGCTACTTATAACTTTGGATTAATCACACTCGAGCACAGTTCATGGTCTGCTCTCTGCACCTGAGCAAGGATGCAAGAAAGTTAAAACAGGTACAGAGAAAAACAACCAAAATGATCAAGCAGCTGCCTGACAGTGGAGAACCTAGAAATGTTGGGCTCTCTGTCATGGAGAGGAAAACGCTAAGCAAAGAAACTTTTGAGGATTACAAAATCATGAAGGCAATATTTGGAGATAGTTTAAAACAGATTAAAGCGTGTTTCTGTTTTGTTTTGCTTTTTACAATTCTGTAACTTGTGGCAGGAGGTTATGGAGGCAGATAATAGCAGCAGCTTCAAACAGGAGTAGATAAATTCATAGAAAAGAAGTCCACAGGTAGCTACAAAAAGGACAAGGAAGAGAAGTAACCTCTAACACCCCCATAAGGCAAATGTGGACACTGGGGGTGACACAAGGGGAACTGCCTGCAAGAAGTGGCCAGCCTCATGTGTGCCCTTTAGCAGCATCTGATATGGCCAGAGTCAGAAACAGAGTCCTTGGGCTTGACGGATAAAAACTTTGACCTGAAAGGCATTTCTCATGCTTTTAGAACAATCAAACTGTGGAGAAAGAAAGATGTTTTCAAGAACAAATTACCAAATAAATAAAAAACAAATTCCCAAGAAACTGCAGTGAGCTGAAGCTCTCTCACAAAGCAAATTTGCTGGCTTTTTTTGTTACCCTCAACCAAATGAATACTGGTTTCTATCATACCTCAGCACCCTGAATGGTCTGGCAAGATGGTGACTGTGCCATTTATTGCTCACATGTGTGTACATACAGTGCATAAGCAGAGAAGGCATCTTATTGCAACCTGACTGCGGGCCACTTGCTGGGTTAGCGTGTACCAGAGACATGGGAAACTGCAGAGCAACAGGGAGGAAGGAAGAAGGAGGAAATCCCCCAGACATTAATGAATTGTTACTTTTATTCCATCACAAAATGCGTTTACACATTTACTAAAGTTATTTTCGAATCTCTCTTTCTTCACGGCGATGCTCTTTGACGTAGCCAAACAGCCTTCTCCCCACTGCAGGAGGCTCCTGCTATATATAAATATATTCAGCTCTCTTCCAAACTAGAAAGAGCAGCCTTCTTTCACCCAGCTTGTAGTCTGTACTTAGCCAGCACAGGTCCTGGGATAAGCTTCTCTTTCCCCCTCTCCACTGTTTAAAATCATTGTTTAGACAGGGTGACAGGATGAGGAATGGAAGGCTACTGCTAATTTGCAGCTTCTCAGACTTCCTAAGAGTAAGAACGCCTGTCAGAAATTTCATTTCATTAAAATCCCTACAGCTCGAGAGCTTTATCTTCCTACTGAGAGCTCACCCTTCCTGATCTTGCCAGCTGGGGACTGGAAATTGCAATCTCTCTGAATCATTGGGAGGATTTTTCGCCCGCTACCTTACAGCATGGAGGCACTCACGCCGTCTGTCCATCTGCACATCTGCTTCTCAGTAATTGTGTAACCCTTTGCTCAGTTTTGAGCATTTTTCGGCGATGGGTAAATACCTCAGACCTCTGCAGGGAGGCAGGTGTGCTGAGGACATGGCAAAATGGGTCTTCTGTGAGGCTGGGTACAAACCCTCAGGAAATAGCTTGGCTGGCTTGCTTCTCTCTGCACTGAATGAATTTGTTATTAGGGTGATGGTGATGTAGGTTTATGTAGGTCACTGTGACAGTAAAAATGTATCATTTATATCTTCAGCCAGTTTGATCTCCAGCATTTTTAATCTGCAGTATTAGCCTGACTGATTTATTGCTACTTATAAACCACACTGACAAGGACTTCATTTTATCTCCATCCTCAAACACCCTGTGCCTGAAATACAGAAATGCACTTTGGCTACTGGCGTAAACAAGAGATTAGTCTCTCTTCTGATCTTGTGATGTTGTCTCTCCGCACCCTCCTGAATATATATGAGTGATCTAGCCTCTGCCCCAGCCATCTTCTAATGTGAGGAAGCCATATTATACTTTTCTTTTCCATTCCTCCTGGAAATCTGGTATTTAATCTCTACATGCATGAGCCTAGACTGCCTTCCAGCCTATAGCCCTACTCACATCCCAAGCAGCTTCTCAACCACTTGTTCTCTATTACAGTCAGCCACATGAGCTTTCTTACGACACGTAACACCCACACCTCTCCACAATAAATTTTGCCCCTCCTGACACCCCATAGACAGCTTTTCGCTGGCAAGCCTCCCTCAGATATCTCCCATGCTCAGGTCAGGCTTGTTCCCTCCACCACCACCACCACCCCCTCCACGGCAGAGGCAATGGTCCATCAGGCAGTGGTTGAAAGAGGTCTGGTCTCTGTTATTGTCTCCGTTATCACCTGCTGTTAGGTTTGTGTATCTACATGTTTAATTTATCACCCTCCTTGTTATGCGGGGTTTCTTTTAAACTGCAGGGCTTTAACCAGATAATGAAGTGGATGCGCGCACATTCCACGCGCCCCCACAATAAACACTTGGCCAGCCCTTGATGCATGAGGTCCCTGTAGGGGGGAGAGGGACCCGTGAGTTGAGAAGTTCAGGAGTAAGCAGTTTTTGTACAAGCAGGAGAGAAAGGCCGCCGAGAGTGAAAAATAGAGCAGGCATCCTAGAATGACACAGGGCTACACCATCTTCTCGGGGCTACACCATCCCGTGTCTTCTCTAAATCATGGGTCTCACTCTAATTTGTTGCTGTTTCTGAATATTTCTATGGTTTTATAATGAAAAATATGAACTTTTTTTTTTTCAGAACATGCAAGCAGAAGTTTATCGCATCACCAACCTGCTATCGTGGACAGCACAGGAATGGATAGACAAGCAAGTAAAAGACGCTGCCAGAGGAGCTCACGTGAGCAAGAGGCCGTCCAAGGAGAAGTTTGGCAGGGCAAAAAGGCACATCTCCACCACGACTTCAGAGAACACGTCTCCCTGCTCTCCATCTCACTCCTGTCAAAGTTATGAGAGAAAGCAATACCATTCCTAAAGGCAGTTGGCTTGCAGCTTCAGATGACTCCTCTCTCGTTGCCTGGAAATCCCAGGCGGGACCTGGCTCCCCTGCAGAAGTATCTGCATCAATCACATTTAATAAAATTGCACAACAGGTTGGAATTGTGAGTCAGCTTTAGTAGCTGCTTGACATGTATTCCTGTAATGTCTTGAGCGATGATCCAGAATGAGAAATTAGACTTCTCCGTATGAAAACTTATTCTGCTGATGTTACTAAACTCGTCCTAAAGACCACCCTGTTGGACTACCTCCCCTTTGACCAGAAGTAATAACAAGTCATAGATAAAACATTACAAAAAAAAAAAATAAAAATAATAAAAAAAAAAACTTTCCTGGTTTCCTGGAGAGGGATATTTTCTGGCATAGCAACAACTGTGAAGCAACAGGGTCAGTCTCTTTAGCAGTTTCAGGAACAACCACTGGAAGTTTGCTCAAGAGCAAGTTAGGCAAAACAGCTCCCAAGAACAGCTCAGTACAGCTGATTCTGTGCTAAGACATGGGACTGGATCAAACTGGTGGTTCTGGGGGTGAGACTGAATCAGAAGGGGTAA